>NW_004624832.1:2566562-2631913 GCF_000247695.1 Heterocephalus glaber | reverse complement strand
GGGGGGGGGGGGCCGTCCTGCGCGGGGGACGAGACCTTGGCAACCTCAGTCCGCACTGCCAAAGTCTGGCCGGCGGCAGGGACCTGGGACTCTGGAAGGGAGCCAGGAGCGGGAACTCCCAGCGGGCCCCACTCAGCCCGGAGGCACTTTCTGTGGGCAGCGTCTGGAAGTGCTACCTTGGCTGAGTGTCGCCCGCCGAGGGACTGCGACATCCTCGGCGCCAGGTCACAGACGGAAGCCGCCACACCAGGAATCGTCGTGCTTTTCCTCCCTCGTTTTATTTATTTGATTTATATATTTGGGTTGTTTTTTTTTTTGAGATAGGGTCTCCCTGCATACTTCAGGCTGGCCTTGAACTCCAGGTGGTCCTCCTGCCTCAGCCTCCCAAGTACTGAAATTACACGCTGCCCTTTTTCTTTGCAGCGCTGGGGCTTGAACCCAGTGCCATGGTGCTGAGCTGGCCCTTGTGTCTGCCCGTCTCGACCGTGCTGGGCCCGTGCTTTCCCTAATGTCCCCCTGCCACCCCGAGCAAAAGCACTTGTTTTGTTATCTGTGTCCGCCCAGTTTCACATTTTAAGAATTCAACGACCAGATCAAGGGGCCCCGTGAAGAACGCACGGAAGACGTGCACTGAGCAGGGGGGTGGGGGGCGCTTCTCCCAGGGGACTGCAAGCTCCCACCGCTGCAGGCATGTGGCCGGCACTCAAATCAGCTCTTCAGGGCTGGGCGGGCTGCTCCCCTGCGGGACTCGGATCAGGGTCTCCCTTCGGCCTCGGCGGAGGCGGGGTTTCCTTCCCTGCTGTGCAGGTGGCAGAGGAGTCTGCGCACCAAGACTCATCTGCTCCCTGCGGGCACCCGGATGTTGGGGCCTCTGGTCTGCCTGGCTGCCTCCAGTGACTGCAAAGCTACTGACTGCTTAGGTAGGCAGTTTTTCTTTTTTTTCAAACAGGGTCTTGCTATGCATTCTAGGCTGGCCTGAAACTCAGAGCGATCCTCTTGCTTCAGCCTCCCGAGTGCTGGGATTACAGGCGTGCCCACCATTCCCATCTTCTGGCCAGATTCTTTTCAAATAAATCCCTGCCCTGCTGAGGTCATGAAGACGCTGACTGGCTCAGGAATTCCCCGAGACTTCTCCTAGCACACTTGTGGGTCCCACTCTGAGAGTCCCCATTACTCATCGCTGATCTCCACCCTGCTGGGGGCCGAGTTGGTAGTTTTGTTTTTTCTTTTGGTACCGGGGATCGAGCTCCGGACCTTGCTCTTGCAAGGCAGGCAGGCGGCAGCACCACTGAGCTAAATCCCCGGTCCTTTGGTTGCAGTTTTAAGCCCAGTGCGGACACCACTGTGCACTCGGGATCTTGGGCTGCAGTTTTTGTGGGGGATTTTTAGGCAGAATATTTATTGGTACGCTTTTTCTTTTATTTCTTTTTTGGTACCAGGGATTGAACTCGGGCTCTTGCGCTTGCGCAGCAGGCAGCAAAACCACTGAGCTAAATCCCCGGCCCTGTTGGTACGTTTTAGATACAGACTTAGGAACTCGATTCATTCCTGAGGGCTGGTTGTAACTCAGTTTGGTCAGTGAAGGTTCAGGCTCCTCCACACAGCCTTCAGACTCTCTTCTGTACACAGGCACATCTCGGTGTCCTTAGAGAGATTTGGCCCAAGATTTCTCAGTTAACCCACACAGGAAAGGATGCTGTCGTGCTCCTTCCGGAACTCTGTAAGGGTTAAATCTGTCTGAGACCATCCAGAAGCACAAGTGGCCGCCATTCGGCACTAACCCTAAGTTAAAACTAAAGTTCTGGTCATAACCCAAGTTCGTATGTTGGGTCGGTCGTAACTCGAGGGCCGACTGTAAATAACATTCGTCATGGGGAATTTGTACCTGTGTATGATATATCTTCTCCCATCCACCCTCCCTCCAACCCTTCCCCTCCTTACTTACAAAAGCTTTGATTCCATTTTTTCCTCCTATTCTCTGTGGTCCCTTTTCTTTCCCCTTCCCCCTCCCTCCCCTTCTCTTCTGAACATTTTCTTCCCGTTTCCCAATATCTGTTACGTATTTTAGTAGTCATTTCCACTTTCAGTTCCTCACACCAGAGAAACAATGGTATGTACATGTGGTCTGATTTATTTCACTAAAGAGTATGGATTTAAGGTGTGTTTATTAGCTAGAAATGTCTCAAGCTCATCCTCCTTTATGGCTAAGTAGTGCTCCATTGTATAAAAAACTGCGTCATTAGCCATTATCCATGGTCAGTCGATGGGTGTCTGGGCTTTTTCTAAGATTCAGCCAATGGCAGGTGCCTGTGGCCAGGCTGTACTGTTTGAAATTCCTGTCCCGGGCTCCAGGTCCCCAGAGCACTGCAGCGGGAGGATGCCAAGCTCGACGGTGGCCCTCGGGTGAGAGGCACTTTCCGGTTGTCCTGGTGGGGAAGTGCGTCTCTCTCGAGCGCCGCCACGGGCAATCCGAGGGTCCGAGGGCGCCAGCTGCATCTGTGGGACTTGACTGACACTGACAAACTCTTTCTGAGCCCCAAATGCCACCATAGCAGAAGAAACAGGAGGCTGAGACTCCTCGGATGGGGCCAGGTTCTTTCTACTCCACTTTGGCCACCCCAAGACCCAACCAGCCGCATCTGAGTTCCATCCCAGGTTCCAGCCAGCCTGTCTGAGCCCGTGCCTGTGAATACTAATAAAATGCCGGTGCTTTTTTTTCCTTATTCACCTGGTTTTGTTTTCTGGGGTGTGGGGGCGGGGGGCAGGGATCAAACCACAGCCACGGCCCCACCTGAGCAGCAGCAGCCCAGAGCGGGTGGAGGGAAACCAACACTGGCCACCAGGCAGTGCCCGGCTGTGTCTGGCGAGCAGCCCGGGGACAGGTCTCCAGCCATGTGCTCCCTGACAATACTGGAGATCAGACCTGGGGCAGCTTGAGCTATGGTACAGCCCCAGCCTGGGCCTTATCTTCCACTTTGAGACAAGTCCAGACGAAGTTGCCAGCCTCCCAGAGTGCTGGGGTTGCAGGCCTGCACCAGCACACCCAGCCCCTCTGCCCCAGTGATGTCCTGAGGAGCAGGACAGCAGATTCCAGGGCTTGGTGAGGAACACACTGCAGGCAGGCATTCAGCAGAAACCCGTCCCACCACACGCGGAGTTCCAGCCAGGGACACAGCTTGGGGAGGCGGGCTCGGCTCAGAAGTTGTCAAGGGGGTAGGGAAAAGAAACTGACAAAAGGAAAAAGTGAAAACAAAGTCTTTGCAAATAGGGAAGGGGGAAAATAAGAACCAAGATGCATCATATAAAGGTACAAGCACCCAGTGATGAATGTAACTATTGTAGACTTAAAATGTACCAATGAATTTTTTTTTTGGTGCTGGGGATTGAACTCAGGTCCTTGTGCTTGCAGAGCAGGTGGCAGAACCACTGAGCTAAATCCCCAGCCCTGTATCAGTAAACTTAATAAAAGAAAAAGAAGTCTGTCAGGGAGATGGGGCCTCTGGAGGGGGCAGGGGTCCCACAAGTGTGACAGTGCAGTGGGCCAGTAATAGTCCAGGTCCTTGTGCACAACAAGAAAAGAACAGCCACGGTGCGCACAGTAAGTCGCTACGGTTATTTGTTTTGTTTTTTTTGAGAGAGCGTCTTGCAGTGTAGCCCAGGCTGGCCTTGAATTCAAGGTGATCCTCCTGCCTCAGCCTCCTCAGTGCTGAGATCACTGGTCGGTGCCACCACACCTGGAAGTAGCAAAGTTTATTGAAGGTCCCAAGAAGTTTGTGCTAGGGCCAGTCCATGCCCACAAAGGTGTAACACAGACGGAGAAAGATGCCAGGGTGACAGAAAAGCACTGCACGCAGGTCAAAGGCAGCACCAGCAACAGGCGAAAGGGGTAGGTCACTCGGGCTCACAGCCCTGAAAGCCAGATGCCTCTGCTTCAGCCTCCCACTGAACTGTTATTTCATTTCCTGCCTCTTAGGATGATGAAATAACCACGGGCTGCTGCTTAGGGTTAGATGAAGGGAAGCCAGTGGCTCACTCAGCTCCTTTGTTTGTAACTGTACTGTTCCCCCTGAGAGCCCTGGTCCCAAATATCTGACAGGAATTGAAAGAGGAAGTTCCATCTTCTGTAGCTACTTCTGGCCGAACAGGGGCCCTGGCCCTACCTAGGCAGAGACTGGGGAACCCTCACCCTGACTGATCTTCCAAGGATTTTTTTAGGGTTTAAATTTAAAAATCTTTTTTTTTTTTGGTACCAGGATCAAACTCAGGACCTTGTACTTTCAAGGCAGGTGCCGTGCCACTGAGCTAAATCTCCGGCCCTAAATTAAAAATATTTATTACAGTAAGAGACATGTTGCCATTAATCCTCTTCAAAATATCCCCCTCCAGGGATTTCTTGGTGAACCAGACGGAGAAGCAGGTTCTGCTCTCGAATTGTGGTCACCACCAGTAGTTCGACAGCTGTCAAACAAGAAGTAACACATGTAAGAGATTAAATATGTAAGATTTAAGATGTGAAACGAGAAGCATTAATAAGGGCCACGTCCAGGACGTCCGTGGCTGGGCTAGTTCTTGATGGGGCTTCCAGCAAGATGTGCTCAGCTTTAAGGTGTCACGTAGGGAGTCACTGTTCACATCTCTATCAGAGGCAGTTTTAATAATTCAGGATGATCCCAAAAGGAACAGAAAAGGCCCCAGAAAAGACGTCGGGTTACAACTGAAGGGGCACAGGGACCTCACGTGCAGTAAGCAGGACAGAAGCGAGACCGCTAGCATGGTGGACTTAGAGGGAGCAGACTGTTTCACCTGCCTGCTCACCAGGGCGGTCGGTGTTTTCTGAAAAGTCTATTGGTTCACAGGTGTGTGAAGCCCACAGCCCCTCTTTTGTATCCCCTGGAATCTTGGCAGCTTGGGCTTTTCCTTGGTGAGGATCCAGCTATCTATCCCGTTCTTCAAGGTGAAGGACTGCCCGCAGGGCTGTGGAAGGGCCTCTCCATGCGGTGGGGGGTCCACCCTCTTTCCAGGCCTCCACAAGGACCTGCTCACAGGGCAGACTCTAGGCTGACAATTATCTCTGTCGATCCACGCTTGGGGATCAACTCTTGGCAGACAGCAGGCTCCGGGGACTCAGTCTGGCTGGGTGTAGGGAACAGGGAAAGGGGTCGTTACTTGAACCTCTGCAGTGAGTCCTGGTCTCCTGTGAGCCACGGCAGCACACAGCGAATTACAGGAAAGGTAGCAAAATGAGACTGAGAAGAAGCTGAGCTTTGGGCCCCCGAGCTTGCAGCCACTTTATTGAGTCCATCGGGAGAAAGAGATGTAACAGATGACTGGGGGCAGCGGGAATCCTAGATCAGTGAGGAACTATGCAGATGAAGATTTGGTTCCTCCCAGGACGTCTTCAGCTGCTGTAATCTGGTCCTGGAGCCTCACAGCATCACCGGACCATTGAGGTCTCAGCTGTGACCGGAGGCCAGAATGGAATTATGTCTCGGAATGCCATAGCTGGCCTGTAGGAGGAGAACTAGGCCTAATCAAATGCTTTCCCCCCAAAATGATGTAGCATTGCTCCCGACAGCTGGGCCCTCAGAGGCGAGGGCAATGGGCACCAGGGCTCTGAGTGCCGAGGCCCGGAGTAGGAAGAGTTTCTTCCGGGCCTTGGCATGGGGCACTTGCTGTCGCCACAGGGGCAGCCTGGAGAAGGGAATCTCCCAAGCAGCTTCAGGGTCGGGTGAAGAGAGCCATCCCATTAGCCCCTCCAGGCCCACGATAACTCAGAACAGGGTGGAAGCACAGCTCAGGAAGAACTGGAACTGAGTAGCTGCACTATTGTCCCAGAGGAACGGAACCTGTTGCCCACTGCACCCCCAGCTACTGAGGCCCCCGTGGAACAATCCTGATCCCCTTGTGTGGGGGCCTCACGGTCCACCTCGGGTGCAGTCATGGTGCTCAGGGGTGACCTCGTCCCTCTCTGGACCAGGGGCAGGCTCTCTTCCAGTGCCAAGGGTCTTCCCCCACGTTCTGGCAGGCCCGACATGCCTGTGTGCTTGCTCTAGCGCTGTGACTCGCTCCCCTCCCTCTGGGTCACCTCAGTTTTCCCCAGCACTGTGAGCTCTGTCATGAGCCTCGTCATACAGGGTGGCACGGCCTTTGCCGGCCTCCTTGTCCTCGTCCAGTTCTCCTTTGTCCTCTGATTCATCACAGTTGTTGAACACCGAATCTGCTTCATTGACCAGTTGGCTTGGTTTGTGGGCCCAGTTGCAAGTGTTGGACCTTTTTCCTGCTATCCGGAGCTGACTGACTGACAAAGTACTCCCTAGGACACTCTGACCTCCAGACTCAGACTGCAGATCCGTGTGTTTACAGAGGGCCTCTTGAAGCCACAGCAGAAAAGCAACTGGACTCTCATTCGGGCCCTGACTAACAGACCTGAGCTTATGGTGCTTGCAGGTTTGGGCAGCCCTTGTCACACACCAGCTAACATGGCCCTGACATCTAACTTTTCGGCTTCTCCGCCCCTGTGTTTCAATCCCACTCAGGCCCTTCTTGGGACCCAAATAATGCAGCAGCCAGCTGGTTATCAGAGGGTAAAGCGGCAAAGGTGTTTGCTGCCTTTCTACGCCTTCCCCTTCCCACTGTGGTACCACAGGAGATGAGGATGGGTGCACATCTCCCCAGTCAGATCAAAAGCCTCTGTTAAGAGGTCAAAAACCATCAGCAAACTTGCGAGGATCCTCAGAAAAGCTACCCAGTTTTTTCTTGCACTGTTGAATGTCTGTAGCTGAAAAAGGAACTAACATGCTAACTGCACCCGCTGTACTTGTCACCCCTTGAAGAGGTGGAGCAGTGGTGGGCTCGGATATAGGGTTCCCTGAATCCGGGCGCTATGGTAGTGGACCCAGACCTGGTGTGGGGAGGACTCTGGAGACGGCCTGTATCTCCTGAGGGCACTGACTGAGCAGGGGGCTGAGACGCAATCTGTGGGGAGGAGGAGCTGAGGGCAGGGAGTCCCCTCGGCCTCAGCTCCTGAGGCATGGGGACTGCTAGGGCAGAGCAGGCCTCTGGTACAGGCCGTAAAGCCTTGAACATAGGGCACCTCTGACCATTTCCCCCTTCCTTACAGTACAGATATCATTGAAACATGGCACTGTACTTCAGGCTGCCAAGAGGGGACACGTCTCATTTTCCCCGAGAGGACACAGGGCCACTGTTACTGCACAGGGACAGAAGACGACCTTTCTGAAGGGTCTCAGCATGCAGCTCCTTCCACAGGTTAAGGATGGAATGAGAAGGCACAGCCAAGGCATTTCTCACAATGGCTCTGTAGGTAGGAGAGGCAGAACAAGGGTTTAGGATTTTGGCAGCTGCTCTCCTTGGACCCACTGGATTCCCCTATAAACACAACTCCTCTTCTGGCTGCAGATCAAGGCCCAACTGGGATGCCTTACTGGTTGGATGACCCTTAGCCAACTAAAAAGGGAACAAGACCCAGCCCTGGAGAAAACTCACCTCACTACATCAAGCCACAAAGCACACACATCTGGTGATAAAAATCTCAAAATGAAAGTCAGGCATGATGTAAATTCAGTTCACAAATACAGGTTACACAGCCTTTTAGATAGGAGGCTAAACTTAAAGCCACAGTTATTACAATGAAAGCAAAGCTGAATAAACAGTGCAAACCAAGATCAGCAAACTACCCCAGGAAGTGACAGCTCTAGGCGGGCTTTAGGAACCAGGGGAAATCAAGACAGCTAGGGCTGGCGGAATTTTGAAAAAGACAAAATTTTCTCTTCCCATGCAGGGAGTCACTGTTTCTGTTAACTCTTTTTCTGAGCTATCTAGAACCAACAACTAAAAAAGTGGAACACTGATGGCCAAAAGCCTGAGGGGTAGGGACAATCAGAAGAGAAGGAAAACTACTAAAACCAGTGGAAAGGAGGTGCTCCATGTGAGTCCGTGACCCGGGAACGCACAAACACCCTGGCGCCAAGCAAAGGGCTGCTCAAGTTCAGGGCAAGTTACCAAGGACTCCACTGAGAAAATCGATAGTTCAGGTGGGCGGGCCCATGTCCCCTGGCCCTCTTCTGAGGGCGACTATGCCCAACCACTCACTGATGGCTGCCTCTCCCTGCAGTGCTGTCTCACGCCCATCCCCGCTGAGGCCTGCGGCACAGCTTCCCAGATGAACTTTCCACATAGCGTGATCAGCATCAGGATATCAACCCAACTGACCGGCAGGGGTCTCCTGTCTCCCTTAAAGACAGAAGCCTGGCCGGGGATTTAGCTCAGTGGTTTCGCCACCTGCTGCGCAAGCACAAGGACCCAAGTTTGATCCCCAGTACCAAAAAAAAAAAAAAAAAGAAGCCTTTTTCCCCACAATCTAGTCTTCCCCACACAGTCAGGTCACCACTTACCCAGCACCAACAACTGTCTAGGGCACTTGTAAAAGGAGATGAGAGGAAAGATGGCGCTACCCTCCTTTGTGGCTGGGTTGCTGGTTGCCCACTTCTGCTCAGGCCTCTGAAGCTCTCTGGGCTACCAAAGCCTCAGATGTCTGCTGAGGTCTCTGGCCACAGTGCACTGAGGTCCTTTGGCTCAGTGAGGTCTCCTTCGGTCCAGTGATGTTCTCCAGGCTGGCTCGCCAGATCTTGCAGTTGAGTGAGCCAGTAATAGTCCAGGTGCTTGTGGACAAGGAAAGAATCACCAAGGTACACCAAGTAACACATAGCTATGTTTACTGAAGATCACAGGAAGTTGGGCTCAGGGCCAGTCCAGGCCCACAAACACAGACCAAGGAAGATGCCAAGGTGACAGAAAGGCACTGCACACAGGTGAAATGCAGCACCAGCAGCAGGCAAAAGAGAGGCTAGTGACTCAGGCTTTCAGAATTGAAAGGCCAGATACCTCTGCTCTAGCCTCCCACTGAATTACCCAATGTGCCTGTGCTCTGGCCGAGAGCATCAGCGATCTCCTAGGCTTTTGTTATTTCATTTCCTACCTCTCTTAGGATAATGGAAGCAGGTATAACCATTGGATGCTGTGTACAGTTAGATGGAGGGAAGCCAGCGACTCACTCAGCTCCTTTGTTTCTAACTGTACTAAGAGGACTGTTTAGCAGAAGAAACCCACAGCCTGAGCCAGGAGGAGAGCCAGGTTTTCCACCATGTAGTTTTTGTTCCCCACCATGTCTTCCTGTATCTACTCTGCTCCCACTCCAGGATGCAGCTCCGGTGAATGGCACATTCAGGGCTCAGCACGTCTCTGCTCAGCATCACCTGCAGCAGGAACCCAGAACATTTCCAGGGTGGGAGACAATGGCCAGGGTGAGGACCACCGAGGTGTACAGTGGATGGGCTGAGGGAGGAGGAGGCCATGGGGAGGCCCTGCAAGGAAGGACTGGCCCTTGGCACCCCCACCCGGGAGGGGCAGTGCAGGAATGCTCAGGTGTACTTGCTGCTGTGTGCTGGGCCTTGGTGAGGTGAGGACAGATCAGGAAGACAGCAGATGGGGCAGGGGAGACCTGGTTTCTATGTGAAGAGTATGCAGAGAACCAGGGGCCTGCCCTGCCCCACCCTTGGGCAAACCACAGCCAGGCTCCTTAGGCAGGCAGTTCCCCTTCCTGTGAGCTGCTGACGTGACAACCCTGTGACTGGGAGGCCCAGCCTAGAAGTAGTCACACCCTGTGTGTGTTGCCTGCCAGGCACTGTGTTCTCAAGCTACATGGACAGGGGGAGTGTGACAAGCCATGACCCCCAGCCTCACGGCGCTGCTCTGCCTGGGTGAGACTGGAAGAGGGGAGGGGACGCCCTGCTCTGGGAGGGGCCCCGGGAACCCACCCCACAGCCAGCCCTGGTCCATCAGGAGACCAGGGGCTCAGGAGGCTCCGGGGAGGAGAGGACCTGCTCAGGCTCCAGGGCCAACCTCTCACAGGGAGCTCTCTTCCAGGGCTGAGTCTGGGCCCCAGGACCCGAGGGCAGGCAGGTGAGTGTGTCCCCAGCTGTGCTGGTCCCTCCTCCTCCTGGGGACAAGGGGCCACCCCTGGGCAGTGGGGAGGGAGAACAGCAGGTGTGGGCTGGTGCTGGGGAGGTCTGGAGGGTCCCGGGGCTGAGAGCTGGGATCTGAGCAGGGAGGAAGGGCCTGGGCCCCAGCTGTGACTCCCTGCAGGGACCCTCCCCACCCCCAGGCTCTGGGCTGAGCCAGGACCTGTGATACCATGGGGGAAGCCTGTGACCCTCTGGTGTGAGGGGAGCCTGGAGGCCCAGGAGTACCATGTAGATTACGAGGGAATCCCAGTGCCCTGGGACAGACAGGCCCAACTGGAGCCCAGGAACAAGGCCAAGTTCTTCATAGGATCCATGACACAGCACTATGCAGGGCGATATCACTGTTACTATCGCAGCCCTGCTGGCTGGTCAGAGCGCAGTGAGCCCCTGGAGCTGGTGGTGACAGGTGAGAGGGCTCTCGGGGTCCCGGCCCCAGGCTCTGCCCTCAGGAAGGGGTCTGCTCTCAGGGGTGTCGCCCTCACGGCCCAGCCCTGGGGACAGTGGGGGAGGTGTGAGTCCATGTAACATGCTGCCTCCTGCTCTCCTAGGAGCCTACAGCAAACCCAGCCTCTCAGCCCTGCCCAGCCCTGCAGTGACCTCAGGAGGGACCGTGACCCTCCAGTGTGGCTCATGGCTAAGATTTGGCAAGTTCCTTCTGACTCAGGAAGGAGAAGATGGGCTCTCCTGGACCCTGGACTCACAGCGAGGCCCCAGTGGGCAGTTCCAGGCCCTGTTCCCTGTGGGCCCTGTGACCGCTGGCCACAGGTGGATGTTCAGATGCTACGGCTATGACAGGAACAATCCCCAGGTGTGGTCGGAGCCCAGTGACACCCTGGAGCTCCTGGTCTCAGGTGAGGAAGCCCCAGGCTTGTTTGATTCAATTTTTGGCCACGAAGCAGTTTGGGGGGAGCCTTTTCTTCAGGACAGCCACAGGTGAGAGAGAGGACGAGGGACACAGAGCTCCTGACTCACAGTCCCCAGGTGTCCTAGTTACTTTTTCTCATTGCTGAGATGAAATACCCAACTCACAAAGTTAAGGGAGGAAAGGTTTAGTTAGCTCTGTTTGTAGAGGTTTCAGTCCATAATCAGCTGGCTCCATGGCAGAGGGGCATCACAGAGGAGAAACAGTTCATGGTGGGCAGTGGGCAGCAAAGTGACCAAGACACCTGCAAGTGACAACAGCAGTGTCTTTCTGCCCGTTTGATAGTCTACCTAAGCTACCTGGCTTAGGGTGGGTACCAAACCAATCAGTGGACTACTTCATTAATCACATGCTCTCAATCCTAGCGTCACACACTAGATCCAGCCACCTCTGAAGAAGCCCCACCTATGACTGCGTGAGGCTTTGGGGGGACAGCTAGACACAAGCAGAACACCAGGTGTGAGAGACAGGGAGACCCCCAGGGCAGGACGGGGGGGCAGGGCTGTGGCAGGAAGCAGCCCCTCAGCCCAGGTCCTCCTCCCCCCAGGGCTGTCCAGGAAGCCCATGGGGGGTCATCTGGAGGGGGACTCAGCCCTAGAAGGGCAGAAAGCCAATGGGGTCCTCCCAAGCATGGTCATTTTCATTGCCATCATTGGAATCCTGAAGGTTCCAGGTGGGGAGTGGGAGAGTCATGTTGAGGCCACAGGGCAGAGGAGAGTAAGCAGAGACAAGGTCCCCAGGGACCGTGTCCTCTTGTGCCCATTCCCAGGATTCTCTGGGGGCCCCATCCCCCCACTCTCAGGACCCAGCCCTGCAGCAGGTGAGTCCAGGGCCCCTGTCCCGAGTGTCCCATGTCTAGGCTGCCTGGGGACTCAGACCATGTCAACCCTGGTTCCAGCCTCAGCTCCACTTGTGTCCAGGGGACTGGGGATCCGGCAGAGATGTGGGGAACCCAGGTCCCCAGGGCTGAGAGTCAGGGTTGCATGAGGGATGGGTGAAGGCAGAGGGAGATGTTGGGGTCCAGCCTGGGGGAGGAGCAGCAGCTGAAATGGGGAGCAGGGAGCCCAGCCCCTCACCTCCCCAGCCCACCCAGGAGGGCCTGAGGATCAGCCACGCAGCCCCCCAAAGTCAGGAAAACAGGCTGGCTACGGTGAGTGAGGGCTCTGCTGGGGGAAGGGGTCCGGTGGCAGGGGCTGAGCTGTGAGGCCGCTGCAGCCTCCCTGGACATGCTGCCTTGGGCCAGGCCCGCCAGTGTGGACCTCAGTTTCTCCAGGTGCAAGGGAGGGGCCTGGCCCTGACCTTCAAGTTCCTCCCAGTGCTGACCTTGCTGTGACCTTTTGGAAGGGAGGCCTCCCAGGGAAGCCTCCAGGACCCCACCCTGCACAGTCTGTAGGGAGCAGGAAAAAGGACGACACCAGAGACCCCTGCAGCCGGTCCTGGCCTCCTGTGAGCCACTATAACACAAAGCTAATATGAATAAAGAAGAAAGAAGACATAGAGAGAGAGCTGGGTCTTGGGGCTGATCGGGGCTGCTTTGGGCAGCAAAGACAAAGGCCCCCAAGGACAGCCAGGATTTACTGGTTACAAGCATGGGAAGAAAGTGAGCAGGGTATGTTTTGAAGACATCTAATGATATAAGGCCAAACATCTGGCATGATGGCACCAAGCAGGGCTGTAAGGGAGGAGACACTGCTATCTTGCTTGGATAGCACAAACTGATATTGGGACCAGGTGCAATTAGCAAGCAACCCATCAGGTCAGTGAGAAGCCATAATTCAGGGGAAAGGATTTTAATTGGGGTCACACTGACCTCAGTTGCACATAACTGGGCAGAGTCCTGCCACTTCACAGACCAGGACTTAGGCCTCTATGGCAGCCATTTGGGGAGGGGCTATACTCACTCAGTCTGCTATCTGACATGCCCATTTGAGTCACATAGAGCTTCAGTCTGACTCCTGATATAAACAATGCAGCTGACTGATGGAAAGCAAGAAGCAGGTGCCACTCACCCCAGTAGTGCTGGGTGGGGTCATCTGCTACAGTGGTCCTGTGCCCTCTGTGCAGTGCCAGTGACATTGTGCGGGGAGGGGCGCGGGGCCACAGCAGGCATCAGGCTCCTTCCCTCCAGCTCAGCTCTGGGGAGAACAGGGGTGGAAGGCAGACTCCCGGGTTCAGTCCCCAGCTCTGCCACTTCCTGCTGGATGACCTAGAGCAGCTGATTCCCCTCTCTGAGCCTGTTTCCTCATCTGTAAAAGCCTGGGTGAGGGTGGCAAGGACACACTGCAGGACTGAGTTTGAGCTGAGGAATGCAAAGACCCAGCATGTGCCTGGCACATAGTAAACCTCACTGAGTGGTGTTGCGCCTCACTCACAAATTCATGGCTACATTTCCCTCCCCGACTCCGTCACTCTGCCCAGGACTGGGAAGGCACCTGAAGGTTCTGATCGGGGCCTCGGTGGCCTCCGTCCTGCTGCTGCTGCTGCTCCTCCTCCTCCTCGTCCTCCGACACTGGCGTCAGGGCGAAAGCAGGAAGGCGGGTGAGTGGGGACAGGTGAGCTGGGCCTCGGGGGGTTGTGGGTCCCCCGTGGTCCAAGCCAGGCTGGGCTCAGGGCACGGGCTAAAACCCAGTCTGAGGGGGCCAGAGAGCCTAGGATCCCCTCAGAGCCCAGCTCGGAGTCCAGAGCAGAGCACCCCGGCCCGGCCTCATCCCCACAGGAGTCTCGGGTGTGCGCTGAGCTTCCCCTCCTCACCCGCACTCACGCCCTGGTCAGTGAGGCCCAAGGCTTCCTTCCTCCCCACGGGGCCTGGCCGTGGTGGTTCCGAGCCTCCTGGTGAGACTCTGTCCATCCCCAGCCCAGAGAGAGGCTGACTTCCCACGGCCTGTGGGGGCCACGGGCCCAGTGCCCCAGCACGGAGGCCTGCAGAACAGGTACTTCCTGCCCGGGGACCCGGACGCCCGCCAGCCACCCCCACGGCCCTGACACCCCTTGTCTCCCCAGCTCCGGCCCAGCCGCCACCACCCAGGAAGAAAACCTCTGTGAGAGGGAGAGGGGCAGGGTGGGGGGTACCCCGAGCTCTCAGCATCCCAGGGGCTGGGAGTCAGACTGAGCCTCCACACAGCCTGGGGACCTCAGCACGGCTCCCTGGATCTGTGTCCCCAGCTGGGCCGGGGCTGGGGCCTGCGGGGCCGAGAGACCCCAGGGACTCTGGGCAGGAGGGGACCCCTTGTTCTGTCCCTGCAGATGCTGCCGTGAACGACTCACCGCCTGAGGACGGGGTGGAGCTGGACGCTTGGGTGAGGCCCTGTCCCCCTGCAGGGCACAGGGACTTCCTGTCACTGCTTTAGTCCAGGGACACTGCTCTGTCCTCCAGGCCTCAGCTCTCAGGGACCTCATGGCTGAGCCCTCCCTTCTGGAGCCCTGGCCTCCTGCCTGCTGTGACCCCACCCTCTGCTGGCTTTCTGTGACCTCGGGGTGCCCTCCCTCTGTCCCCTTCCTGGCCCTCATCTCTGTCTGTCTGGCATCTGCTCCTGGGCCTCAGAAGGACCCTGAGGGGATGAGCCCCCCACACCCCTGAGGAGCCCCCCATGCCCTGGAGCCCAGGGACCAGGCTCAGTGTTAGGATGTGAGGCCAGCACTGCAGGAAGGAAGCGGCCAGACCCGCGGAGGCCTCGGGAAGCCCCTGAAGTCCCCTGAGGCAGGGACAGAGTCTAGTTTAATTTCTGAAGGATCCCTCTGCCACCGAGTGGGAAGCTGGCTGGAGGAGGCAGCGGGAACCAAGCAGACCCCGTCTGCCTCTGTCTCCCTGCTGCAGAGCCCACCTGATGAAGACCCCCAGGGAGCGGTATACGCCCAGGTGAAGCACGCAGCACCCAGGGGCAGAGGGGCCGCCCCTCCCGCGGCCCCGTCCGGGGAGCTCCTGGACACCAAGGATGGACAGGCAGGGGAGGACAGGCAGACGGACGCTCAGGTGGGTCCCGCGCCCCCAGGCCCCAGGCCCCAGGCCCCAGGCCTCCCCAGAGCCAAACACGCAGCTTCCCTCCCCCTCTCCCGCAGGCTGCAGCCCCTGAGGGTCCCCAGGACGTGACCTACGCCCAGCTGTGCAGCTGGACGCTCGGACGGGGCACAGCGGCGCCTCCTCCCTCCCGGCCCGGGGCCCTCCCAGCCGAGCCCAGTGTGTATGCTGCCCTGGCGTCCTCGCCCCGAGCCATCCCCAGGGACACTGAGTGACGCCTCGGCCAGGGACCGACAGAGCTCCAGAGCTGCAGACCTCCTGAGACTCACCGGCCGCACTGAGAGAACTAAGTGAGCTTCGTGTGCTGGAAACAAAGCCACAGATAAGGCTGAGGCAGTGAAATCACAAGTTCCAGCCCAGCCTGCACTACATAGAAACACCTCATTGCAAAAGTAACTCAATCAATCAATCAATCACATTCTAAAACCCACGAAGGAATTTCAGAAAACACCTTTTAAAAAGTCGACAAAGCCAGCAATGGTGTCCCACACCTGTAAACCCACCGCTCCGGGAGGCTGAAGCAGGAGAACCGCTAACTCAAGATCAGCCTGAGCAATTTAATGGCTTAGCGAGAACTCAAGATAAAATTAAGTGTTACCAGATTCTGGGGCTCATAGGCTCTTCCCTGGGATTCTTTCCAGGTTCTTGTCCTGAACAAAGAATTTGGACTAGAACGTGCAAACGCTAGCGAGGTTTTACATTTAATAAAGGTGTGGAAAGAAGCACCCTCTGCGGCGTGGGTGTGGCGCAGGGACCATGAGGCTCGCTGCGCCATCTTTTGTGTTCCCCCTCTGACGTCAGATCCGGGCCGACCCATCAAAAACCTGGTTGATTTTCTCCTAGAAGAATTGAAGATAGCACTTCCTGATTGGTCCCAGGTACAGGGCTTGGGAGGTGGTTTTTGCGCATGCGTTCTCCATCTCCTTGATCGACAGGTTAGGCCCACTGGGCCAGAGGGCTGGCCACGCCCTAATCTCCTGCGTTTGCAGGGCTGCAGTTCTTTCCTTCCTGGCCACCATGATGTGGGCCCGACCACGTGCCATTCTTGCCTCGCAGCTGGCCAACCACGCAAGACCTGAAACTTCTGAATCCTTGGCGCCTTCCCACCTTGTGTGAGGAAGCCCACCCCGCCTCGTGGCGAGGACAGGGTGGATGTCAGCGGCTTGCAGCCAGTTTGGAGGTGATGTGGTCCCCGCTCCACACCGGTGCCGCCCCCTAGTGGTCAGGACTTTTAGCGTGGCGGAAGCCGGTGACCGGAAGGGAAGAAACATTTCCTGGGGGAGATAACCTCGGGGTTCCTTTGCTCCTGGTAAATCTGAGCTCTGGTTTCCCTTGAGTAATCTAAAGTACAATGCGTGGTGCAAATGGCAAAAAAAAGGGGGGCTGGGGTTCGAGCTTGGTGCAGCGTGATTCAGTCACAGTGAGAAAAAAGAAAGAGGGAGAGACAAAGGAAGGAAGGAGGGAAGGAAGGAAGGGAAGGGCCAATGTCTCCTGCACATATAGCCAATATATAAATTCAGTAGTCATCCAGACTTCAGCTTTGAAGCAAAATATAGCAGATGATGCCTCTCTATTCCCTCAGCCCAGTGAGGCTCCTTTTTCATCCACTAGGTTTGTGATAATTTGTTTCCGCAGCGGTTATGAAACTGATACAATTTTGCGGGGGGGCAGGGTCTCACTACGTAGTGCAGGCTGGTCTTCAACCCACTGTGTAGCCCAGGTGGTCTTTTGTTTTGTTTTTTGGTACTAGGGATCAAACTGGGGTCCTTGTGCTTGCAAGGCAGGCGGCGGAACCACTGAGCTAAATCCCTGGCCCTAGGCTGGTCTTGAACTCACAGAGATCCTCCTGCCTCACCCTTCCCAGGGCTGGAATTGTAGGCATATGCCACCATCAGGACCACCACCACCCAAGCCAGGCGTTGGTGGTCATGCCTATGATCCTAGCATTGAGGAGGCTGAGGCAGAAGGATTGCTGCAAATTTGAGGCCAGCCTGAGCTACATACCAAGACTGTATCTCAGAACAATAAATAAATAAATAATAGAGAAGCACTGGGGATGTAGCTGCAGCTGCTGAGGGGTTGCTCAACATGAAGCGTTTCTCAGAAACCAAACCCTTCCTCCCCTGCTGACCACAACTTCCCAGCAAGGCAGAGAATACAGAAGCTGTGTCCTCCTGACTATGAGAACCAGAACTCCAATGCAGGGTCCCCCAGTGCCCCTGCCCTGAGGCCACACACCCAGTCCCCACTCAGGCACCTGCAGATGGGACACAACATCCAGAGCCCTAAGAGGTAATCCCAGCACTCAGGAGGCTGAGGCAGGAGGATCACTGAGATCACTGAACTACAGAGCAAGAAGCTGTCTAAAAAAATAATCAATCAATAAATATATAAATAAAAAGAAAAAGGGCTGAGGACATAGCTCAGTGTGAAGACCGTGGGTTCAATTCCCAGTAGCACAAAAACAAAGCCAGGAAGTTCGCCCAACACCCAAGCCTTGACCCAGCCCCCGGAAACCAACTTGATTCAGCCCAGCCCCACACCGAAGGCCCGGGACCCCCCTGGCTCCTGGCCCGGTCACAGCGGGGAAGACCTGGACCTGCACTCACCACTTTCCCTGCCCGGAAAAGGCCCTTCCACCCCAGGTGCAAACAGCCGGCTGTGCGGTCCCTGCAGGCCACTGGGCTGCAGCCCACCCGAGACAGTGACACCCTCTGGGCGCTGCTCACAGCCCAAGCCAGCCGGGCCAGCCAGGCCTCTCCTGCCCACCTGGCCGCACCTGGAGGCAGAGCCCAGGTCGGGCCCGGCTTCTTTCCACTGCTCACGGCTGTGTGCTGGGGGCAAGGACGACACTGAATGGAACACAAATCGCACACTGTTCGTTCTGGTTTATTCTGTGGCTGAAAAACTAAACAGTCCTTCAGCTCAGAAGGAAGTGGTGTGGTCCCAGGGAAGGCAGAGAGCCTGTCCTGGGCTCAATTCCTCTACTGAAAAAAAAAAAAGCTATTTTAAAATAATTTCAGGCCCCAACTATGGAACCCAATTTGGAAAAGGGTTTATTCAACAGGCAATGGTGGCACACACCTGTAATTTCAGCACTCTGGAAGGCTGAGGCTGGAGGATTGCAAATTGGAGCCCAGCCTGGGCAACTTAGTAACCTGGAGAAACCTTGTCTCAAAAATTCAAAAATAGGGGCCGGGGATCTAGCTCAGTGGTACTGCTGCCTGCCTTGCAAGCATAAGGTCCCAAGTTCAATCCTGGGTACAAAAAAAAAAAAAAGCCATCCGTGAATATTTGGGCTGGGGATGTAGCTCAGTGGTTTTGCCACCTGCTGCACAAGCCCAAGGACCCGAGTTCGATCCCTGGTACCAAAAAATAAATAAATTTAAAAAAAAATTTTTTGGTACTGGATATCGAACTCAGATCCTTGCACTTGAACAGCAGGCAGTGAAACCACTGAGCTACATCTCCAGCCCATAAAAACAAATAAATTTTTTAAAGGTTGGGGGTGTAGCTCAATGCAAAGGCCCTAAATTTAATCCCCAGTGCCAGGAAGAAAAGAAAAAAAAAGAAAAGAAAAATTTTCTCCCAAATCATTTGCAGAAGGCCTTGTAATGGCAAAGAGCAGCTAACAAAGGTGAGCTCTGCACACTAGGACAGGAAGGGTGGGACCTTCCATCCTTCTCTGCATCTCGAGATTCCTGCCCTTTGGAGCTCGAACCCCTTGCAGAGATCTTATTCACTAGATCAGCACCGGAGCAGCCTGGGGAACCCACTCCTCCGGGCTGGTTCACCCTTTAACAAATCAAGAAGCCTGCACCTAGGGTCGGGCCTGGTGGTGCGGGCCTGGAGCCCATCCAGCACTTGGGAAGACCAGGAGCTCGAGCTTAGAGTACAGCCTGGATCACACAGTCAGAACTTGTCTCCAAAAAAGAAGCCGGCGTGGAGGTGCACACCTGTGATCCCAGCGCTCAGGAGGCTGAGGCAGGAGGGTCATAAGCTCAAGACCAGACCAGCCATTTAGCAACTTAGATCCTGTCTCAAAATAAAAATAAAGGGCCAGGGATTTAGCTCAGTGGTTCCGCCGCCTGCCTCCCAAGTGCAAGGACCCGATTTTGATTCCCTGTACAAAAAAAAAAAGAAAGAAAATTATTTTCCTTATACAGGGCTGGGGATGTAGCTAAATGCAAAGGTCCTGGGTCCCATCCTTAGTATTGGGGCGGGGGTTCACAAAAGCAAGGTCAGCTTTGTCCTGCTTTGTTACCTGCTGCGCACCTGTAGCTCAAGAGCCACGGATTTTAGCAAAAAACAGCTTTTAAATCGGGGCTGCCTCAGAAGCGAACCCAAGACGCACTTCCAGTGAGCGACGGCAGAGGGCGGCAGAGTTTCCGTCCCGACCGGGGCTTGAAGGAGCCACAAGGACGGAGGGCGGGGGAAACCCGGCGCCACTGTGGGGGTGGGGTTGTGGTTTGGTTTTTATTATTCTTAGGTTTTGTTTGCTTCCTTTTTTTTTTTTCTTCCGGTACCGGAATTGAACTCAGGACCTTGTGCTTGCGAGGCAGGCGCTGTGCTGCAGAGCTAAATCAGCGGCCCTTGTTTGCTGGCTAGTTTGTCTTACAGCACATTCCCCCGCTTTTAATTTTTTTATTTTGAGACAGCTTTTCTGTGAGTCATTCAGTTGTCCAGACTGGGTTTGACCCCGGGATCCTCCTGCCTCGGCTGCCCAGAGTGCTGGTATTGTAGGTAGGTAAATTAATTCCCTATCTGGTAGGCAGTTAGACGGGGCAGCCCAGAAGGAGCAATCAAGACACACTCACTGCAGGCCAGCATTGTAACTACCACACCCGCGTGGGGTGAATAGCAGTGACTGATACTCTAGGTATCAATCACCTGGGTGGGGGCCCAAGGTCTTCCAAGAAAGATCCCTGAGCTCGTTCCTTGTATGCTTGCGGCGTGACTTGCTTCCCCACTGGGTCCCCATTAATATTACCTAAGCTATGATACTTGTCAAAATTTTATTAATTGAGCATAGTTTTGTCCCACCTTGAACCCGCCTCACCTCGTGGCTTTGTCCCATAAAACACCTTTGAGAGGGGCCGGGATTTAGCTCAGTGGTTTCACCGCCTGCTGCACAAGGCAAAGACCCGAGTTTGCGCCCTGGTACCAAAAAAACCCCAAAACAAACAAAAAACACCTTTGAGAAGTGGGGCGAGCGGGTGACCCACTTTGCGGTCCCCCTTCGGTCTCTCTTAGACAGAGGCTTGCTTTCTCTCAATAAATTTTTTCTGCTCTTAACCTCCATCGTTCCTAGAATTCATCCTTCGATTTTAGAGAACACGAACTCGTGATTGGTACCCAGCAGGTTTGGGAGTTGCATCTGTTCCCCGATATCATTGGGACCACCTGAGCCCCTCCAGCCCCAGACCGCCCGGTGGGGAAAGGCCCGGATCCTGCTGGGTGAGGAATGCTGCCGGGCCAGGCCGCAGGGAGGGGAGCGCCCTCTGCCCTGGCCCAAACACTCCCGGTTCCCTCCTGTGTCTGGGCTGCAATTCCGTCCCCCATTGTGCTGAGATGGCCCTGCGCCTGGGCAGCAAGTGTACACACTCACGTTTTTGGTTTTATTTTTTAGTATTTTTTTTTAAGAACATGTCTCACTGTGTAGCCCAGGCTGGCCTGGAACTTACTGCAATCCTCCTGCCTCAGCCTCCCTAGTGCTGGGATGACAGGCAACACCACCACACCCACCCCAGCCACAGAGTGTTTCTGGTTTGTTTGGTTGCTTTTCTGGTGGTGGGGCCACGGCCGAGTGTGTACACAGGCCCACTGACCTGCGCTCCGGCCCCAGCCCTTCCTTACCAGGACTAAACAAGTATCAGAAGGGCCAGGGATTTAGCTCAGTGGTTCTGCCGCTTGCCTTGTAAACGCAAAGACCCAAGTTCGATCCCTGGAACCAAAAAAAAAAAAGTCACACAACAATCATGAGTAATTTTTTCCTTTTTTTCAGACAGGGTCTCACCATGTAGCCTCCAGCTCGCAGCTACCCCCCTGCCTCAGCCTGTAAAGTGATGAGGGCCTGCACCGCCACACCCAGCCCCAGTATCAGAGTAATTCTAACACCCAGCCTTGGCCTTGATTTACTCAGTTAGTGATTCTTAGTATTGTTTTTAGTTTTGAGACAAGCTGGGTGTGGTTGTCCACGCCTGTAATCCCAGCACTTTGGAGGCTGAGGCAGGAGGATTGCAATGAGTTCAAGGCCAGCCTGAATTACATAGTGAGACCTTGTCTCAAAAACAAACAAAGGAGGGCAGGGGATTTAGCTGTGGCACAGCGCCTGCCTCAAAAGTGTAGGGTCCTGGGTTCAATCCCCAGTACCGCAAAAAGAAAGATTAAATTTTAAAAAAAGAAACTATTAATTTTGAGACAAGTCAAGTGTGGTGGTGCACATCTATAATTCCAGCAGGCAGGAGGCCGAGGCAGGAGGATCCCTGCAAGTTCAGGGTCAGCCTGAATTACATAGGAAGACCTTGTCTCAAAAAACAGGGCCAGGGATTTAGTTGACTGGCACCACACCTGCCTCACAAGTGCAAGGCACTTGATCCCCAGTGCTGAAAATCCAAACAAAAGCAGCAAAATTGAAAGAGAGCTTGCCCAGGCAGGATTCTTGGGGTGGGCGTGCTGCTGGGATTCACTCCAAGGCTTCAAACTTGGAGCACTCTAACCCTGGGGCACAATCCCCAGCCTGGGACTCAAAATTTCCTGCCTCAGCCTCTCAAAGTGGTGGAATTACAGTCTTGTGCTAGGCTAGGCTTGTTCTTTGATTTTATTTGCAGTGCCAGGGATCAAACTCAGGGCTTAGCTCATGCTAGGCAAGGGCTCTGTCCCTGAGCCACATGCCCCAGGCCTCCACGGCCTGCGTGTGCTACAAATTGCATGAAGCTTAGAAACATAACTTCTGGAGGCTGAGACAGGAGGATCTCAAGTTCAATGCCAGCCTGAGAAACTCAGCTAAAAACCCTGCCTCAAAAAAGAAAACCCTGGGATATATTATATGCTCAGCACGAAGACCTGCTGCACCCCCACTGCTGGGAGAAGGAGGTGCTTTGACCCCTCTGGCTCTACTGAGTCTATATCCACAGGAAATGACTTTTTATCATGCACCTAGCAGCAGGAGCAGCCCATCAGAGAACTTGACACAGACTAGATGCCGTGTGCTGCGTCTTTCCCCTAATCTCCTATTAGCATGTGCTCACCACAGAGTGAACATATGTGTCACAGGGACCTGGAACTGCACATACTGCATCTGGGTCCTCTCGGCTTCCCCTCTCCCTCACCACCCCCCAGACCCCTTTCCTTTCCATCTTTTCAAAGGACCTCTCTGACTGATAGTTTGGGTTTTTGAGGCAGGGTCTCACTATGAAGCCCAGGCTGGGCTTGAACTCCCTGCGATCCTCCTGCCTCAGCCTCCCCAGAGCAGGGATTAGAGGGAAGCGCCACCTTGTCCAGCTTCTGATGCTGATTTATTGCCATTCCACGTCTTTCAGGCTCCATTACATAGGTAAGCAGAAATGGGCGCCCACTGGCCAGAGAAGCATTTAAAGTACTCTGAAATCAACCCCTCCTCCTTTCATTTGCTTTTCAGTTTTTGAGACAGTCTCACTGTATAGTCCAGGCTGGCCTTTAACTCACTGTGAGGCTAGGATAGTCTTGGATTATCAGAGCAACCCTCCTGCCTCAGCCTCCGCAAGTGCTGGGATTACAGGGGTGCTCCTCCGTGCCAGGCTTCCCCACCTTTACATCACCTCGTCCTACAGAAAGAAAATGTGGAGATGCGCCATTTTCCTTCAATGCCATAAATACGGGCAGCACCAGCCCAACAGCCCCTGGAGAAAGGGCTTCCAAACGGAAGCTCCTGCTGTCCTGGTCCACAGGGACAGACAATGCTCAGGCTGGGTGGGATCTCAGGGTAATTAAATGACAAGAGCTCTGCTGATTTGCAAATGTGGCCCAGCTGTGGGCCAGGTCCCAGGCGGAGCCTCCCTGAGGCCCATTGTCCCCAGCCCCAGGCTGTGAAAGCTCTTTCCCTAGGTCTTTGGAATTTCTGCTTCCTTTTGCCTTAAGGCCATTTTTTAAAAGCCAGGGAACATGGCTCAGGCCGAAACCCCAGCTGCTCCCGAGGCTGAGGCAGGAGGATCGCACGTTCAAGGCCAGCCTGAACTACTTAGTGAGACCCTGTCTCAAACAAAACATCAAAAATAAAAAGCGCTGGGACTGTAGCTCAGTGTGAAGGCCCTGGGCTCAAGCTCGGGACTGCAAGTAGTATTAATAAGTAAAAAATCCAGACAGTAACTGGAGCCTGAATAGTTATTCAACATTTACTAACTTAGAAACGTGAAAGAATAGAGACGAAAATCATGCTGGCCTACATTTATTTCATTTCGTTTTTTTGCTGGCCTATATTTATACCTTGGGATCAATTAATTCAGTGTGTCAGATGGAGTAGCATCTATTGTTAATAAAGACAGCTGAGTTGAGGGGCCAGGGATTTTGCTCTGGTTCCGGCGCCTGCCTCACAAGTGCAAGGTCCCGAGTTCGATCCCTGGTACCAAAAAAAAAAAAGACAGCTGCAAAAACATTGCAGGTGTCAGATAGGGCCAGGTCCTGGAGAGTCGGGACAAAGGTGAAACACAGGCAGAGGCCCCCGGAGAAGGAGCCGTATCTGCTGGAGACCCAGCCTCCAGATAAAATCTGGAAGACCAGACCCGCATACTTCTGCAAAGAACAAACACCGGACCTGATGAAGTCCAGATAGGCATCGGCCACCCCAGTGGGTGACCAGGACCTCTGGACCTACCACTTCCTGGGAGAATCTTGTTCTTTCCATCTGTCCTCGCTCGTTCCGTGACTTCTTTCCCAATTGGACACTATCACCTAAGCCACTGGACTTGTGACCTTATTGGATGCTCATGGCTGTGGCACACGTTATACCACATGGGTTTCACCCTGTAAAACTCCTCTGTAAAGTGGGGTCCCGGCTACCCCTCAGGAGCTTTCCTATCAGTAAACAGCTTCCTATTCTTAATCTCCATTGTTCCTGGGACTCAT
The DNA here is from genome assembly GCF_000247695.1 of Heterocephalus glaber. Next base: position 2,607,831 of record NW_004624832.1, on the reverse strand, counting down.
GCTTTACAGGAGCTTGGCATATGGTACGGTTAACCAGTCGGGAGATACAGTACTTTATATTTCATCTCTGGTATCATTTTCCTATATCATTACAAGTATTTCCTCACAAGTTTTCTTTGGACATGACACGTATTCACCAGTTTAATACCCTAGGCAGCACGCATACTGTATTTTAGAAAATCTCCAGGCTGGAGAGCAGCCCTGTGCAGAGCGCTTACTTATCCAGCCTGTACAAGGCCCCGGACTGGACCCTCAGCACCACAGAAATCAAGCAAGCAGAACTGAGCAGGGGAACAGAAACATTTCTAGAGCTGAGGATGTAACTCACAGTGGCCTGATCACAACCATGCACAAGACCTAAATATGATCTCCATGATACAAGGCACCATGAGATCCAAATACTAGAAGGAAATATTATAACTCCCAAGCTGCTAGGTACCAGAAATGTGAGTTCATGTTGTCTAAAATTAAAGAATGAATTCTACGAACAACAGAGGGTAAAAGTAGGAAAAATGTATTGAAGAAAGAGCTTCTGCCCAGGAGAGACATAAAGGGGACTGGAAAGTGGGTTGCCCTCCCACCCAGCTTCTCAAAGGTGTTTCACGGGGCAGAGCCACGAGGTGAGGCAGGTACACAGTGGGACAAAACCGTAAGGCACAATGGAAAATCACAAGGTAGGCGTGAGGCAGGACAAAGCCATGACCAGCCAACAAGACTATGACAAGTGCGGGGTGGGGAGGATACAGCTCAGCGGCACCACACCTGCCTGCCCGGGAAGTGCAAATTCCTTAGCTAACACTTTTTTTTTTTTCTTTTCTTTTCTTTTGGTACCGAGGATCGAACTCGGGACCTTGCACTCGCAAGGCAGGTGCCAGAACCACTGAGCTAAATCCCCGGCCAGTTAATACTGATTAAACGGAGATCAAATGGGAAAATAGCATGCCTACAGGGATTTCCGGCAAGGAATGGGCTGCTAGGGATGTTTAGTCCGGGCTTTCGGTGGCTGATGTCTATTTAGAATATCAACCCTTGCTATTCATCCCCAGGGGAAGTATGTGGGCACAGCAGTTTTGCTCTTTTTAATGCTAACCTTGAGTGAATGTGTCTCCATTTTTTCTCCCCTGAGGGCCCAGCTTCGTCCAACTGCCTTGTCATTTCTAACTAATTTAGCTGTCCAGGACATCCACACCACCACCAAAAATAAATAAGTCTCCTTTTTCTTCTTCCTCTTGTTTGTTTTTAGAGACCAGGCCTTTCTTTGTAGTCCAGGCTAGCTTTGAACTCGCTATGTGGACCAGGCTAGCCTCAAACTTGTGGCAATTTTTCTGACTCAGCCTCCTGGGTGCTGGAATACACCCTGTACAGCCAGTTCTTTGGCAAATTTTCACTACTACGAAGATAAATGAGGCTGAGGCAGGAGGATCGCCACAAGTTCGAAGCCAGCCTGGGCCACACAGTGAGGTGGAAACCAACCTGAACTGCATAGCAAGGCCCTCCCTAAAAAAGAAGAAAGGTAAGCGAAGGTCTCCCCTAATGCCCTGGACCACGGCCATGGACCCAGAGCCAAACCCGGATGGGAAGCAACAGCATCCCCGTCTGATCCTTCCTGGCCAGGCTCAGGCGCTGCCCCCAGGTGCTGGGAAGACTTTGGGTCAGGAGTGGCTGCTGAGGGTCAAGTCGGGCCGGAAAGGCCCTGGCTGAGGGATCGGAGAGGCTGATGCAGCCAGGACTGTGGGAGGGGCGGGCAGGTCACAGGGGACCAGGTCAGCCGGGCCAGGCCAAGGTGAACCCTGTCCCAGGACAGCTCCACTCAGCAGCCGGCACTTCCTCAGGTACGGACTCCGTGTCAGCGCCTCCTCCACAGGCCCCATGCAGTCCCCAAGGACTCCAGGAGACCTGGCTTCCCTCGATGCACGTGGCCGCTGCTCCCCACCCCATCCTGCAGCCCTTGCTCCTGGCCTGGGGTGGTGTTGGGGGCAGAGGAGGAGGAGCGGAGTCACCAAGCACTGGCCTCAAACACACAGGGATTCTGCTGCCTCAGCCTCCCAAGTGCTGGGATCAAAAGTGTGCATCACCAGCTGGCTTTAATTTTTACTTCTATTCATCCATCCCTGGAGCACATTACAATCACATTCACCATGGGGGAGCTAGTACATGCACATGACAGTATTAACTCTTTATATCCCTTTGAGCTTTTTATTTGATAACAGACTTCTGCTAAATTGCCCAGGCTGGCCTCAAAATTTGGGATTCTCCTGCCTCAACCTCCCAAGGAGGTGGGATTACAGGGGAGGGGCACCACACCCTTCACTGCCCTCAGTTCGGAGGCTGCCAGACCAGGTCCAGAGCTGGTTGGACCCGATTCCCTGCTCGCCTGGAGCTGCAGTGGGTGCAGGAGACATAAACGCAGCAGCCCCATCCAGCTTCCTGGAACCCGAGACCTTGGGCTCCACCTGGGCAGATGAGAACCCCCAGGAAAACAGTCCCCCCAGGACAGCAGCCATTCACAGCGTTCACTCCCTGCCAGGCATCCTACGGACTCCAGAGGCTGTAAAGTGCACAGATGGTTGCCGGACATGGTGGAGCACACCTGTAACCACCTGTAATCCCAGCAGTCGGGAGGCTGAGGCAGGAAGGTCACCATGAATTTGAGGCCAGCCTAGGCTACATAGCCAGACCCTGTGTCCAAAAAACCAAATACAAAATTAATTTAATTCCTCAGGAAACTTTCTTTTTTCATAGTGGTACTGGGAGTTGATTAGACCCAGGGTTTTGCTCTGAAGTACACCACCAGCCCTACTTATTTTTTATCTTGAGACAAGGTCTCCCTGAGTTGCTTAGGCTGGGTTTGAATTTGGGACCCTACTGCCTCAGCTGCGCAGAGTGCTGGGATTTTGGGTGTGGATGACCACACCCAGTTTGCATCCTTGCTTTAGGACAGGTTTTGGCTGGAAGGTGGGCTGCTGCCACACCCAGTAAAGACCAAAAATCACAGCTCTGGGGCACTGCCCCTCCTCCCAGCCTCCCATCCCCAGCTCCCAGGGAGCCGTCAAGGTCAAAAGTGAATTGGGAGTTTTAGGAGAACTGGGAGAAATGGCCCTACTCCTCCATCAAGGTCCTTGTTTACAATACTCATTGGTCGTGCTCACTTCGGCAGTGCGTCTACTAAAATGCTCATTGGGAGGCAGGCATGGTGGCCCACACGTGTAATCCCAGCGCTCTGGAGACTGAGGCAAGAGGGTTGCGTTGAGTTGGAGTGACGCCAGCCTGGGCTGAAGAGTAAATTGAAGGCCAGCCTGATCTCTTTCGTGGGGATCCCCACCTTGTCTTCCAAGTCATTCCTAATTACTATGCAGCTTCCAAGGCCAAATTTTACCCTGCCTTTTTGAAACAGGTTATTGAACTGAGCGAGTAGCCCAGGCAGGCCTCAGACTTGGGGAAATCCTCCTGCCTCGGCCTCCGGAGTGCTGGGATTACAGGCATGGGCCACCACACCCAGCCCAAACACTCTTTGTCATGCTGAGATTAAAAATCCTTTTAGAGGGTCCTACAGGTGCCTCTGGCCCGGAAAGAGGAGAGACTCGGGCTGGGTTCGATGGGCGGTGCCGGGCGGGGCGGGGCGGCTGCTGTGCCCCTCCCAGGCGCTGCCTGCAGCCCCAGTGCATATAAGCAGCGGCACCAGCCCAGGCGGGGCTCCTGCACCTCCGTGTTCCTGAGTGTGGCCTGTGCGTCTCTTCTCCGTTCTCTTCGTCCTGTGTTGTCCTCGAGGGTGAGTCCCGGGCCCGGCCTTGGGGGCAGTGCGGTTGGAACCAGGACCTTGGCGCTCAACTCGGTTCTCAGGTCCCACAACTTGGGACGGTGGCTGAGCTGCGGAAGGTCGGGTAGTATTTGAGAGCCTCCTGCCTCAGCCTCCAGCTTCACCTTCCTCACCCCGTGATGAACCCAGTCGGAGGCCGGCGGTCCCGGGCGCCCCAGCCGGAACCCCCTGTCCAGCCCCGACCCCGGTTCACGCCGCGCTGGGTCTGACTCTTCATCTTCCTTTGCAGCCTTTGCAGCGCCTTCGTCCAGTCGAATCCGACGCGTGGCCCGGCCCTGGGAGTTCGGCCCGGTTCGCTCCACCTGCGCTACTCAAACTGTGGGGGCACTTTGTGCTGTGGACGGAAAGTGCCGCCTGGTTCTGAGCGTCGCCGGCGGAGACCGCCCACCGGGGGCGCCGCTGTGACCCGGCCACCTAGCACGAGGCACTTCTGGGCGGACCCTGAGTGTCACCCCACTGGGGGTGCGGGAACTCGGTGGAAGGCAGGCCCGAACTCCAGGTGCTGGGAGGCGGAGGTGGGAGGTTCCCCGCGCCCCAGTATCATGGGCTGGGCTCCGATCTCCGAGTCCGGGCAGGCACTCTGGCCTAGTGCTTGGCGACGTGTAGGAAAGGTAAACTTCCTGGCCGCCTCAGTAAGAGCATCTCTTCTGTATCCTGTGTCCTGAACTGATACTGCAGCCTCTTTCAGGCCCGAGGAAGGTCACAAAGTAAACAATTGCGGGGGGGGACGAGAGGCTCGCTTAGTTTGCTTCTTTCTAGCAGGGTCTCAGCTAGCCCAGCCCAACCTCGCTGCCATGCTCCTGCCTCAGCCTCCCAGAGCTGGTTTCAGGAGCACGAAGGAATCTCAGGCCGAGTCCCGCAAAACGGGGGCACTGCCCGTGTCCGCGTGGGAAGTGCTTCCTTTTTGCGGGTCGCTGCGTGAGGAAAGCGACGCGGAACCTGCCTGCTCTCGGCCCTGCAGTTCTGCCTGGAGCCCAGGACGCCCTCTTTGCAGTGCACTAAACCGGCCGGGTGGCTGCAGGGTTGGGGGGGCTTCAGTCCCTGGGGTAGACGATCCTTCCCTGCCCCTCCCCCGCCTTTGTCTTAATAAAGCATTTTGGGGAAACCTCACTGCTTCTGTCTGTCTTTCACGGGTCCCCAGTGGTGATAAAGGCTCCCCGTGTGGCCCTGATCCCGGGGTGGCTGTAGGTGACCTCGGATTGGGAGCCGCTTCCTGCCCCCAGCCTCATTGCCCAGTCGTCCCGGGGCTCCCTGGCGGGTGGGGGCCCCACACCGTAGGTCCCGTGGGGGTGAGGCCTCGGAGGCTGCACACAAGTCCAGGGTTGACCTTTGGCCCCCTGGTGTCTGGGCTCCCGGTGCTTTGTGGACTGGGGTTCTGGGTGGCTGATCATAGTGGCCTCCTGTGCCGCGCCTAGAACTCAGTGGTACTGGTGCAACCCCACCCCTTCAGGTCCAACTTGAAACACAAAGGTTAAGTTTCTGGTTTTATTCACGGCAGGCAGCCCACAGCCCTGATGCTGCTGCCTGTGCGTGCATCCGCAGCTCTTCCCCAGGAAACCTGCGTGCAGAGCCCGCACCCCATAGCCCCGGCAATGCTCGAATTAACATTGTTTTGTCATCCTGGGGATTGAACCCAGGATCTTTACACTGAGCCATATCCGCAGCCCTTTTGTATAGCCATTTTTTTTACTGTAATTTTTTTGGGGGGGGGGTACCAGGGATCAAACTCAAGACCTTGCACTTGTGAGGCAGGCGTGGTGTCACTGAGCTAAATCCCCGGCCCATGGTGTAATTTTTTTAAATTTTGAGATGAAGTTTCAAATTGCTAACCTCAGGCTGGGCTCATATTTGTGATTGTCCTGCCTCAGCCTCCTGGAGTGCTGGGCCTAAAGACCTTGGTCCAGGAACACAGGCTAATTAAGTCATTTCATGTAGAATAATCTTTGCCAGAGGCATCTTTCCTTGTTTCATAGACACAGAAAGCAAAGTTTTGGTTTTTTGGGGGGTACCGGGGATCAAACTCGGGTCCTTGCGCTTTCAGGGCAGGCTTTCAGGGCAGAGATGGAAAGCAGGCATCGGAACCACTGAGCTAAATCCCTGGCCCCAAGCAAAGTATTTAGAGGTAGAATAACCTGGCAAATGTCACCAAGTTGTCAGTAATAGAATTTCCACTCAGTAGCCCTCGTGGTGCTGCAGGCCTATAAAACCAGCACTTGGGAGGCTGAGGCAGGAGGACTTCTATGAGTTAGGCCACAAGCCTGTTTCAAGAAGCCAAACAAAGCAGTCACTCATGAGTGGGTGAGTCCAGTGTGTTTTCAGGGTTCTCCCCTTGCAAGCTCTGAGCTCCATTGTGCAGCCCCAAGTGCAACCCCAGGGTCCCCACCCCTGAGGCCCAACTCTCTCTCCAGAGCATGCACAGCCTGCAGCTGGCCTGTCTCAGCCTCACATACAGCAGCTGCACACCCACGTCCCCCAGGGCATTGTTGGTCAGGTAGAGCTCGGTCAGGGCCGGGCTGCAATGAAGGACAGATCCTGGCAGGCTCTACCCTCGAGGCCGCAGCCATCCAGCCTTCGAGGGAGAGGGAAGGGAGCAGGAGCCAGTGGGGTGTTCAGGGAACCCCTTGAAGGGGGAGCCAGGCCAGGCTGGTCACAGAAAGCGTTTAAACCACATTGGAAGCCAGGAGAGTGGTGCGTATCTGTAATCCCAGCACTGGGGAGGCTGAGGCAGACAGATTACCATGAGTTTGAGGCCTGCCTGGACCACATGGCGAGACCCTGTTTTAGAAAGCCATTTAAGGGCGTTGAAAAACTAGGAACACCCAAGTCGGTACCAAGAGGCGGTCTTTACAGAAAGTCAGCTCAGGGCAGCACCCAGAGCTGGGAGCCCGGCCCCCTCACCACAGCCTCGCGCCCTCAGCACCCAGGTTGTCAGAGCTGAGATCCAGCTCCCTGAAGCACCCGGCCTGCAGCACAAGGGACAGCGCCCCACAGGTGGCCGGGCCCAGGAAACAGATGCCCTGCCTGCGGGACAGGGCGAGCTGCAGCTCACAGGATTGTGAGTTCAAGCCCAGCCTGAGCTGCTTAGTGACTTACCAAGACCCAGCCTGGGGAGATGTGAATCCCAGCCCCTAAGTGCCCTGGGTGCTGTTTTTTGTGGTGGAAGCTCTAAGACACTAACACAGACCGTTTCCAAATGAGCTCACACTCTGAGTGACAGGGGTTAGGACTTGAATGTATGAATCTGGAAGAGAGAATTCAACTCACAGCACCAAGTAAAAGCACCCCTTCAAGCTAGGGGCGGTGACGCCCACCTGTAATCCCAGCACTCAGAAGGCTGAGGCAGGAGGATCTCCATGAGTTCAAGGCCAGCTTGAACTATACAGGGAGACTCTGTCTCAAAATTATTTTTAATTTCTTTTTGGTATCGGAGATCGAACTCAGGTCCTTGCACTTGTGCAGCAGGCACCCAAACCACTAAGCTAAATCCCGGCCCTATTTTTAATTTTAAAGGACATTCAAGGGAGAAGGGTGGGGTATGCCAAGGTCCTGTGGCAGACAGCCTCAGCGCACAGACAGCAAAGATGGTGGTCGTGCCTTGGGAGCCAGGGCCACCCCCAGACTCACCGCAGCGTGCACAGTCTGCACTGGGGTTACCTGAGGCCCTCACACAGGTGCAGCACCCCAGGTCCCCCAGATCGCTGAGGCCCGGGTCCAGCTCTGTCGGGCTCAGGTTCACACCCAGGGCACAGGCCAGGTCTTCATAGGCAACAGCGGTGAGGTGACAGATCTTCAGCCTGTGCAAAGCCAGCCTGGGACCACAGGGAGGCTCTGTTCATAGGGCTGATTTAGTCCCCACCTCCATCGGTTATTCCTTCATTCGGGGGGGGGGTTTGAGTCAGGGTCTCGCTGTGTACCTCAGGCTGGCTCCTCAATCTCGTGGCAATCCTCTTGCCTCAGCTTCTGAAAGGCTGTTATTACAGCCTCCTTTGTGATGGGCCACTGTCTGTCAGGCTTGGTGGTGCATGCCTGTAAGCCCAGCACTCTGGGAGGCTGAAGCAGGAGGACTGCAAGTTTGAGCTCAGTTTGGGCAACTGAGTGACCACGTGAGGCCCTGTCTCAAAATGAAAACTCTAGCCGGGGATTTAGCTCCGTGGTTTCGCCGCCTGCTGCACAAGCGCAAGGACCTGAGTTCGATCCCCGGTAGCAAAAAAATAAAAAAAGAAAACTTTAAAAGGGCTGGAGGGGAGCTCAGGGCTAAGGCCCGGGGTTCAATCCAAAGCACTGCAAAGAAAAAAAACAAAAGGGTGACTGCCATTGTAGGTTCCAGGGGGAAAAGGGGTGGTTGCTATGGAAACCGGTGTGTTGCACCCGCGGAGAGGAGAAATCGGGCTGGGGGTGGAGCTCAGGGCAGAGCGCCTGCCTGAGGCCTGGTTCCATCCCCGCCCCTGAACAAAAGGGAATTCCCGTCTACTCCAGAAATCCCACCTCTGGATATCCAACCCCACAGGGACAGGAGGGCTCTAGAAAACCCTTTCTGTGGCCTTCATGTGCATGTGCTCCCCCCTCCCGCCATGTGCAGCCGTGTGTTTGGGGAAGCGACCACAGCTCACAGGCTGGGCTGCAGAGGGACAGCAAGCCCAGCTCCCTGCTGGAGGCCAGGATTTGAGACATGGGGACAAAGACTTTTCTTTATAGTTCTGGGGACTGAACCTGGTCCCATGGGCTACTTCCCCAGCCCCTTTTATTTTTTATTTTGAGTCAGGATCTTGCTAAATTGCCAAGGCTGGATTTAAACTTGTTATCTTCCTGCCTCAGCCTCCTGTGTAGCTGGGGTTGTAATCCAAGTAATGTAAATAATCCAAATTCGGAGAATATAACTCCCAACTGCTAGATACCTGAATCGTGAGTTCCTGTTCTCTAAAATGGAAGAATGAATTCTTGGAATAACGGTGATTAAGGGTAGGAAAAAGTTATTGAGAGAAAGAACTTATGTCTGAGAGACAGAAGGGGGTGGGAAAGCGGGTTCCCACCCACCCTGCTTCTCGATGGTGTTTTCTACCACAAAACCATGAGGTGAGGCGGGTTCCAGCTGAGACAAAACTACAAAACCCAGTGGAAAATCACAAGGTGGGCATGAGGTGGGACAAAACCATGACCAGCCAACAAGATTACAAGTCACCCAGGTAATACTGATTAAAAGGGGATCACAGGGGAAAAAGTCAGAGACTAGGAGTTTCCGGAAAGGAAATGGGCTAGGGAGGTTTCTGTCTATTTAGAATATCAATCGCTGCTATTCATGCCTAGGGGAAGTAGTGCCAGAGGTGCCTCTTCTCTTTTTATAACGCTGCCCAGTGAATGTGCCCCAATTGTTCTTCTATGCTGAGGGCCTAGCTTTGACCAACTGTCTTATAATAATTTCCAATTAATTTAGCTGTCTGCAAGGGGACCACAGGTGTGCACCACCCTTCCCAGGCAGGCCCCTTGCTAGAGGTCTTCTTCACCTGAGTTTCTGGTTAGGTGAGAATACAGCATTCCTGGCGTCCTGGCCGCTGGGTGCTAGGGCTGCCTTGTGTGTGCTTAGAAGCATCTTTGCGGATAGCAGTGTCAGTGGAGCAGGAAAGAGAGAAAGAGCCACCAGCCATTCTCTCCCAAAGTGACCCGGGGACCAGGCTTTCAGGCAGGGTCTGGCCTGGAATTTGGCCATCTTCCTACCTCAGCCTCCTGAGGGTGCTGAGATTACAGGTGCACACCACCACGCCCGCCCGGCTAAATCAGCAGGTTGTGCGGCCATCTCCGTGCAGAGACCACACCCACCACAGGTCCGCGCCTGCCGTGCGGACGCCCCAGGGTGTTCCCCGTCAGGCCCAGCTCCTCCAGGCGTGCACGGCTGCAAGCACGCACCTCGGCGATCTCCACACAAGCCCTGGCCTCCAGCCCGCACTCCCTCAGCCTGCCTGCAGCATAGCAGGGGCTGCACTGGAGCTCCTCTGGGTCCCCCAGGTCCAGCCGCTCGGCCCACATGAGCCTGTTCCATTGTCTCCCAATATCCACGGAACTCAACCCCGGTTCCCTGATGGGCACTACATTCAGCATCAAGTTCCTCACAGAAAGTGGCATAGCATTTCCTGGGCTGAACCTGCAATCCCAGCGCTCTGGGAGGCTGAGGGAGGAGGACAACAAACTGTTGTCATATCTAGCCAAGGAGCATTCTGTCTAGCTGGGAAGGATGGCACATGCCTCTTTCCAGCCCTCAGGGAGGCCGAGGCAGGAGGATTACTGCAAGTTTGACGCCAGCCTGGGCTACATAGCAAGACTGTCTCAAATAAGTAGATGAGTGAATGAGGCAAGCAGCTCCCTCCCCAGCTGTTGGGAGGGTCAGATGGCTACTAGGCCCGGGGTTGTGGCCAGCCTGGCACCTATTGCTTATTAGCCCCACCCTGGTGCCCAGAGACTCAGCTGCTTCTCGGCTGAGCAGGTCGAAGAATGCATGCAGGCGGCACTGCAGGAAGAGGGACCCCATAACCAGAGCCTCATTCTTCCTCTAGAATCTGTTCAGCAGTGCAGGGATACAACCCAGGGAGTGCTGATCGACATCCCCCGTATTTTCTAGGCTGGGCTCTGACCTACGAGCCTCCTGCCTCAGCCTCCCAAGCAGCACCTGCTCCTGGCAGCCATAAATCCACGTTCATAATTGTTTTAGGAAGCTCTGACTCCCGCTGAGACTCACTGCAGCATCTGTAGCCGGCAGCGAGGGTGACTCAGCCCCGGGCACAGCACCCACACCCCCGTGGCCACCCAGGGCACTGCAGCACAGGGCCAGCTCCGTCAGCTCCAGGAGGGCACACAGGGCAGTGGTCAGGTGCTTGCTGTAGGCCTGGGGCAGCAGGTTGCTCTCAAGCCTGCATGCAGGGACAGGAAGGTCAGTGTTACGGTCTCCATACAATTGTGTTTTTCCTTGCTGTTCTGCCGTCTGAGACAGTCTTCCTCTGTAGCCCAGGCTGGCCTTGAACTCGCAGCGGTCGGTCCTCTGGCCTCAGCATCCTGAATGCTGGGGTGGCAGGTGTGCACCACCACACATAGCGAGGGCCACTTTGAGGCCAGGGGGCCACATCCCTGGCTTCCATCCACTCGATGTCAGCGATGCCACCCTGCCCCCTCGGTGACAACCAAGATGTCCCCAGACCCGGGGAGAGGGAGCCTTAGTTAAGGCCACGAACCGAGAGCCAGCCCCGGAAGTGCCCTCGGTCGGGCTCGTCCTCCTCCACCCGGCGGCGTGGGGGTGCCGGGCCTGGGTACAGCAGGCTGAGCGGGTAGAGGGCGCACAGGCCTTGGTGGCCCCCGGGCGGGTCCACCCCACGCAGCACACGAGCGGCAGGAGGCACAGCGAGGACAGGGGCTCCCTGTGGTGCATGAAGCCGAAGGCCTAGGCCTGCTTGGGCCGCGCTAGGAGCCAGTGGAGCTCGCGCTCTGCCTCCCTTTGTTTTCGTTCCAGGGATCAAACTCAGGACCTTGAGCTTTCCAGGCAGGCGCGGTGCCACTGAGCTAAATCCCCAGCCCCTCAATCTCATATCTTTCTGGCTCCAAAGTCCAAGCCCTTGGGCCCCATCACCAGGAAAGACTCAAATCCCACCCGGCCTGTGCTCCAAGGCAAGGAGGCCAGCCAAGGCCCATAGGCAGCCTCTATAGGCTCCCAGAAGCTGGGCCACAGCCCCTGCCCCGCCGCACACGGTCACCTCCACCTCCCCGGATCCAAGTGCGAGCTTGCGACACCTCTCCTCCAAGCTGTGTGCTCACCTCGACCACAGGAAGAGGCCACCCTTCCCTGTGGGTTCAGAGACAAACGGCCCAGGCCCTGTCCTGGTCAGCAGACACCCAGCCATGTTGCTGGCGTCAGGAGGCCGGGTGTGTGGTGCAGACCCGTGATCCCCGGCCTCAGGAGGCTGAGGCAGGAGGATCGCCATGACTTCGAGGCTAGCCTGGGCCCCTGAGATCCTGTCTCAGAAAACCAAACAACAGCAACAAAGAAAAGACACCTCCGTCCAGTAATCTCCCTGTGCATTCGTCAGGGTTGCCCAGGGAAAGAGAGTGAGCAGGAGAGACAGACCTAGGTCCAGGTGTAAGTGCTGACCAGGCACACAGGGACTAGAGAGAGAAAGGTTTGTCAGGCCTAGTGGCGATGCACACAGTGACCCCAGCACACGGGGAGGCTGAGGCAGGAGGGTAGCAACTGCCAGCCCAGCCTGGACAACTTAGGGACTTAGTGGGACCCTGTCTCAAAGAACCAAAAATAAATGAATAATAAAAATAAATAAATTCAAGGGTTTGTAACGTAGAATCAGAAGGACTAAGGGGCGGTTAGGTGTGGGGTGCGAGAAGACAGAGGCGAGGATAGATAGCTCCAGGAGCTGCCGCATTCCTTGGAGAATCCAGCGTTTCTTTTTCCTTAATTTCCTCATCGATCATATGCATTTGCAGTACGTAATGGCGGCCCTCGTCTCAGAATCGGTACACATGCAATGCAGCGGTACCAGTTTTGCTCCCTTTCCTCCCTTCCCAGTATCTTCCTTTAGTTTTTGTTTTGTTTTGTTTTTTTTACTGAGGGTGGAACTCGGGACCTTGCGCTTGGGAGGCAGGCGGCAGCACCACTGAGCTGAATCTCTGGCCAGTATTTTCCTTTAAATGTTAGCCAGGCTGGTGGTGCACACCAAGAGTTGCAGCACTTGGGAGGCTGAGGCAGGAGGAGCTCCACCAGTTCAAGTGATACAGGGGGAACAGAAGTGACTCCCTAACTTACTAGCTGTCAGATATGCCGAGTTTGTGTTTGTGTTCCGCAGAGTGAAAGAATGAATTCTAAGGAACAATGGAGTTTACAAGTAGGAAAATATATTGGGGAATAAGAACAGCTCCAAAGGTGTTGTCAGACCTGCCCTAAACAAATGGACAAAGCAAACAGGCTGCTTTCAGCAAACAACAGCAGGTTCTCAGTAAACAGGGCAAATGGACTCAATGTGGAGTACACAATCTCCCTGGCGCCGGGGAGTCCAGTGAGCGTCTACACACTTGCGCACCGCCCTTGGGTTTAATCACAAACATTTCACTCCGGATTCTGCAGCCCCTTCCATGCCGGTATGAGCCTAACTCCTATCCCAGGTAGCTGCTAATCTGCCTCTCCCCTGGTGGTAGCCCATCCCCTCGGCATGAAATCTCCCCCAGCAGGCTGCTGCTGTCTCCCCCAGTGTCAGCCCATCCACACACGGATGTGATAAACCCTGCTTTCCCCAGCTGGACGCTAGAATCTCCTGATTTTAGTCCCTGTCCACTGGAATAAACTTTTCTTTCAAAAGCTCACTTTTAAGGGGTGGATTCATGTCTATTACAGGCATGGAAGGGTTTTATTGGAAGGAGGAGGACGGCTACTGGGGTGAGCACCCGTGTGTGGTGGCCACTCGAGCCCCGATCCAGAGCTGATTACAGATCAACAGAGCTCAGGGCTCAGCAGTCACCTGTCACACAGGCTCCATGGATTCAAAATGAGCAGTCGGGACTCGGCCTTATAGTCCAGTTCCTCCATGGTAGGGTTGGCAGGAACTGGGAGCTGGGAAGGAACTGGTTAATTTGTGTCATGATTTCCTTCAAATTCAGGAGCTTAGTTGAGGGCAGCTGCACCTCCCTTTCGTATCTGGTGGGCTGCATTCCATGCTGCATAAGGATGTTCATCCTATCCAGAGCCTATTCCCTGTCTATTCTTAGTTGTTTTGTTTTTTGAAACAGTCTGTAATTCAACCTGGCCTCCAACTCAGGTCAATCCTCCTGCCTCAGCCTACCGAGTGCTGGGATCACTAGTATGTGCTGCCACTCCCAGCTCCGAATTTTTTCTTTTTTTGTACCAGGGATCGAACTTGGGTCCTTGTGCTTGCGAGGCAGGCAGCAGAACCACTGAGCTAAATCCCCGGCCCCTGGCTCCTAATTTTTATCAGTGTGGCTGTCACTCCACTCTGGCTCAGGCCCTTTCACTAGCTTGCTGCCTTACTCATAAGGTATGTGAATCCACTGCTTTCTACCCAGCATCTCATGTACACACACACACACACACACACACACACACACACACACGCAAGCACACACACAAAAGATATAGCCAGTATCACCATGGATACAGATGCAAAACTCTCAATACAAAGGAGCCAGTGTGAACTGGGCAGATGGTTCAGACCTGTACCCAGATACTCTGGAGACTGAGGCAGGAAAGACCAAGGGCAGCCTGGGCAACTTAGTGAGCATCTGTCTCAAAGTAAAAAAATCCAAAGGGCCCAGAGTGTAGCTCAGCGGTGGAGTGCACAGTGTGAGGTGATCATCCTGCCTCAGCCTCCTGAGTGCCGGGATTGCAGGTGGGCGCCACCATGCCCAGATTCTTCTTTCCTTCACTAACAGAAAGATTTCACTAATCTGGGGGGGTCCTCTCAACTATTGCTTATCAAAAGATAAACTGCCAGGGGCTGAGCTAAGTGGTGCTGCTCTGCAGTCCCAGCACTCAGGAGGCTGAGGCAGGCAGATGGCTGTGAGCTCAAGGCCGACCTGGGCTGCAGAGTGAGACCTTGTCTCAAAAAAACTTACAAAAAACCAACAAAAACTCCAGACCCCCAGGAGACTTCACAGTGGCCCTGCTGCTCACCACTCCGGTGGCTCTGAGCTTCTGGCCGGCCGTCACCTGTTCTCCCGAGACAGACCGAGGCCTGGCCCACCTTTCCTGTCACCTCACTGCCACTGCGAGACCGCGACTCCCCGGGGGGGCTTAGAGGTGACAGCGCGTGGCACAGACACCCGGTGCCACCGTCGCGTCTGTTTCTGTGTCTCCCACCCAGGGCTCGAGCAGACTGCAGTCTCAGCCACACAGGAAGCCGCTCCTGTGGCCGGACCGGGCGCCACCTGAGCGGAGCATGGACAGCACCCATCCCCCAGGCCTTCCAGGCCCGCTGAGAAAGGGGGAGGCCGCCCTGCTCCCAGCTTGGCCTGGGCCTCCGACCTCCTATGATACAAGGGAAACAGTGTAGCTCCCAACCTGCTAGACGCCTGACACCCGAGTGCGTGTTCTCTAAAATCATTCTAGGAAAAGTAAAATAAAATAAATTTTAAAAAATAAAATAAAATCATTCTAGGAACAGCAGAGGTTAAGAGTAGGAAAATATTTATTGAAGGGATAGCTCCTGAGAGACAGGAGAGAACATGAATGAGTAGCCAGGACCACACTTTACAGAGAAATTTATAGTTATTTTTTCTCCTGGTACTGGGAATCGAACTCAGAACCTTGCGCTTGCCAGGCAGGTGCAATGCCACTGAGCTCCATCCCCGGCTATTGGCAAGTTTTATAGAGCAAAACCCATGTGGGTACAACCTGGGTTACAGCTATGATCAACCAGCAAGGTTACAAGTACAGTTGCTTAGGTAACAGTGGTCCAATGGGGCAGCAAGTCACGTGGCAAGAGCACACAGACAGAACAAAGAACTTCTGAGGCAGGCGGTGGATCTGGGGTCCTGGTGCCTTTCTAGACTCGGCCAGACCAGGTGCCACCTCATCTCTCCCGATGGGGAAGTGTGCAGCCCACCTGGCACCCTGTCTGACTGCCTATTACATTTCTCCCTAACTTCGCTGTCTGTAATATGGGACGTCCACGGCCTGAGGCTGGCGTCTGCGAGGGGCCATGGTGTGACAGGAGGAGGGGGAGGTCACCAAGCAAACCAGCCCCGGAGACGGAGATGGAGAGGCCCAGGCAGCCTGCGGCAGGCAGGTGACACAGCACAGCACGACAGGGGCACAGTGGGGTGGGGACGAGGGGTGGGCAGCAGGGACAGCGAGGATGAGGACGGGAAACAAAGCCAAGTGACCGAGAAAGCCAGAAAAATAAGATGAAGAGGGACAAAGAGAAAAAGGGAAAGCAGAGGCCAGGAGTGAGGAGAGAGGAAACCACGAGCCTTTGAGGTCGTGGGGAGCACAGAGCCTGGGCCTCCCCTCCAGGATCCGAGACCCACGAGGGGCAGGCCTTCCGTCTCCCAACTCCCATCTGTACCCTCCGGCCCGGGCAGCAAAGGGGCAGGCCTCGGACACAGAGGCTTTACAGTTTTTATTTGTATTTATTAGTTATTTGTTGGTTTTTAGTTTTTGGTTTTTTGAGATAGAGTCTCGCTATGGAGCTCAAGCTGGCTTCGAACTCTCAGTGATCCTCCTGCCTCAGCCTCCTGAGTGCTAGGATGACAGTTGTGCGCCACCACCCAGCGTGGGGAGATTTAGATGGAGCTGCTCTAACGGGCAGGAAGTCAGACACAGCTGGCTGTAGACAGACGGGCGGCTGGGGGCGACCTGAAATGCATGTTTCCCCTCACTTTCAAGCACTGCTGTGATGACTCCCACACGGACAGCCGGGCCTCAGACTTCAGCTCCCGAGGCTGTGATGCCGGTTGTTACCTGCTGATGGGGCCCAGCGCCTCGGAAGTGCAGACCCAGCGAGGGTCGGGAAAGATCCTGGGACTCAAGACAAGGCGAAGGCCCCCACGGGGCAGAGGGGTAGCTGGGTCTCTGAAGTCTGCACACCCAGGGCCAGGATGGAGGGTCATCCGGGACCCCCGGGTCAGCGGGTCAGCCCCACAGAGGGCATTTACCCCACCTTCCCGTGCAGCAGTTTCCCTCCCTGTCTCCCCATGTCTCTTTGTCTGAAAATCTGTTGTTTTGCAATCAGCTCTACCAGTAAGTTACAGGACCGCCTTTGTGTCTGGCCTGAACCTCTCAGCGAAGACACAATAGGACCTGGTAACATTTCCATCTGGAAAGGCTGGATGTGTTGTATTCGAGCAGGGCTAGTGGGAAGCAGGCACAAGCTCTAATCCAGATGGGACGGTTGGGGTCCCAAGGCCACCGATCATGGCCCCCCACTGGAGTCAGACAGGGGACGGGGACAAGGGAGGGGCGAGGGGCCCTCCCAAACCAGGGTCCCCATCAGCACTGTACACAGAACCAATCAGAAAAGTGCTATCTTGGGCCAATCAGAAACTTGCTCTTTTCAGTCCTGCATTTGAACCTGCTGCTGTTGGCATGACCAATCAGAAGATGGTCTTTTCAATCCTTCATTTGCATGTGGGCACAGCCAACTGAAAGACAGGGATCCTGACCCTTCATTTGCATGCTCCAGGAAGCCTGGGGAGCTGTCCCGATGCCCCATTGGCCTGAGGGCGATAAAGGGAATTCTGGGTACAGAGGACCCCTTCCCAGGTCCTGGTCTCTTCTCCGAAGCTCTTTTCCACTTTTGCTGCCTTTTCTGTGTCCCTTCCAGTGCTTTATTCAGGGCTCCAAGGCCCTGAAAAAAAGCCCCAGGGCCCCTTGGTGGTGACAGCAGCGCCAGGCTGAGGGCCTGAGCCTGAATAAAGATGCCCCAAGTGGAAAATACACCCCGGGGCCAAAGATCTGGAATGAAAAAGCCCAACACTATTTACACACACACTTTTGCATGTTACCTGTCAGAATGATATTTCTAATAAATTAGGCAAAAAACAATGTAGTATTAAAGTTGTTTTCATGCTTCTGTTTTTTAAAGTATGACTACCAGATATTTTAAAGTGATATATGCGGCTTCCGTTATGTTCTGCTGAAAGGAGTGGTAAATAGCAGCTGCACTAGTTAGGTAGAGGGAACGTCAGGGATGCAGAAGGTGGCTGTCAGGTATGGGGGAGTGATTGGGTAGGAGGAATAATTTGGGGAGAGGGGATGGGACAGGGTCTCCCTATACAGTCCAGGCTGGCCTTGAACTCAGGAAGATCCTCCTGCCTCAGCCTCCCGAGTGCTGGGATTACAGGCATGAGCCCCACACCCAGAGCAGAGGACTTTTATTTTTTATTTTATTTTATTTTATTTTTGGTACTAGGGATCGAACTCGGGACCTTGCGCTTTCGAGGCAGGTGCCGGAACCGCTGAGCTAAATCCCCAGCCCTAAGGACTAACTTTTATTGAGGGTGCTCTGGATAGAAGCCAGGGCCTCGCACATGCCAGGCAGGAGGAGCAGCTTTCATGGTCCATCACACCGGTGGGTGGAAAGGCATCAGGTATCTCAGAGTAGCTGGCACTCAAGAGGGTCCAAGGAGGTCCCCAGGGTAAGGAGAAGTGGGAAGGACATCTCCTCAAGAGTCCTGACCCTGCCCACATTGTCTTGGTGTCTAACGATAACAATCCCCTTAACTCCCTGGCCCGGTTCCTGTTTACAGAAGAGACCAGCGACCACGGACCAAGTCAGACGGATATAGGAGATGAAATATGAAAATATTATATCCCGCAACCTGTTAGGTGTCTAATATGCCAAGCTCTAAATCAAATAATGAATTGTGGGGAAAATGGAGGATAAGAGTGGAAAAATAGCCGGGGGTTTAGCATGGTGGTTCCAGTCCCTGCCTCGAAAGCACAAGGTCCTGAGTTTGATCCCTGTACCAAAAAAACAGAAGAGAGAGTAGAAAATTATTTATTGAGAGGATGGCTCCCGAGAGCCAGGAAGGGACCCCACTGTACAGGGAAGTGGGATAGAGCAAAGCCCTCATGGGTACTCTGGGGGCTCCCAGTTAGAGAAGACCCTCGAGGGAGGTTCAGTCTCATTCTCAGTGATGCGGCACAGTTGAAAATGAAACCAAGACAAACTGCAGTCCCAAGGGCCCTGGGATGGCCAATTGCTCCGAGGAGGAGCACAGGGCAGTTTTCCACGGCAGCCCTCAGCTGTTATCGAACATACTCGGGACAGAGGCAGGAATGGGGATGGCAGGCAGCCACCGCTGAATGTGCAGGAACAGTTACTTCTGCAGAGTAGCTAGCAAGGGAGGAACAAGGCATTCGCCCACTGAGCACAAAACCATCACATTTCCATGGCAGCTTAATGGGTAACCTAGTCTGTTGCTATAAGCAACTTTCACTGCTGAGCAAAAGACTGCTCTGCATCTTGATGCTTCCGTGCTGCTGTGATATCTCAGCCCTGTGCCCTCATTGGAGCTCATGGGCCTCAGGGGCAGCTGTCACTGCTTCCATGGGACACGTCGCACCTGGGCTGAGCTCCAGCTGCATTCTGTAGGCCAATGAGAAAGAAGTTATTGGGCCGGGGATGTACCTCAGTGGCACTGAACCTGCCTGGCAAGCTCAAGGTGCTGAGTTCGATCCCCGGTACCAGAAAAAAAAAATGCACATGGAACGAACAAAGAACTTCTCCAGCAGGTGATGGATCTGGGGTTTCCTGCACCCATCGAGGCAGCTGATGCCTCTCTAGACTTTACCATACCAGGTGTCATCACTAACCTCATCCCCAGGATGTAGGCCTGGCCCCAACTGCTGGGTCTCCGGCCACAGTTGCAGCATTTTCTCCTTTTGTCCCGATTCTCAGGGGCTCAGCTCCGTCTGACTGCCCATAATATTTCTCCCAACGGAGCTGTCTGTAACAGGACGCCCGGCCCCGGAATAGCTGCTCCCCCTTGTAACCGCGCGCCTGGGACAGGGCGTCAGGCCTCACACGTGGGAGCCAGTGCCCGGTTGGGTCTTTCTCCTTCTACGAGTCTCTCTCGTCTTTATTTCCTGCACCCAAAGTGCAGCTAGAGAGCCCCAGTCCGCCTACCAGAAGAGTTCGGCTTCAGGCCCGCTGTCTCCCATCGCGGAAGAATCTTCAGGGCCGGCCAGGAAGAGCTTAGACAGCGTTTGCCGTAGAGAGCGGTTCAGAGAAGCGGGACCCGGTGTGAGGGGCTGGGCTGTGTGTTCCCCTATCTGGCCGCACCGCCTGGGAGCTGTGTTCAAATCCAAACCCCTCCCCCTTGCCGGAAGCTGAGCTCCATCGCCCTGAACTCTGCGGCTGAGGGCGGAGTCCGCGGACAGAGGGAGGTGTACAGGTGAGAAGGCTGGCTGGCCGCCGCTCATCCGGGCCCTGAGACCCCAGGAAGGCTTTGAAGGAGTGAGGAAGGGTCGCATCACTTTTCTGTGCTGAAGCTGTCCTTTTTTTCTGTACCAGGGATTGAACTCAGGACCTGGCGCTTGCGGGGCAGGCACGGTGCCGCTGAGCTACATCCCCGGCCAAGCGGTCCCTTTTCTTTTGATTTTTCTCTCTGTTGGTCCAGGTTTGCAGAGCGCAAGGACGGTACTCGCTGCGGGGAGCTCCCTCCGCTCCGCCCTCCTCCCTCCTCTCCGTCCCCTTCGTGTTCGCAAAGCATCAAGCTCCGTTTCCTGTGATCTGTCTTGTAATTTGTT
This sequence comes from Heterocephalus glaber, assembly GCF_000247695.1. Next base: position 2,587,762 of record NW_004624832.1, on the reverse strand, counting down.
CTTTATTTTATTTTGCTTATTTAGTTATTTATGCTTGGTGTTTTGAGACAGGGTTTCACAATGTAGTCCAGGCTGGCCTCCAACTCACTGCAGTCCTCCTGCCTCAGCCTCCTGACTGCCAAGAGTACAGGTATGCATCACCGCACCCAGCTTCTTTATTCGTATTCTGGGTTTCTCCTAAAGGAGAAACCATGCGATATTTAAGCTTGTATGTCCGTTTTATTTTACTTAACATTATGGTCTTGCTGGGGGGTGTGGTGGTGCACAAAACAAAAAAGCAAGCAAACAAACCAAAAACAAAGAAAAAGATGACGTATGTACGAAACTGAAAGAGTTAATATATATAAAATGCCCAAAAGCAAATCCGAGCTATTCAACTTATGTTTACTCTTACTATTTCCCCACTAGTCCTAGAGACCCAACCCAGGGCTCTCCGCCCACCCCCAGTATTTTCTTTTAGGGCAGGGTCTCAGTAAATCGCTGAGGTGCCACCTTGTCCTGCTAGGGTTATTTTTACATATGAGAAAGCTCAGCTCAGATTGCAGGGCTTGGCCAGAACAAGTGATTTCTTTCTACCTGATCATTAGCAGGACTGAAAATCAATGAGTTGCAATCTTGGCCGGGGATTTAGCTCAGTGGTTCTGGCGCCTGCCTCGACAGCGCAGGGTCCCAAGTTCGATCCCCGGTACAAAAAAAAAAAAAAAAAAAGAGTTGCAATCTTAGGGCTAATTGCTCAATAATCAATGAGAGAAAGATAAGTTTTGATCAAATTGAGACTAGCTGGGTGTGTTGGTGCACACCTGTAACCCCAGCACTCAGGAGGCTGAGGCAGGAGGATCGCCATGAGTTCAAGGGCAGCCTGGGCTGCAGAGTGAGTTCAAGGCCAGGATGAACTACATAGCAAGAACCTGTCTTACAAAAAAAATAAAAATAAAAAAATAAAAATAAAAAAAAGAACGTGTCTTACAAAATCAATCAATCAATCAATCAATAGGGACTTTATTGGATTGTGAGAATCAAAACTGGACTTTGTGTGGTGGTGCACACCTGTACACCCAGCAAAAAAGCAAGAAGAGTAAAGGAATCATTTTCCTATGCGACAATGGAGACCACCCCGCGTGAGTTTTACAAATGCCAGGGTTTGGGAGCCCTGAGGACCAACCTCTGACCTTCGTCTAAACTCCGGCAGGGGCAGGGAGGCCACAGAGGAAGTGAAATCTCAAGCCCCGAATTGCTAAGGACTCACCAACCACAGCGGCGGAAGCCCGAGTGAGTAGAAGTAATCTTAGGCACAACGGCATAAACTGGCAAAGTAGCCATAGTCACAGAGCTTAATAAAACAGTAATAAATACAGATTAAAGGAAGATCTTGTTCTCAGGAGAAATATAAAACTCTTAATTATCAGCAGCATTATGCAGCAGGGTAAAGCCAGTTCGAAGGGTCAGCTGACAGCTCTGGGAGTTCCTTGGTGTCCTGAAGTAAGATCCTAACAAACTGGGTAAAATGGCTCACGCCTGTGATTCCAGCACTCAGGAAGGCTGAGGCAGGAGGATCTCAGTGAATTTGAGGCCAGCCTGGGCCTCCAAGTGAGTTCAAGGCCCGCATGAAATTCATAGTGAAACTCTGTCTGAAAACCAAAGTAAATAAATAAAAAATCAACTAGGCAGAAACTAGGGCTTTGTGTTTTGCTTTAAATCAGGGTTTCCCAAGCTTGGCCCAGTTGACATTGGGATAGGGTTCTGGCCACTGCTAGGATTTCCACAGTGTCCCTGTGCCCCTGCTCACTAGATGCCCACAGCACCCAGCCCACCTCCCCAGGGGTGACGGCCCCCGGTGTCTAGGACACTGCTGTGTCTCCTGGAAGGGTGTGGCAGCCCAGGCTTTCTGTTCTGGGTACTGGGTGCTCTGACACCTGGGCCCCTGCTGTCCCTGCAGGGCTGGTCACTTCCAGCCTGGGATGGCTCCCTAGGGAAAGCACAGCCCTGCCCACACCTGCCCTCCTGGGCTCCCCCTCTGGGGCTGCCCAAGCCCGAGCCAAGGCAATGAAGTGAACTATCCATCCTGAACCACATGGAAAGACCCTGTCTCCAAAAAATACATTATGCTAAGTGAAATAAACTAGGCACAGAAAGAAAAGTACTGTGTGGATTGTCTCCTACGTGGGATGTGAAACAGCTGAACTCATGGAGGCTGAGTGAGATTACAGGTACCAGGGTCGGGAGAGGGCAGGGGACTGGGATTCTATGTGTGGTGGTGAAAAAGATACAAAGTTTCAGTTAGACAGAGGAGTACGTTCAAGAAGTTTGTTGTACAACATGGTGACCGTGCTTAATAACAATGTGTCCTATTGTGGAATATCTCTGAGTAGCTCTTAAGTGTTCTGACAAGAAATGGGCAGTGTGAGGTAACCATCTCACAGACCACACCCAGGGAAAGGCGATGTGCACCCTAAATAGACACAATTTTAAATTTGTCAGTTTCCTTGCTGGATGTGGTGGCCCAGCCCTGTCATCTCAGCACTTGCGAGGCTGAGGCAGGAGGATTGCCGTGAGCTCAAGGCCAGCCTGGACTATGTGGTGAGTTCTGCTGGGATGTCAGACCCTGTCCCCCGAAAGAAAACCAACAAATAAATAAATCTGTAAATTAAAAAATGTGACTGCTAATTTGGTACCCAAAATTAACTCTCTCAAAAATAAATAAAGTGGCCGAGGATTTAGCTCAGTGGCAACGCGCCTGCCTCGCAAGCGCAAGGTCCTGAATTTGATCCCCGGTACCGGAAAAAAAAATCAATAAATCAATCAAAAGTAAGTTACCATCTCCGGATGCCCCTGCATGCACAGCAGGTGCCTGAGCCTCCTTTGCCTTCTTTCTGTTCACAGGTGAAGGCATCCTGTCCGCGCGTCCTCCGGGTCCCGTCTGTCCTGCCCACCGTAGGACCCGGTGCCGGCGACCACGCGTCCTTTCGCTCACCGCCACTAGAGGGCGCGCGGGGCCCGCCTGAGCCTTCACTGGCCGGGCTCTGAGAAGGGAGTGACCCGCGGCCACCAGGGGCGGGGCCGGGGTGGCCACCAAAGGGGACAGGACTGCTGTTAGAGGAACACATTTTCAGACCCATCGCATAGCAGGGAATTTCTTTCTTTTTTGTTACCGGGAATGGAACTCGGGTCCTTGCGCTTGCGAGGCAGGCGGCAGAACCACTGAGCTAAATCTCCGGCCCAACAATTCCTTTTTTGAAACAAGTTCTCTGTAAACCATGCTGGCCTTGAATTGGAAGGGACCCTCCTGCCTCAGCTTCCCAAGTGCTGGGATTACAGGCATGGGCCACCACGACTAATCCATAATAATGCATATTCCAAAATAGCTCAGAGTCAATTCCAAATGTCTGACCACAAAAGAATGATAAGAAAGGTGATAGATATGTGTATTAGTTTACTTATTGTACATTATATACGTATATCACATCACATTCTATCTCATAGCTGTAAATAATCATGATTTGTCCATTTAAAATGATATTAGGGGCCGGGGATTTAGCTCAGTGGTTCTGGTGCCTAAGGTCCTGAATTTGCAAGGTCCTGAGTTCGATCCCCGGTACCAAAAAAAAAAATCACATAAAATGATATTAGCTGGGCACGGTGGTGCACGCCGGCCTGCTGTCCAGGAACCCTGCTGGAGGCATGTGTGGGAGCTAGGGCTGGAGGCACTAGGATGTCAGAGCCTTCGGGGAGGTAGTTCAGGGAAGGCCCTGGGTTCAATACCCAGTGCTGCAAAAGGAGGAGGAAGAAGAGATGAAGGAGGGGGAGGGGGAGGAGGAGGAGGAGACGGAGGCTCCCCGTTCCCTGGCTGTAGTTCAAGGCTGGATGGCCCCCAGGCTCCTGGTCTGTATCTAGGTCCCTTTTCCTGGTGGGTCTGGTCCTTTACACAGGAAGAGTTGACGGAGCTGACCCACTGCGTGAGAAGCCGGCACCTGGTGGTCACACTGGCAGCTCTGCAGTGGGAGCCGGGGGGCCGGGAGCCGGGCATGGTGAGGTCAAGTGGACCCTGCCGGCTCCTCTGCACCGCAGCCCTCTCTGCCAGGCCGAAGCCGTCCTTCCGAGGGCAGAGTCCCAAGACTGTGAGTCACTTTCCACCGCCTCAGGCCCCACAGACTCGGCCGTGACCTCAGGGACACTCGGGCCAGGCCGGGACGCTGCCACTGCCCAGCAGAGGCTGGGAAGTGGGGACCCTCGGAGCTCCGGCCAAGACAGTGTCCTCTGGCCGGGCCACGGACCCAGCCAGCTGCGCTGACACAGGACCTGGGGGGCAGCCCCATGGGTCCTGGGACCTCCCACCTCAGTGCCTCCCCCTTCCTTCGGGCCCTGCAGTGACTCTGGTTTGCAGACAGGAGCTGAGAGAGGGCAGCTGTCCCTGCCAGGACTGGGGACCCCAGATCCACCGCGTAGCCCAGAGGGGCTCCAGGCTCAGCCTCCTGAGGAGGACAGATGGTGTCTGTCATCCCAGCAGAACAGGCTGCGTATGTCTGGAGGGCGTGGGCTGCTCCTGGGCTGAGGAAGGAAGTGGCTGTGCTTCCCAGAGCTGCAGCTGAATGCGCTCAGCGGGCTGGAAATCATTCAAGTCTCTGTCCCAGCAATCTGGAGAAATTCAGATGGCACAGCCCACAGCCGTGTGCGTATTTTAAAAAGGAATTAAGAAACTGTTTACCTAAAAAGAAAATTTTCCAGTATATATAGTCTTTTGTTTTGTTTTTTGAGACAGGATCTCGTTACATAGTTCAGGCTGTTCTTGAATTCACTATCTAGCACAGGCTGGCCTTCAACTCACTATGATCCCCCTGCCTCAGCCTCTTGAGTGCTGTAATTACAGATGTGCAGCTCCATGCCAGGCTCAGGATGTAGTCTGAACGGAAAAGGGCAAGATATACAACAGTGTATGAAGATGTCATTTTTTTGTATGAGAAAATATAAATATAAGACTATGTATTCCCATTTCATTGTGTTTGTATAACACTGGAAGGATACACAAGAAACTAATCAAGCTGGGTGTGGTTGCACCTGCCGGTAATCTAGCACTCAGGAGCCTGAGGCAGGAGGATCACCACGAGTTGGAGGCCAACTAGAGCTACACAGTGAGACCCTGTCTCAAAAAACACAAGGGCCATAAATTTAGCTGAGCACTAGTGCCTGCCTGGCAAGCACAAGGTCCTGAGTTTAATCCCTGGTTCCAAAACAAATAAACAAACAAACAAACAAAAAAGTAAGAAAGAAAGAGAGAAACTAATGAACCTGGTGACCTTTTTTTTTAGACAGGGTCTTACCATGTAGGTCAGACCAGCCCTGAACTCACTGTGCAGTCCAGGCTGGCCTCAAACTCCAGGCAATCCTCCTGCCTCAGCCTCCCAACTGCTGGGATTACAGGCCTGTACCACCACGCCCAGCCCCTGGTGACTTCTGAAAGAAGGCAAAACATGAAACGTGAGAGAGGGAGTGGAACTTCCCGTGACCGCACAGACTTCCTACCCAGCACATCGATGTGTTGCTTGTTTACATCTGTACGTGTGCTGCACTCTCGAACATGCAGAGCATATCGCCTGCCAGTGCATGCAGAGCCATGTAATAAACAGGCAGGTGTTTCTGGAAAGAGGGAAGAGTGAGGATTATAGAATGGCTATTTCTGGAGAGAGGCACAGTAAATCAGCAAAGGCGGAAGGGAAGACGCACTGGCAACTGGGAAGCCGGGCCAGAGGGGACTTCACGCTCCACCTTTGAACACAGCACCCCGGCGGAGCCCTGGACTGCTCGTGGATTTAACAAACTATTTATAAATCGCACGCAGCCTCGCAATGCCAGATGGGTGCAGTAGCCACCCCCAGCCACGGTTTTGCTCTCTGAGGTTCCAGTTGCCATTGTTAACTGTGGCCTAAGAACACTAAGTGGAAAATTCCAGATATCAGCAATGCATACATTTTATTTTGGTTTCTTTTGGTTTTTGGTTTTTTGGTTTTTTGAGATAAAGTCTCACTATGTAGCCCATGCAGGTCTTGACCTTACGGTGATCCTCCTGCCTCAGCCTCCCAAGTGCTGGCGCCTGCGCCACCACACCTGGGCAGGAGTTTTTAATTTAAACACACACATGCGTTTCCCTCGGCCCTGTAGGAGCCACTCAGGAAGCTCTGGAGAGAACTTGCGAAAACCACCTGGTTTTCACCCTCAGTGACCACTGAGGGAGGGTGGCTGGAGTCCAGACCACGGACGCAAGTCGTCAGAAGACAGCTGCTTCTGTACTTTCCTAGAGGAATCTGGGGAGAGAGTGAGAGGGGGGGCTGAGCAGGACGCCCTGCAGGACAGCAGGGAGAACCCCACCTCCTGGGAAACCCGAAACCCAGACACACGAGAGCTCCCTTCCCCGAGGGGCTCAGGACACCAACGGCAACTCAACTGCAGCAGCGATTCCTGGTGAGATCTGAGATGAAATCAACCGGGCTTGGCACCTCACCTAGCATCCACCTGGCTGTGTCCCAGGGAACAGGAAAACAAAGCCGTTTCCCTTCCTGTGGGGCGTGGGAGTAGTAAGCACGAAGATATGCCCCACCTGAACCGGGAACCTACCAGTGTTACCTTACTTGGAACAATGATCTTCAAAGACTTCATTAAGTTAAGACTCTAGGAGCCAAGATTGGTGACACATGCCTGTGATCCCAGCACTTGGGAGGCTGAGGCAGGAGGATCACTGCAAGTTGAAGGCCAGCTACATAGTGAGTTCCAGGCCATCCTGGACTTCATAACAAGCCGTCCTGGATAATCCAAGTGGATTCCAAGTATAATGAAAATATCTTACTAAGACACAGCTGTATGGACAGTTGGCACGGGGGTGGAGGGGTGTGCAGACAGGACGCAGAGCTTGGAGTATGAGGCATAAAACAAGGAGCACAGACAGCCAGACAGCTATCAGAAGCCAGGAGGGCCAGGGACCCAGTCCCCGCGGGGGAGGCTTCAAAGCTCTGCTGCTCCTTGATTCCAGACTTCTGGTTTTTGGAACTGGGAGACAGGAAGTTTCTTCTGTTTTAAGCCAAGATGGTGCGGATTTGTCCCAGCAGCCTCAGGACCCTGACTGAGAACAGCAGCCCCAGAGCCCCCAGGCAGGCTTCTTCCTTCACATCTCTTCGCCTTTCCTCCCCAGGAGACCCCAGCTTCCAACTGCAACCTAGACAGCTCTCCTTCCAGTCACCACTTTGGAGGTGGCGAGCTGATGAGACCTGAAGGGAGCAGGTCCTCAGTGTCCTACACAGGCCAGATACCTCGGGAGTCACTGAGACCCTACTCGTCTGAGGACGGTGGGAATATCCCTTCCCAGCGGAAGGACAGAAAGGAGCCAAGTGAAAAGACCCCAGCCTCATTGAGGACAGAAACAGCAGCCTCTGCCTGGGTGTGAGCAGCAAGCAGCTTTCCCGCAGTCTGGCTGTGACACCACGCTGTGCACAACGCTGCCCCGCCCAGGGCAGGTTGGCCTGTCCACCCTAAGTCCTATTAGCCCACAAGGCCAAAGCCCTTCCAACAAGCCCAGGATCCAATCAATCAAGTGTCCACCCTCAGAAGGTGGAGAGGGACCCCTACCCCATAAAACAGCACAGCAGCCCCAGACTGGGAGGTGTCCCAGTCAGCCCGGAGCTTTGTCCTGTGAGTGGCTCTTTACCACTTCCTCTTGCAATACCTGCAGCAAAATTACTTTCGCTTTGCACTGGTCTTCTGCTAGCTGTTTGATTGTTTGTTTGTTTGTTTGTTTGTTTGGAGACAGGCTCTGGCTGTATAGTTTGCATAAGATTGGGCGTGTTCAGACTGGCAGGGCTGTAGACTTGCTATGCTTGGGGACCGCACTATAGATTAGACCCAGAGCAGGCTGTGAAGAGTTAACCCCAAACTGGTTTGCTTTGGGCCAACATTAGGAGGTCAGAGTGACTCGCACCCGAATTCCATTCCCAGAGTTAAAACCTTCTTTACTAAAAAGATAAGCTTAATTATTAACCACAACCTATAGTCTGTTCTGTCCCTAATTCAAGAATGCTTTGTCAGCCTGGGATTTAGCTCAGTGGTTTCAATGCCTGCTACACAAGCGCAAGGACCCGAGTTCGATTCCCAGTACCAAAAAAAAAAAAAAAAAAAGAATGCTTTGTCTCTTCCTTTATAAGCCTTGTCTGCATCAGCAACGCGTCCATAGCAACTCCACGCAGCCCCCTTACCTCAATCTAACAATGATGTTACCAATAAACATCAACAGCTTAGGTGCTCAGGGCCTTGCTGGTTCAGCCTTGCTTATGTGAGCACTGGCCATCCTGCCTCCCTGTCTCTCCATCTCTTTGTCTTTCTTCTCCACGGGGGTTATAGCACTGAGCAGGAGATCCAAACCGACTGCAGAGGTAGTTCGGGCTGGCCTTGAATTCGAAGCGATCCTCCTGCCTCAGCCTCCCAAGTGCTGGGATTTGGTTTTCTGTTCTGACTCTTCTTCCTCTCTCTAGGTCAGAGAGAGAGATAAACCCAGCTAGAGTGAGTGTGGTGACCCCTAGCCCTAGACCCAACAGCTGTAACATCCTGAACCCTTTGTCACCAGGGAAAGAGCTCAGATCCTCCGTACTAGAGTCAGCTTTTCTAGCCTGCCTGGCTCTGATGTAGGAAGGCGCCGTCACTATTCACAAATGACTGTATCCACCCTGCTGCCCCCCTTCCTGCTACCTATATGCTGTCTGTGTCACCACCCTGCAGTTCATGGATGAATAAAACCTCAAAATGGACTGAAAGTATGGAAAATCCATGCAATGCTGAGGCTGAGACAGGATAAGAAATAGACCCCTTTCCAGGCATGGTCGTGCCCACCTGTGAGCCCACCACTCAAGAGGCTGAGGCAGGAGGATCACCACAAGTTTAAGGCCGACCTGGACTATACAGTGAGACCCTGTCTCGAAAACAAAATAAAAAACAGGCCCCCTGTAACACATCGGGAATAGCAGTAAAGTGCCATCCTGGTTTTCAGTGCCCTTGTGGTGAATTTTTACACCTGAGCCAGCGTCAGAGCATGGGAGGCCCAGGGTTTGCAGGTGGGGCAGTTCTGTGGGGCCAAGCCCCAAACCTGTAGCGTGTGACACTAAGTCTGGGTGGTGTTGGGATTGAAGGGCCTCCTTGGACACTCAGTTGGTGTCTGGAGAGTCAGAAACTTTGTCTATGGGAAAATGAAAGCCACATATTTGGTGTGAGAAGTGTGGGGCGTGAAAAGAGCCAGTCCTCTGCACCCAGGGGAGGCTGAAGCAGCCTCTTGGCTATAGGGAAGGCCATGGTGTCCCGGGTAGACCAGATGGCCATTCTGCTGCCACTCCCTGGGTTTCAGTGCTTGCTCAGGGGCTCAGCAGAATCCCCCAGCTCGGCCAGCAGTCACTGATGCCCAATCTGTCAGCAGTGGCTGGATTGCTAAGCCCCGGGTGAGTGATATAGGGCACTGAGTAATCTAAATAACGTAAATAATCCAAACAAGGGAAACATAACTTCCAATCTGCTAGATATCTGGCATGCCAAGTTCGTGTTCTCTAAAATCGAAGAATGAATTCTTTTTTTTTTGGTACCAGCAATCAAACTCAGGACCTTGTGCTTTCAAGGCAGGTGGTGGCACCATGGAGCTAAATCCCTGGCCCTCGAAGAATGAATTCTAGGAACAAGGGAGGTGAAGAGTAGGCAATATTTGTCGAGGGAAAGACAGCTCCTGCCTGAGAGGCACAGGAGGGGACACCGGGGAAGTGGGTTGCCTGGGACCCTATTTCTTAGGGGGTTTTATGGAGCAAAGCAATGAGGTGAGGCGGTTACAAAGCGGGGCAATACTGCAGTCAGCTAATGAGATCCAACGGAAAATCACACCGTGGCCATGAGGTGGGACAAAATCATGACCAGCCAATAAGGTTACAAGTCCAGTGGCCCAGGTAATATTGATGAAATGGGGATCAAATGGGAAAACACGTCATGTAGCCAGCGTGCATGGAATGAACAAGCAGTTTCTGGAAAGGAAGTGGGCTAGGGAGATTCCGGTCTCCACCTATGGTGACTGATGTTTACTTAGAACACCCATCACTGCTGTTGGTCTCTCAAAGAAGAAGTATGAAGTTATGAAGTACGCCGCCAGTACAGTGGTTTTCTTTTTGAGACTTGGCCTTAAGTGGATGGGCCTCCATTGTCTTCTGTACTGACTCCCCCCAGGGCCCAGCCCTGCCTACAAGAAATCTAACTAGCTTAACTACTAACTAGCCTAGCTGTCTACGTGAGGCAGCGCCTCGGCCAAGCAAGACGCTGGGCCCCTCCTTTGCAGACTGGGCAGTTTTCCTCCTTGGAATAAATAACTCTGGGCTCCTTATTTGCTTTCCCTGCCCCTTGTACATCTGCCAAAACCGGCCTGTGTGTGCCGTGAATGGGCCCATTCACTGCTGTCACACACACCCTCAGCGCTCATGGTGAACTTGGTGTTAGGGAGCCAGTGTGTGCTGGGGTCCATGTACCCTGCCGGCCCAGGGCCTCCGAGAAGGGAGATGCACTCTGGCTGGGGACAACAAGCCCCTCGGCTCAGGTGCTGTGCTCAGGGTGGGTTGTAGGAAACAGGAGAAGAAGGAAGCGTGCAGCAAGGACCGGCTTTACTGAACATAAAGACCCGAGAGGGGCCAGGGCAGCTCTCTCCACCACGGCAAGGGTTTGTTTTTTTTGGTACCAGGGATCAAACTCGGGACCTTGTGCATTCAAGGCAGGCAGGTGGCAGCGGAACCACTGAGCTAAATCCCCGGCCCTTAGCGAGGGTTTTAAGCTTTTAAAGGGGACACAGGGGTTAAGGGCCTGAATCTTTCCTCACTGGGCCTGCTCAGTTTGTGCAAGGTTTCCTATTCGAGAGGCTGAACACTCCCAGATCTGGAAAGATTTGTACACGGGTTTCACGGTTTTGAGGCACAGAATTCGGGAAGGGTCGCTGCCCCAGAGAAAGCGTGCCTGGCTTCTTCAGGGCCAACGCTGAGCTTGCTCAGGGCACGCGGGTGACGCCCAAGAACACAGACCCTGGAACTCAGGGTGCCAGCCTCAAGACCACGCCCATGACACCCTCTGCAAACATCTGTGTCTTGGGCTGGCGTGAGCTAGGGGTTCAATGCCCAGCACAGGAGAAAATAAAGTGCAGTGAGTGTGGGAGCAGCGGAGGTCCTCCAGACCCTTCCAGCCACCTCGCTGCCACTTCCGGAGCAGTCCAAGGTGATTCATTCAGGCCTCGGTGGAGACGCTGCTTCGCTTGGGCCTAGGGTCCTCCTGTCACCGCCAGGAGCTCCCAGAAGTGGGCGTGAGGAGCATTGCCACCCACAGAGCTGGCGGGCGAGGGGCCTGCAAACTTCCATCACAGGAAAGGAAGAAAGGGGTCTGTTAGGCAGGACTCTGAAAGTACCGCACACACTCAAGGACAGCACGCAGGCCTCAGGAGGGAAGGAGCTTTGGTTGGCCAGGAGCTGGGGATATTTGCAGGATTTGGGAATGCAGACCTGTGGGATTTGTGAATCTGCGGAAAGGAAATTCAAACGCAATGGCCCATTCACAGGCTGGAGGGTGGGGCCCACACATAAGGGAAAAAGGCCCATTTTGCAGGAGTAAAGGACAGCTGAGTCCCAGGAGAAAAGGGTCTTTTACTGGAACAAGACAACACCCAGCCTTTGTCTTTAGGGACTTTAGGAAGTTCTGACTGAGTTGTGTCCTGAAACTGCAGTTTTCTGCTGTGTTTTTCTTTTTCGTACTGAGGATCAAACTCGGGTCCTTCCGCTTGTGAGGCAGGGAGTGGAACCATTGAGCCATTGAGCTAAATCCCCAGCCCCTCTGCTGTTTTGTTTTTCAAGACAGGGTCTCCATGTGTAGTCCAGGCTGGTCTTGAACTCTCTACATACCCAATGCTGGCCTCCAACTCACTGTGACCCTCCTGCCTCGGCCTCCCAAGTGCTAGGATTATAGGTGTGTACCACCAGGCCCTGCTTGAAGCTGCAGTTTTTATTAAAGGCACAAAAAAGTATTTTTCTTGGTGGTACTTATAGTTGAACCCAGGGCCTTCACTCTGCCCTAAATCTCCAGCTCCCTTTTAATTTTTTTTTGTGTGTGTGAGACAGGGTCTTACTATTATAGTTAGTAGGTATGTTCTAGGCAGTCAGACAGGGCTGGGCCCTGGAGGGAGTCAGTTTGGAACAGGAGAACACATTCCCGCTGTGGCTGGAGGCGCATCTGTTGAAGGCCAGGCCTCAAGATAAAGACGGGATGACCTACATACTTCCCTAAGGGATAAGCAATATACAGTGGACCCTTGACTTACAAACTGGATGGATTCTAGAGGGCTGGTTGTAACTCCAGTTGGTTGTAAATCAATACAGCTGAGATCTGGATGTTTACCTGGGTACACGTTATAGATAACGAAGCAGATGAATCTTCCATTAACTTAATTAACCCAAGTTGTTTGTATGTCAGGCCGGCCACTGTGCTATAATCGGTATTACCTGGTCCAGTAAGGTCTAGATAGACTTCAGTCACCACAGTGGGTGACCAGGACCTCGGCATCATCCCTTCCTAAAAAGGCCCTTGTGCTTTCCAAGCACACTTGCTACATGACCTGCTTCCCCATTGGCTCAGTGTTACCTAAGCAGCTATACTTGCAATCTCATTGCTTGACATTAGCTTTGTCCTATGTTGTTCCCACCTCCTGACTTTGCTCTATAAAACTTCCTTGGAGAAGTGGGCTTGTTGGCAACCCACTTTCGGGTCCCCTGCTGTCTCTCAGGAGCTGTCTCTCTCAACAAATGTTTCCTACTCAACCTCCATTGTTCTTAGAATTCATTCTTCAATTTCGGGGAACACGAATCAAGCGTATCTGACATCAAGCAGGTTGGGAGTTACATCTATTTCTCCTGCATCATTACTAAAGTCACCAGGTTGCCCAGGCTGGGCTCCAACTTGGGGCCCTGTGGCTTCAGCCTGCCAGAGTGCTGAGAATACAGGCGTCCACCACTGCACCTGGCTTTTAATGGCTCAATTTACAAATTACAATTTCTCTTGTCTCCTTTCTACCTATCTTTTTTTAAAAATTATTTTTTTGGTTTTTTTGAGACAGTCTCGCTATGTATTTCAGGCTGGTCCCGAACTCACGATGTAGCCTAGACTGGCCTGGAACTCCCGGCGATTCTCCTGCCTCAGCCTCCCCAGGGCTGGGATTACAGGTAGGCACCACCAACCCTGGCTACCTATCTTTATTTCTTACCCCTACTTCAGTGTGAATACAAGCCGGGGACGTCCTGGGCAGCCTCCAGCTAACGCCCAGTCCCCGCCACTGTGCTCACAGGCCCACTCCGAGCAGGCCAGGCCGGATGCTGGAGCAATAAGGTCGGCCCTTGCGCAGGCCCCGAGGACGGAGGGTCTGCGCGCTCCCTCGTCCTCCCCCGCAGCGCGCGCGGCCGCGGCCCAGCTTGGCGCGGATCCCGCTCCCGGCGCCTCCCGCAGCCCCCGGCGGGAAGGCGACAGCGGCTCCTCCCGGGTCTCCCCGCGCAAGCCCCGCCCGCCGAGCCGGGCGCCGGGACCGCAGCGAGCGGTGAGTAGCGGCCGGCCGGCGGGGACCGCGCCGCCCCAGCTCCGAGCCTCCCTCCCCGCCCCGCCCCGCCCCGAGGCCCCCTCCACCGCAGCCAGAAATCGCTCCTTTCCGCCCCGGAGGCCGCGCGCCCCGAAACCCGGAGTCTGAGCCCCGCGCGCTCCTGGGCTCCGGAACTTGGGCCCAGCTTCAGCATCGCGTACAGCCGGGGGACCCCAACCCCACCGCCCTGGGCCCGGGATGGTCCCCCCTTCCGTAGACAGCTACCCCGAGACGCCGGGCTGGGCAGGCCACACCCCGAGACCCCGGTAGACGGAAACGCGCCCATCCCCCACCCCTACTGCACGAATCTGGCCTGGTTCTGGGGGACCAGTAGCCTGGGGTGCTGGCTCAGAACCTCTAAGGGGAGGCCCAGGATCGGCACCCCAACTCTCCTCTTCCAGGGAGACAGAGGCCCTGGTCCACAGACCCTGTTAAATTGGGGCTCTCAGGTCACCCAGCCCGCTGCAATCCAGATGCCCGGGATTTCATCCTGACAGACCCGGGGACCGGGGCAGACCGGAGGACGGGGGCCGGAAGCCAATGAAATCCGTGAGGGCGATGACACTGGGGCTGGCCCCAAGTTGGGGGGCCGCGTCCTGAGGAGTCCATCCACACGCGGGTTTCCATGGCAACGGCCCAGCCGGGAGCCTTTTTTAGGTGCAGTGTCTGGGAGGGCAGCCCCTTGGGCCCCCCCTCTTCCAGCTGTTGTGTCTTCCTGTTTTGTCACCACGGCAACGGTGACCTCAGCCCTGCACCCCCTCCCTCTTGGCGGAGAATCCGAGCCACAGGTCTCCCGGGGGAGTGGTCTCCCCGTGCCCCCGCCCACGAGGTCTGGAGACGGGGGGGGGGCTCCTCCGTCCACGGCCCGTCCAGGCCTGGCCCCGCCCCGCCCACACCCCGCCCACACGCGCTCTCTGGTCCACACCCCACCCGGTCAACCGCACCCAGCCGGTAGACCCTCTGGTCCGCAACTGCCGTCTTTGCTTTAGCCGCAGCCTCCGCGGGTCCGAGAGGTGAGATTGGGGGACCCCAGGGCCCTGGGGCGGTGGTTCAGGATCCCGGGTTCATCGGAGGGCTACACTGCGATGACGAATGTGGGACCCCAGAAAGACAGGGCCGGGATGCCTGGTTCTGAGCACGACAGGGTTGGGACCTGGATTCAATCCCTCGTCCCATAGAGGGGGCTGGGTCCAGACTCGGGGTCCGAGGGCGGAGGCTGGGCCTGGACCCGCGGGTCTGAGGGAGGAGAGATGCAGAAGACTAACTCCGAGCTGAAGGGGCTGGGGCGGAGGTGCTCAAGAGCTGAGGATCCTGCTATTGGGAACCCTAAGTTTAAGAAAAGAGTGGCTGCAGTTCGGAATTTAATTTGTTTTTTCTTGAGATAGGGTCTCACAATGGGGTTCAGGCTGGCCTTAAACTCACTGTGTAGCCCAGGCTGGCCTCGAACTCACAGAGATCCTCCTGCTTCAGCTTCCCCAGTGCTGGAACTACAGGCGTGCGCCACCACGCCCGGCTCCTGTTGTTTTTTGACACAGGGTCTTGCTGTGTAGGTCAGGCAGGCCTTACATTCGCCTTGTAGCCCAGGCTGGCCTGGAAGTCCGTCCTCTTCTCGCAGGCGTGCGCCCCACGCCCGGCCACTTGTTTTTGTCTTATTTTTAGTTGCCCCATTTCTGACCCCATCCCCATCCGGGTGCCAGGGAGAACTACAAGTTTGGATCCCTGGAAGGCGAAGGCTAAGGCCCCGCACCCGGCTCCTAGGGTGGGGCTGGAGCTGGCAGCCCGGCGGGGCCAGGCGGAGTCCAGCTGCGAAGCACGGGGAGGCCGGGCGGAGCTCGGGGCCCGTCCCCGTCTGCGCGTGCGGGGCGGGGCGTCTGGAGCCGAGGCGGGAGGGTCCCCGCGAGGTCTGCGGCGGTGCATTCCTGAGCTCTGACCTCAGGCGCGGAGGCCCGGGGCGGGGGCGGCGCTCCTCGGAAGTCCCGGCTGCTCCTCCTCCTCTGGGGCGCGCGCCTTCCTTCCGGAGGCCTGGCGGGGACCCGGGCTGTGGCTCCACGTGGCTCCGCGGGGACCCTGGGGCGCACTGGTGGCTGCTGCTGCTGGCTCCCTCCTGCCCTTCCGCGCCCCGAGGGGAGCGGGGAGCCAGGGGTCCCCGCCCCTTCCACTTTGAGACCCGCCCCCCGGGGTGCAGGACCCTGGACTCACTTTCTAGGGACTCGGAGGCCCGAGCTTCCGTCCTCTGCTGCTCGCGGAGCCGCCCCCTCCGCCCACACCCCGAGAGGGTGACACCCCGAGGGCGGGGTCCGGCTCCACCCCCCACCCCCACCCCCGCGGCCTGGCGCCCACGGCACGCGAAGCCTTATAAGGTTCGGACACGACACGCCGGGCCGCCCGCCACCCTGCCCAGCCTGGGGTGCGGATCTTGGCGTCCCGCCCCGTCACCGTCCCTCCGCTCCGCCCACCCGAGGTGTGCAGCGGGGGCTGCTCGCCCGTGTCACCCCTGACCCTCGGGGCTCGGGGCCCGGGGCTCCCGGCCAAGTCCCGTCCCTGCTGGGAGGCGCCAGGCTGCAGAGCTGGGAGGCGCGGGCACCAGCGGCCGGGACCCGGAGGGAGGAGCCAGGTCTGAGCTGACCTGACCTCTCCCCCAGGTGTCCGAACCGCCTTTTTAGTGTGGCCGAGCCGCCTCCACCGCCGGATCCTTCTCCTCCACGTGGCCACCTGAAACCGCAGGTGAGTGCGCTGGGGCCTGGGCCCCGCCCCAGGTCCGAGGGAGGAGGCCGGAAGCTTGGGTTCTAAGGAGAGGCGACGAACACTGGTGTGTGAGGAAGCGGGGTGTCTGGCAGCTGACTCCCCTGGACGCTGTGCCCTGCCACCGTTAAAGGCTGTGCCTTGCCTTGCTGTTCAGGCGACCCTGGAAGCCAGTTTTATTTCCCTGCGGTTGATAACCACCTCCTGATAGTTTCAGCGGTGGCAGCTCACAGATTAGAAATTTTGCACCCTGAGAAAGGATTTGGGCTTCTCTGAGGGTTTGGGGACGAGGAAGTGGACGCTGTGGGTTCAGGACTGGGAAGCAGCAGCTACGAGGTGGGTCTGGGCCGGCTGGACCTGGCCAAGGGCGGGCCCGGGTCACCCAGCCCAGCTCCAGCAGAGAGAGCCCTGGGCACGGGATGCCGGAGCGGACTTTCCCAGGACTTGGGGACAGGCCGGCTGGGTTGCTGGGAAGCGGCGCCTTTGGGTTACGGTGCCCCAGACCGGAATGCTGCTGGGGGGGAGTCCTGGGCACTGAGAGTGAGAGGATGGACAGAGCCCTGGTGTTGATCTCTTCAGAGGGGAGGCGGGGAGGAAACATCCCATCACAGTTACGCAAAGTGGGAAGTTTGTTCCCAGGGCAGAGAGCACCGCTCTGTTGCTGAGTCCCTGGGGAAGGAGGGCAGGGAGGACAGCTCTGGCCTCTGGAGTGGGGAGGAGGAGAAAGGTGGGGTCTGGAATCCTGGCTTCAGACACAGTTGGGCACAGATGAGTCTGGAACTGGGGTGACCCTGTTTGCAGATGGAAAGCCCCACATCCTGGGAACTCCCTATCTGGAGCCCACGATAGTAGTTGTTATTTCTCTTTGGTTTTTTGAGCCAGGTTCTGGCTATGTAGTTCAGGCTAGTCTTGAACTCACCATGTAGCCCAGGTTGGCCTCGAACTCAGGGCAGTCCTCCTGCCTCAGCCTCCTAAGTGCTCGGATTATAGGCGGGCACCCCCAGTAGTGTGTCCTGAGGCCCTGTCTTCTGCCTTTCCCAGCCATGCCGGTGACGGTGACCCGCACAACCATCACGACCACGTCGTCCTCCACCGTCGTGGGGTCCCCTCGGGCACTGACCCAACCCCTGGGCCTGCTCCGCCTGCTGCAGCTGGTGTCCACCTGCGTGGCCTTCTCGCTGGTGGCCAGCGTGGGCGCCTACACAGGGCCCATGGGACACTGGGCCATGTTCACCTGGTGCTTCTGCTTTGCCGTGACCCTCATCGTCCTAGTGGTGGAGCTGGCCGGGCTGCAGGCACACTTCCCCCTGTCCTGGCGCAACTTCCCCATCACCTATGCCTGCTACGCCGCCCTCTTCTGCCTGACATCCTCCATCATCTACCCCACCACCTACGTGCAGTTCATGTCCCACGGCCGCTCCCGTGACCACGCCATCGCCGCTACCACCTTCTCCTGCGTTGCCTGTCTGGCATACGCCACCGAAGTGGCCTGGACCCGGGCAAGGCCCGGGGAGGTCACTGGCTACATGGCCACTGTGCCCGGGCTGCTCAAGGTGCTGGAGACCTTCGTGGCCTGTGTCATCTTCGTCTTCATCAGCGACCCCTACCTGTACCAGCGCGCGCCGGCCCTGGAGTGGTGCGTGGCGGTGTACTCCATCTGCTTCATCCTGGCTGCCGTGGCCATCCTGCTGAACCTGGGCGAATGCACCGGCGTGCTGCCCTTCCCCTTCCCCAGCTTCCTGTCGGGCCTGGCCCTGCTCTCAGTCCTCATGTATGCCTCCGCCCTCGTCCTCTGGCCTCTCTACCACTTCAATGAGAAGTACGGCGGCCAGCCCCGCCGGGCCTGGGACTCGGGCTGCGGCTCCAGACATACCCACATTGTGTGTACCTGGGACCGCAAACTGGCGGTGGCCGTCCTGACGGGCATTAACCTGCTGGCCTACCTGGCTGACCTGGCGCACTCTGCCCGACTGGTGTTCGTCAAGGTCTAAGACTCCCAGGGGCTCCCTTGCCCCTCTGTCCCGCCCCTTCTTCCTTCCCCCAGAGTTTCCATTCCTGAGACCTCTTTCCTCTCCCTTCCTTCCCGGCCTCCTCACCAGCTCATCCTGCTCCACTTCCTGTTTCCTGTTCCCCTTTCCCCTTCCTTGCTCCTTTCCTTCCTGTTGGGTTGGGTGCCCTCATCCTGCTCCCCCCCCTCCTGACTCCGCCCCTTTCTCCCGTCTCTCTCTGGTCTCCTGATGTCTCTTCCTATTTCCTCGGGAGCCCTGAGACTCTCCTGTCCTCCACCTCACCTCCGAAGGTGCTGAGCTCCACACATCCACACCCTCTCTGCAGCTGTTCATGCCACAGCCTCGGGAGAGGCCCCATTGCCAAAGCATGCCTGCCCACCCTCGCTGTGCCTTAGTCGTGTGTCTGTGTATGTGCTGGGGGCTGGCTAGGGAGGGGTCCCCTTCCCCCAGGTGGAGGAGGCTGCACAGTGCACCTCCTCTCTAAGTTACAAAAACAGTTCTCTGCAGGTCAGTAATTCCCAGTGGGCGGGAGGCTTTAAGCACAGACCCGGGGTCCCTAGACCCACCTGGTACTTAGCCATGCCTAGGACAGCCTCCAGGATTTTTCCAGCCTTATTAAAACCCACTGCCTAGAGGCCATCTTAGAGGAAGCAGGAGGTGGATGTGTTTCATCCCAGCTGTCCTTTGTGCTAGCAAAAAAAAAAAAAAAGTCTTGCAGACACCGGTCTGAAGTATTTGTGAGGGACAGGAACCCTCCAGGCTCAGTGTTGAAAATAATGTGCCCTGCTTTGGCAGGGATGGGAGGGAAACGGCTACTGGGGGCCTTAAAGGCAGTCACCTGGCTTTTTCTCTTTTTTTCTGGTCACCAGGGCAGAGACTACTGGGTGGCCCTATTCTGCAAGGGGGAAGACTTTCTTATCAGTTTTTCTTTGCTTTTGGGGGGAGGTTGCTGCTGCCATGGCCAGAGGAATGGCATTGCGTGTGTGTGGTATGCACACCTATTTCTGTGTGCTAGTTGCTTCTTGCTGCTTCCTGCTTCGCGGGGATTCACATGCATACCGTGATATATATAAATGTATAAATACATATTTTATTTTTTTTAATTTCCTGGAGCTTTCAGTTCCTATAGCTCCTGCTGTCAGTCATAGAAATCTTGTCCCTTCCCTTACTCCCACATTCACAATGTTCTTTTTTTTTAAATCTTGACATAAAGATAACAGAAGAGGACTTGTGCTTTTTTTATTATTGGGGAGGGCTCCAGAAGAGCACTGAGGCCCAGTGTCCTCAGTCTGGTGGAGGAAGAGTTGGACCCAAGATAACTTTGGCCTCATCAGACAATACTAGTCCAGCCAGGACCCAGAAGTGTGTGGCATACACCTGTAATCCCGGGACACTGGAGACTGAGACGGGGATCCCTGTGAGTACAAGGCCAGCCTGAACTACCCGGTGAGAGCCTGTCTCAAAACAAAATACTAGCAAAGTCTAGGGTTTCTAAATTACTCCTTCAAATTTCAGACAGGTACATGCCTATAATCCCAGCTACTGGGGAGGCTGAGGCAGGAGGATCACAAGTTCAAGGCCAGCCTGGGCAACTTCGAAAGACTATCAAAAAGGACTGAGGAGTGTAGTTCAGCACTTAGCACTTGCCGAGCTTGTGTGTGTACCTGGGTTCAATCCACAGTAATGCAAGTCAGTAAAATAAACTCTCAAACCGGGAGGGCTGCGTGCAGCAGCAATGAACATGATTTCTCTCTCCTTGGAGTTCCACGTCCACACGGCCTGTCAGGAGTGGGAACACAAGCACTTGTTCCCACCTTCTTCCCTGTCAGTCGCCCCTCAAACACTGCTTTCTTCTAAATGTAATTTAGAGCTGCCCCTTTCTCCAGTCTCCTGGCCCAGCTCAAGTTCCATTTTGTTTCAGCTGAGCCACTGCCCCAGCCTTTTCTTTGACCATCCTATTTCCAGCCCACCCTGGCCCCTGGGGAACTCGAAACATCCAGGTCCGATCCCGCTCCCACCCTCACTCCACGTTGCCTCCAGCTGCTACCCAAACTCAGTCCATCCGAAAGCCTTGCGGGCCGGCTAGTCACTGTCCGCCCTGGGCACCCGGACTACCCTGACAACGATCGGGTCAGCTCCGCACTAGCCTGTTCCACAGATCCTTTTGCCTGGGGGATGGTCCGGGCCCACCTCTGGCAACTTAGCGAGATCCTATCTCAAAATGGTAAAAAGCACTAGGATGTTGCTCAATGCAAAGGCCCTGGACTCAGTCCCCAGTACAGTGCATATCTGCCTGTTCTGTAAGGAGGGGCAAGGGCCAGCCAGGACAGACTCCTGTGGGGCGAGGACCGTCCTTTTTCTCTGCTGTCCGATTCTCGCCGCCCCCTAGAAGGCACCGGAAGAGCCGCGATGGAACCGGGGATAACGGAAAGAACCCGGGGAGCTGGAGCGGAAGCGGGGACTCCTAGGTCCATTTTCAAAGCCAACCGGCCGGCAGGCGGCAGAAGGCCACGGGCTCACGAGCGGACTGGGGTAGCCCCACTCGCTTTTCGGTTCCGACCCGTAAGCACTCACAGCCCTAGGTGAGCCGCGGTGCACGCACAGCCCTGCCCCCGCGCGGGGCACGCCGGGAGAGGGAGTTCCGGAACGCGCCCCGAGTGCGGCCGAGGAGAGCGAAGGACTACAAGGCCCAGGATGCACCGCAGCTCGGGAGGGCCGGTTGCCCTGGCAACAGAGTCTCTCTCTCTCTCTCTCCTCTCTCTCTCTCTCTCTCTCTCTCTCTCTCTCTCTCT
>NW_004624832.1:2520121-2566402 GCF_000247695.1 Heterocephalus glaber | reverse complement strand
TCTCTCTCTCTCTCTCTCTCTCTCTTGGGGCTGGGGTGGGGCGGAGCGCGACGTAGGCGGGGCGGCAAGGGGGAGCCCCGGGACCACGAGGGCGCCGCGGAGGCGCACGGATTCCCGGGGAGGACGGAGGGGCAAACCGTGGAAACGAGGGAGTCCCGAGAAGACACGAAGGGGCGAGACACCCCTAGGGACGGGAGACACAGGGACGCAGAGAGACCCCTAGGGACCGACCGCGGCGAGCGGGGAGGGGCCCAGGCAGCACGGGGCAGGAGGCGACAGACGGGGGCCCCTGAGGTGGGCCAGGGGACTGAGCCACGCCGCCCCGGGGAGGGCGGCGACATCGGGGTCCAGGGAGGAGAGACAGACGGAGACGCGCAGCGAAGCACACGGCCGCAGAAGTTCTCGGACGCAGAGCGAGGACGAGACTGCTCTGCAGGACCGGAGACTGCAAGAGACAGAGGCGGACCAGAGGATGAGGGGCAGCACAGGCTCTGAGAGGCAGGCGGCGTCAGGGACAGAGCGCCCCAAGCCTCCCTGAACCCTGGGCCTTCAGTACCAGGCAGAAAGTTTGTTGATTGGCGCAGTGACGCGGACACGGGGACCGCGGTGAGGGCGGAGACGCCGGACTGGCTGGACCCTCCCAGCCACCTAGCGGGTAAGGACGACAGGAGAGAGGAAGGCTCGGAGGTGTCCCCGCCCCGCAGCCACGCCCCGAGTGGGTGTGTGCACGTGCGGGGGGGGGGGGTAAGCGAAACCCCGCCCCGCGGTCGTCTTGGCGACGCCAGCCCCAGCCGGGGCTCCCACATTTGAGCAGGTGCCGAGCCAGCGCCCGCCGCCCGCCCTCGCCTCCGGCCGCCCGCGATCCTGGGCCATGGCCGGCCTGGGCCCCGGCGGAGGCGACTCCGAGGGGGGACCCCGACCTCTGTTTTGCAGAAAGGGGGCTCTGAGGCAGAAGGTGGTCCACGAAGTCAAGAGCCACAAGTTCACCGCTCGCTTCTTCAAGCAGCCCACCTTCTGCAGCCACTGCACCGACTTCATCTGGTGAGGAGGGGTGGGGGCCGGGGGCTGGGGTGCAGACTCGCGCCCCGTGAGCAGGGGCCTACGGCCCCACTCTGGGCTCCGGGATGGCGGGGCGCCGGCCTGGGGGTCTGGACACCAGGGTCAGAGGGGAGGAGGGGACGAGGTGCAGACTGGGCGCAGAGAGGGCTGCACCCCAACTGCGGGCTCCAGGATGGTGGGAGCGGGAGCGTGGACCCCAGGTTAGAGGCAGGAGGATCCGGGTCCTGGACCTCACGGTCCGCGGGCAGGAGGGGCTGAGGGCCAGAATTCCTGGTTCTAGAAAGAGGAGGTGGCTGCGTGGAGGGCGGGTCGGAGGCCACAGCCCTCAGAGCCCTGAGCGGCAGAGGTGGCAGAGGTGGGAGTTCCGGCAGCCCCTTCTGCACTGATCGGTGCATGACTCTTCCAGGGGTATTGGAAAACAGGGCCTGCAGTGTCAAGGTAAGAGCTGGGACCCGGACTCCTGGGACCCCCGAGGGTGGAGGCAGGGTCCCCACAGCTGAGGCTGGCGGCACACGTGTTCGAGGTCCCCAGGGAGGCGCGGGGGAGCCCGGGGCGGGGGGTGTGGCAGAGACAGTCTGTGGAAGGGAGGGAGCTCGGATGGTGGGGCCATCCGCGGGGGTGGTGCTGGGGGCCCCTCCCTCGGCCAGCTCCAGGTGGGGACAGATATTTGGAGAATCTGTTGCCATGGGAACAGGGAGATTTGGAAAAGGGGGAGCTGAAGGGGGGGGAAGGGGCTGGAGATGCAAAGTCAGAGCCCCCCCCAGGCTGCGGTAGCCATGACAACACTATGCAGCCCAGGCAGGGGCAGGCCCGGTGGGGGTCACCGTGATGGGGGGGCGGTTCGGGGGGGGCAGGGAAGGGGGCGAGTCCTAAAGTGCCAGCTGCCACTTGCTGAGAACAGAGTGAGTCAGGGTGGGGTGGGCCAGAGCCACCCCAGGCTCACTCCTGCTCCGTCCTTGCTCTGCTAGGGCTGTGCCTGAGAGTCTGTTTTCAGTCTTCCCATCTGTCTGCGGCCTGGGTCTTCAGGTCTATGGGATCCTGTTTTCCTTCTTCCTGTCTGTCTGTCTCCCTGTCTCCCTGTCTCCCTCCCTCCCTCCCTTGGGCCCCTGTGTGTGATCGCGGCTTTGTGTTTCTGCGATTAAACGCATCCCTCTCCCCTTCGAGTCCGTGTTTTGGGTTTCTCACTGTCCCTGTCTCTGTCCCTGTCTGTCCCTGCACATGGGGTCTCCCCTCTGACTTTCTGCTGTATTCTGTTTGCTCGGATCCCCCCTCCCCCATTTTCTCGCTGTCCACCTCTTTTTCTCTTTCCACTTTGTATCTGTGGGGATCTCTGGATTTACCCACGTCTCGCTCTGGCTCTGTGTCTCTGTGATTTTTCCCTTCAGTCTGCAGCTTTGTGGTTCATCGGCGATGCCACGAATTCGTGACCTTCGAGTGTCCAGGTGCTGGGAAGGGCCCCCAGACGGACGTGAGTGCCCGGACACCTGCCTCCTCCTCAGGCCACACCCGCCCTCACCCCCTGGGCGACCGTCCCAATTTCTCCTGCTATTTTTAAGGCTGGGAGGGGAGGGGGGCTGGAGAGATAGGGGGAGCTTGTCTGGCCCAGATTCTTTGCCCTTGGCCTGGAAAAGGGGACGTGAGGGGCCTGGGACAGGCCGGGGACACAGGTGGGAGACAGAGGAGGGCTGAGGAGACCAGAGACCAAGACGGGAAGGGTGGGCTGCCATCCAGGGGGCCAGATTTAGGGAAACTGAAGGCCGAGGGCCAGAGAGGACAAACCAGTACAGGCATGGAGATCCTGAGGTAAGAGAGAACCTGAGAGAGGAACAGGGATGCAGAGAGAGAGAGAGAGAGAGAGAGAGAGAGAGAGAGAGAGAGGGAGAGAGGGAGAGTGAGCAGGGGAGAGACTGACAGGAGCAGAGAGCACTGAGGGAAACAGCCACTGAGACGAGGACCGGACCTCGAGGGGCAAGGCCAATGCAGGAGATGTAGAAGGCGGGAGGGAGGGTGGAGAGCCTGCAGTGCCCAGCACATGCATGCATGCGCAGATGCACACTCAGATCCGCAGTCTGCCACCCGGCCCTCTGCGAGTCGGGGCTGCCGAGAGCCACCTGCAGGGGCCCGGGCCTCACTCCTCTTCACCGCGTCTTTGAGCCCCTGTAAAATGTGGCCAGTGGTCTAGTGCAGACCCACAGAACTGTCCCCGAGGCCATGCTGTGTGGCCACGAACCGCTGGGCCACAGAAGGGCTGCTGCACTGAGGAGCACTCGTCTGAGGCCCGCTTTGTTCAACTGGCTTAAACTCAGACATGGCAGGTGATCGGTACCAGTGTGGACAACCCAGGCCGGGCACAGGTCAGGGACCTCAGGTGGGCTGAGCATTTTGCCCAGGGTTTGACACAAAGTGGGAGAGTTTTGTGATTAGGAAAGACAGAGAGAGAGAGAGGGAGAGAGGGAGATCCACAGGAGTCCTGAGACATTTTGTGAGTTTGTCAGGTGAAGAAAACAGAAGTTTCCCAGAGCCTATATTCAGTGCCGCTGCCCACCACCTCCCGCCCATGCTGCTCACCCCCCCCTCCGCGTGCCCACCACGCCCTAGCACCAGCTCGAGTGTGCCGTACAGGGTCTGACACAGCTTGTGGGGGCAGCCTGGTGTTCTCCCTGAGCCCAGCTGGGCAGAGGCTCCTGAGGCACAAGCTGGGGTCTCTCTTGAGTGCCAGCCACACTCCTGACCCCTTCCTGCCCCGCCCCCCCAAATTTAACTTACCCCTTGAATTTCTTGACTTCCTGATCTGTGAAAGGGGGGTGAGAATCAATCGTGCCCCTATGGGATCGCTGCGAGATTCCCATGAGTCAGATTCTCGGGATGGGATCTGGACACGGTGAGAACTGTGACACTCATTGTCGCTGCTAACATTATTATTGTCATCATTGAGGAAGCGGAAGTGCCTGGCCAGCTCCTTCCTCTCCATTTTTGCTTCTTCTTAATACTTTTGATCTTGGAAGTCACGTGGTCCAAGCGCATAAGAAGGCAGGAGGGCTTAGAAGTGCTATTTGGCTTCCTTCTTAGGAGACTCCTCACGAAGGTCTCACAGCCCCTCTTTTTCAGGGAGAGAAACCCGAGGCTTGGACAGGGCCCCAACCTGAGTAGTAGGCATCATCAAGATTTGGATATTGGCCAGTTGTGGTAGTGCACACTGGTCATTCCAGCACTAGGGAGGCTGAGGCAGGAGGATCGCTGTGAGTTCAAGGCCAGGCTGGGTTACAGTCACAACCAGTGTGAACTACAAAGTGAGACCCTGTCTCAAAAAACAACGAAGAAAGGGTTTTGCCCTGGAGCTCCCTAGCTGCAGGCCTAGTGGCGTCTCCTTTCTAATAAGAATTCTGGCTTTGAGGAGAATAGCAGCTTCTGTCTGGAGGGCTTGTGGGTCAGGCTCCCTGCAGAGGCC
This sequence comes from Heterocephalus glaber, assembly GCF_000247695.1. Next base: position 2,561,895 of record NW_004624832.1, on the reverse strand, counting down.
TTCACTCGGGGATGATGGCACCCTACTTACTTCAGTCAGGGTCAGTCCACGGCCTTTAGAGACCCAGAACATCAGCAACTGTCAGTGCCCTCCCCTCCCCATCAATACATTCAAAATAGAACCCGACGCAAATAAATAATACCCGATAGTGTCTTGCATCTCCTCCTCACCATTCTTCCAGTACATTCCCAGCAAAAGTCAAGGTTGAAGTTCCTTAGCCACCCGATGTTGCTCCAGGGGTGGAGACTGGGAAGGAGAGGCCTGTGGGTGTCCTAAGTTCCTGACTGATTGAACCCTAGCAACTTACCTTTGCTTTGAGGCGTAGATTGTTTGTTTCCATTTGACAGAAGAGGACGCTGAGACCCCAAACGGGCCAAGAACTTGCTGCAAATCACAGCTGGGAAGTGGCCTAGTTCTTGTTTCGAAGGAGGGCCGTGTGGGGTGTCTGGAAAAGCACTAGTAATCGCCACGGCGATGCGATGCTGGAGAGTAGCAGGGGAGCTGCCTCGTGCTTGTTCCTGCTATGCCCGCAGCTCACCCCAGTCCCCTGATGCTCTCGTAACAGGGTTCCCCACGGGGCTCAGCCCCCATAAGGCTGGCAGAGGCTGCCCGAGGGCCCAGGCTGTGGCCCGCGCGTCTTCAGAGAACTCGAAGAGGGCGTGCGTGGTGTGTGGGGAGGGTAGAGCCTGTGGGGTGCTGACGCCCCCTTCGTGGTCTGCCCAAGTGCTACGCTGACAACATACGGGTCCCTCACTATCTCAATTGTTTTTTTCTTTTTTAGAGACAGGATCTCGCTATGTAGTTCAGGCTGGCCTTGAACTCACTCTGTAGCTCAAGCTGGCCTCGACCTCGGGGTGATCCTCCTGCCTCAGCCTCCCGAGTGCTTCTGTTACCTCCCAGCTCCACTTCATTTTTCTCCACCCCCATCATATATCCACACACACATACATACACAGACACACACACACACCTCTTTCTTTATTGCGGTGCTGGGACTGAACCCAGGGCCTCCTGCATGTCAGCCTGCTCTCTGCCCAGGCCTCACCCCAGCCCTGCCGCATATTTTATGTATTTACTGTGTTTATATTGTCTCCCTCCGCTAGAAAGAAACCCCAAGGCCAGGCGCCCTTAGCGTGCTTTCCAGGTTCCAGCACCTGGAAACCGCCAGGCGCCCGCGGGGTGTGCAGTGGCCCGGGTGAGGTGGAGCTCGGGGCTGGTCAGGGTCCAGAGGCTCCTGCCCCGCTGAGAGCCCCTCTGTGCCCCCAGGACCCCCGGAACAAGCACAAGTTCCGCCTGCACAGTTACAGCAGCCCCACCTTCTGCGACCACTGCGGCTCGCTGCTGTACGGCCTGGTGCACCAGGGCATGAAGTGCTCCTGTGAGTGCTGCGCCACCGGCTGGGGTGCAGGGGGGCAGCGCCGGGCTTCGAGTGCGACCCAGGCTTGTCCCGCCAGGCTGCGAGATGAACGTGCACCGGCGCTGTGTGCGCAGCGTGCCCTCGCTGTGCGGTGTGGACCACACCGAGCGCCGTGGCCGCCTGCAGCTGGAGATCCGGGCCCCGACCAACGAGGAGATCCACGTCACCGGTGAGGCCCCGCCCACGGAGGCCCCGCCCCTCGCAAGTGGGAGGCCTTTCGTCCCCACGTTGGGACCACACCCCCTACAGGGAGGCCACGCCCACCGATGGCCCTGGCTCCACCTTCAGGGTGGGGCGCCACCGTGGCCAGGCCCCTCTGACTCGACAGCCCCGCCCCCGTCCTAGCCAAATTCCAGGGCCCCTTAATGGCCATTGCAGGGGTCAGGGCCTTGAGGGGGCGAAGAGATGGACAGGAAGGACCTGGTTCTGGGTCAGGACCGGGGCAGACTCCTGAGCCCCAGTGGAAGAAAGCGCTCTGGCTCTGGTTTCTGGGCGTAGGGCTGGTTTGGAAAGGGCCTCGAGCCCTGCCTCCTGGCCCTGTCGAGGGAAGAGGTCATGGGAGCGCATCAGCGCTTGGAATTCTTCGTCGTTCACTGAGGGGGCTGGGAGCCCCTTCCCGGATCTCCGACCCCAGCCACACTTAACCTCCCCTTCACCCTGCAGTCGGCGAGGCCCGAAACCTCATTCCCATGGACCCCAACGGCCTGTCTGATCCCTACGTCAAACTGAAGCTCATCCCAGACCCGCGCAACCTGACCAAACAGAAGACTCGGACGGTGAAAGCCACGCTGAACCCCGTGTGGAACGAGACCTTCGTGTTGTAAGGCTGGATGCTGGGGAGGCTTGGTGACCGGCAGGGTGGCCCGAGGGAGGCCCGCACAGCCCCAGGGAGCAGCCACTGGGAGGTGTTGGACCCAGGGAAAGTCCCCAACATGGCGGGAGCAAGGCAGGGATTGACTGAGGGAGGCAGAGACACGGTAAGAAAGACAGACGTCAAGCAATGGCGGAGCAGGCAGGTACTCCACTCCGAGGAGCTGAGAGACCCGAAGAGCCAGGCCTGGAGGGAGGAAGAGATGCGGAGAGCAGTCCCGAGCAGAGAAGGGCAGGGCGGTGCAGGGAGCAGGACAGACAGCAAGGCAGGTACTCAGGGGCGGAAGAGCAGAGGACAGAGACCCTGAGGCGGGGTCTCAAAAGAAACATAGCCCGGGCCGGGAATTTAGTTCAGGCACCACACCTGCCTCACAAGCGCAAGGTCCGGAGCCTGATCCCCGGTATCAACAAAGAAAAACAAGAAGAAGAAAAAGCACAGCTTGAAGAGAGACACAGATGGAGATGGAGGAGCGGGGGAGAGAAGCCTGGGAAGAGAAGGGACCCAGAGCCCGGAGAGCTGTGCAGAGAAAGACCCGGAGGCAGGGCGGGAGGCAGCCCTTGGGGGAAGTGGAAGGGCCGGGAAGCCCCCAGGAGCAGCACCCGGGACAGGCAGGGGGACCCTGACCCGGCCGCTCACGCCTGCCTCCCCCCACCCCCCAGCAACCTGAAGCCGGGGGACGTGGAGCGCAGGCTCAGCGTGGAGGTGTGGGACTGGGACCGGACTTCGCGCAACGACTTCATGGGGGCCATGTCCTTCGGGGTCTCGGAGCTGCTCAAGGCGCCCGTGGATGGCTGGTGAGGAGCGGGCTGGGGCTGCGGCCAACTCGTGCTGTGGGCTGCTCCAGACGCCCTCCTCCGGCGCCCGCAGCGCAGCTTGCTCTTTGGTCTCCTCTCCCTCCCTCCCCTCTCATCTCACTCTCTCTCTCTCCACCTGTGTGCGTCTCTGTCTCTTTCCCCGCTTGGGGTGTTCCTGCCTCGCCCATGGGTGCCCCGCTTCCCCCACCCCTTCCCGGCCCTGGTGTCCGTCTGTATGTCAGGTACAAGTTACTGAACCAGGAGGAGGGTGAATATTACAATGTGCCGGTGGCAGATGCTGACAACTGCAGCCTCCTCCAGAAGTTTGAGGTACCAGACATCTTCCCCGGGGAGCCCAGTCCAGCCTCCTCTAGCTCAGAGCAGGTGCCCGCTGGTCCTGTGACTGCGACTCCCAGAAGACCCTGAGGCTCCTTCCTCTGTTCTCTCAGGGGGTTCTAGCCCCAGGGCCTGATGGGAACTGTAGTTCTTTTCCATCACCACGGCTTGGAGGTATCAGGGCCCCAGCCCTGCTCTCTCTGGGGGCCCTGATTCTGGCTTTCTTCTCCTGCAGGCCTGCAACTACCCCTTGGAATTGTATGAGGTGAGTGAAGCCGAGGCAGAGGCATGCTCCCTGTGCCTCTCTCCACTTGTCCCTCCTCTGCCTTCTGCATTCAGTTCTGCACCCGGGCGATGAGTAGGGACCTCACACCAGGTCCTTCTGGGGCTTGCTGAGTAATTCCAGTGATGCTGAGGTTGAACCTGACCCTCAGCTGACCCTGCCAAGACAAGAACATCCTGGCAGATACTTAAAACACAGGGCACAGTGACCCAGGCACTGATGAGGCCTGGGGGAGGTCTCCTGGACTTTTTCTACCTGCCCCTTGCTTCAACCTTTCTCCCCATTCACTCACGCGCTCACTCAGTGAACAGTGAACGTTGTGTCCGGGGGTGCAGCATAAGCCAGGGCTGCTCTGGAACCTGTCAGTCAGGCTGCTCCCTTTGGTGCCTGACCTGGAGACAGCAGCCTGGCTTTCAGGGCCAGGAAGCTCACAGTGCTGCCTCGGGCACCCACACCCGCCCACCCATGCCTCTCTGGGACAGCTGCCTGAGAGCCAGGCTGGAGGAAGGAAGGAGGCTTCTCTCCTTGGTTCCTCTTTCAAAAACTCATTGTTGAGCACCTGTGTGTGTGCAAGGCATAGTCATGGTCACGGTGGGCTTCCATGGCTCAGGGAACAGAACAGAAGAGAAAACCTCTGTGTGGGGCTTACACTTGGGGGAAGACAGGAAGCTAAATACATAAGCCTCCAAGGTACTGTGCATGAGGATGTGTTAGAAAGTGATAGCGCAAAGGAGAAAAAGGAACATTAAGGAGGATCCGGAATGCTATTGGGGAAGGCTTTTGTTTTGTTTGGATTTTTTTTTTCCAGTTCCAGGAATCGAGCTCAGGACCCTGGGCATGCCAAGCAGGTGTGGCACCACTGAGCTAAATCCCTGGCCCTGGGTTTGATTTTTGTTGAGACAGGGTCTCACTATATAGCCCAGGCTGGCCTCAAACTCACAGGGGTCCTCCTGCCTCAGCCTCATGAGTGCTGGGATTACACCATGCCTGGCTAGGTTTTGTGACTTTAAGAGCAGTAGGCAGAGAGGCTTCACCAGTAAAGTGACTGCTGGGCAAAGGCCTGAGCATGGGGAGAGTCAGCTGTCAGGAGTCCTGGGAAGGGGCATCTAGGAGACAGAGGGCCCTGAGGCGAGGCCAGGCCTGGAGCCTGGAGCGCAGAGGAGGAGCTGCTGGGAGGCTAGGGAGCTGGACCCAGAGGATGGAGTGGGGAGAGGAGGAAATGAGTCAGGGAAGTGGGGCTGCAGACCTTGGGAGGGTTTGGTTTTTAAACAGTGAGGTGAGAGAGGAGGTATCAGCAGGCAGGTGGCTGGGCAGATGTGGAGGAGCAGGCCAGCCTGGGGCTCAGGGGCAGAAGGAGAGGGAGAAGGGAGCAGGAAAGCGGCTTGAGAGGAGGCAGGAGAGCGGCCAGCTGGCTGAGGCTGAGTGCAGTCCTGAGGCATCATTCATTCAGCCTCGTGCACCCAGCTTCATGCCAGGCAGTGTTGGGGATGCGGAAAGGAGGGAGGCATGCTCCAGCTTCAAGCTGCTGGCTCTCCGCTGCAGGACGCAGTCTCCCAAGTCTCATCCCTGGGGCTGTTGGTGCTGTGGGGTTCTGCAGGGCACATAGGAACCCGAGGGGCATCAGCTTAGGGCCTGGCTTCCCAGTAGAGGTGGCATTAGGTTGAGACCTGAAAGTGAGGGGTGAGCAGTGAGGATGCCCAAGATTCAACACCAACAGTGTGCATAGGCCTGTAATCCCAGCTGTCTGGGGGGCCAAGGCAGGAGGATCACAAGCTCAAGCCCACCCTGACAACCTAGCAATTTTCCAAGACCCTGTCTCAAACCAATAAATAAAAAATAAAAAGGGCTTGGAGTGTAGCTTAGTACCTCACACACACCCCAAAAAAAGTAAAAGCAGAAAAAGAAAGCAGATGTTCTGTTCTGAAGGAAGAAAAAAAATCAAATACAAGCACATGGCAGTGCATATAATTTTCTTTGATTCCATCTTTGGATCTTATTGATTAGTTCCTTAGTGTGTGCATTTTTTTTTGAGTCAGGTCTTGCTTTGCAGTCCAGGCTGGCCTCGGCTGCGAGGCGGCCCTCCTGCCTCAGCCTGGGATGTCAGGTGTGCATGGCAGTGATGCTGTTCACTGCTGTCATGCAGGGCTCGGCGGGCCCTGGTAGCAATATTGGCATGCACACCCTGTGCCCGGGCCCTTGGCTCGGCCCTGGGCTGCTGCTGCCGTGGCAGACACAAGCAGCTGCTCTGCCTCCTGGGCCCTGGGCCTTGAACTTCACAGGCCCCGTGGGAGTCGATTCCTGCACGGGGGTCAGTCACAGAGATGGCCCAGTGCTGGCTGGGGTGGGGGTCCAGGAGGTTAGACTCTGCACTAAATTGCACCATCCAGCAGAAGTTTACTGAGCCGAAGCTGAGCCTGGGCTGGGTCACTGTCTCGGAGAACAGAGCCCACCTTGTCATAGTGAGCTTACAGGCTTAGCAGACAGCCACAAAGGGGAGTGGCATCACTGTGCTACCAGGAGCTGTCCAGCAAGGGAGGGGCCGCCAAAGGCCCAGCTGGGCCCCAGAGCAGCTACATGCAGCATGGCCCTGGGACCTGCTGGCAGCACCTCTTCTCAGGCCCAGCCCCAGGTTGACACAGCCGGGAGGCCTCGGAGGGGCCCTGCAGCCTGCTTTAGCAAACCCTCTGGGGATCCCGGCAGAGGATCGAGAACAGCAAGACTCTAGCTGAGTTGCTTGGGCTCCGGTTCCACTCTGCTCTGTGACTCTGGGCAAATCCCACAACCTCTCTGTGCCAGTTTTCTCTTCTGTGAAATGGGGGGACAGCCAGTTTCCCAGAGATGTCATATTGGCAGCGAGGGTCAGTTAACAGTCAGTGCAGCCTGCAAGCTTCTCGGAGTCTTAGAAAGTTCTGAACCCAAGAACAGGGCAGGTGTGTGATGGTTTCTTCTCTTTATCCTTCCTATCCCCCTCTCTGACTCCCCGTCTTCTCCCTTCTCACAGCGAGTTCGGATGGGCCCCACATCCTCCCCGATCCCCTCCCCATCCCCCAGCCCCACCGACTCCAAGCGCTGCTTCTTCGGGGCCAGCCCAGGACGCCTGCACATCTCCGACTTCAGCTTCCTCATGGTTCTAGGAAAAGGCAGTTTCGGGAAGGTTGGATTCTGGGATTCTGGGGTCAGGGGAGGATGCGGATGCAGAGCTGGGGTTCTGGAGACTAGGGGATCATAGAAGACTGGGCTCCCAAGTTAGGGCTGGGTTGTGCGGCTCGGGTTCCTGGATGACAGGAATAGAGGCGCCTGTGCTCCCTGAGGGGTGGACGCAAGGGCAGGGCGTCGGGCCCCACGGTGGGGGCCCGGAGCCGGAGAGGAGCTGGGCCAGGCCCTGTGCGTGGAGACGGAGGCCGGCCCGCTGGACCTCTCGCAGGTGATGCTGGCGGAGCGCAGAGGCTCGGACGAGCTCTACGCCATCAAGATCCTGAAAAAGGACGTGATCGTCCAGGACGACGACGTGGACTGCACCCTGGTGGAGAAACGCGTGCTGGCTCTGGGGGGCCGAGGTCCAGGCGGACGGCCCCACTTCCTCACCCAGCTGCACTCCACCTTCCAGACTCCGGTGAGGGAGGAAGGCGGAGGGAGGGAGGAAGGCGGAGAGGGCGTGGCCAGGCGGCTCCGTAGGGGCGTGGCCAGGATGCACTGTTCTGGGCCTCTCCTGGTGGGTGGGCTCCTTGGGGCGTGGCTGTGAGGGGTGTGGCCAGACGATGGGTCACCATTTTGTATTCTTACTGAAGGATGGGTCAGAAACGGGGGCGTCACCCTAAGATTGTTGTGTGGAGCAAGGAGTCAGAAACCAGGGTTTGGGGACGGCGGGACTTTCCAGGGGCTTGGAATGGGTGTGACTGGCTTCCTAGATTGAATGCAGGTAATGCAGGTAAAGCAGGCGAAGCCTGAGCACTGTTGGCCACAGGTTGCTAGAACGACGGCTGTGTGTGGCCTGTGCAGAAAGGCTTTGGTGTGTCCGGGTCTCAGCTGAGTGGTCCGGCCTCGGTATTCGGACCGTGCAACCGGAACACTTGATAGCCAGCAGTGGTGACCCAGGCTGTGGAGGTTCTGAGGGGGCACGGCGAGACCCCTGGGGCCGTGTTTCGGGGTGGGGTCCCCAGTCCGTCGCACTGTGCTGAGCGGCAGGCAGCTGTCCCTGCCTCTGATGCACTGGGCCCCCAGGACCGCCTGTATTTCGTGATGGAGTATGTCACCGGGGGCGACCTGATGTACCACATTCAGCAGCTGGGCAAGTTCAAGGAGCCCCACGCAGCGTGAGTCTCAGCCGGAGCCAGGCGCAGGGAGGGCTGCGGACAGGACAGGCCAGGCCCCCGACCTCTGGCTTCCTCCCCGCTCCAGGTTCTATGCCGCAGAGATCGCCATCGGCCTCTTCTTCCTTCACAACCAGGGCATCATCTACAGGTTGGCGCCCGGGACTCCCAGGGAGGGGAATGGGGCGGTGGCAGCTCCACCGCTGAACTCGGCCCTTCCGACATCCTGCCAGGGACCTGAAGCTGGACAACGTGATGCTGGATGCCGAGGGGCACATCAAGATCACTGACTTCGGCATGTGCAAGGAAAACGTGTTCCCGGGGACCACAACGCGGACCTTCTGTGGGACCCCGGACTACATAGCCCCCGAGGTAACCCAAGGCCTGCTCAGCCAGGCGAGCTCTGCTGCCCTGTCCCAACTTGGGGAGTCCTCTCAAGGCGACCAGACTGTGCAGGGGGTCTGTGCGTGAGCCATCCGGAGGAGGGGCCGGGTCTCTGGACAGGCAGAGCACAGGCCCTGGGGTGAATGTGCTAAGGCGGTGCGTGGGTCCAGCTCCGAGGACTCCTGAGCAGGTAGGGGCTGGACTGCTAAGTGGGGCTATTTTTAGAGCACTCTGGGGGCACCTGTCCCTGAGAACACTGCGCCCACATGTGGAGGCTGGAGGCTGTGTCCTGTGGATGCTAGCTGCGTGGAGCTCACCTTGAGTAATCAGTTGCACCAGAGCTCCCTGATAAGTGTTGCACGTGGTTCCGTGTGTGTGTGTGTGTGTGTGTGTGTGTGTGTGTGTCCTGGTTACTTTTCTTGTTGCAGAGACAAGATACTTGACTCCCAAAGTTAAAGGAGAAAGGTTTATTTAGCTCGCAGTTTGTAGAGGTTGCAGTCCATAATCAGCTGGCTCCAAGGTAGGGTGGCACATGGCAGAGGGGCATCAGTTCTTGGCAGACTGAAGGTAGCAAAGCAACAAGGGACCTTAGCAGTGTCTTCCTGCCCCTTTATCTTGACCAGACCACCGGGATTAGGGTGGTACCAAACCAGTCAGTGGACTAAGTCTAAGTAATCAATACCCTTAATCCCAGCATCACACACTCTAGATTCAGCCAGCTCTGAAAAAGCCCTGACTGCATGAGGCTTTGGGGAACATCTAGATGGAAACCATAACAGTGTGTGTGCATGCGTGTGCATGTGCGTGTGTCTGGGGGTGGAGCCCAGGCCTGCAGCAGGCACATGGTGTATTCATCTCTGCCATTCCAGGAGGGCTGGGCCGGGACCCGCAGAATCCTGGTGGTAGGTGTCATCCCTTGAGTGTTTCCAGGGGTTGGGCAGAGAATCGCTCTGACATTGCAGAGCTGGGGCTGGTGTCTGACTGTACCTGGAGATGGGTGGTGTGTGTTCCTGACTTCCTAAGTTGGACAGCAAGTTGTATGGGGATGTTGGCCCTCGGTCTTCTTAGTTGGTTGATGCAAGTGCCCAAATAATCAGTGTCAGTGGTTGTAAAACTGGTAAGAGAATCACCTTCAGAAACTTAGAAAATGATACATATTTTTCTGACTGTAACTCTGGCTTATGGAACCCAGGACTCTTCAGGAATGGGAACATCTATTTTTCAAAAAGTCCTTTGATGAAAAAAAAAAACTAGCCAGGTGTGGTGGCACACACCTGTAATCAGAGCACCCAGGAGGCTGAGGCAGGAGGGTCACCACAAGTTCTAGGCCAGTCTGAACTACATAGCAAGACCTTGTCTAAAAATAAAAGTCCTGAAGCCAGGGATTTAGCTCAGTGGTTCTGCCACCTGCCTCGAAAGTGCAAGGTCCTGAGCTCAGTTCCTGGTACCAAATAAAATAAAATTTAAAAATGAATAAATAAAAATAAAAGTCCTTCGATGACCCTGCTGTTGGTTCAGGTTTAAGAATCTCTGGTCTCTGAGATGTAGCCCCAGGCCCAACTGGAAGGGAAGGTCCAGTTACAAAAAGATCCTAAGTGGGTGGAACTTGTGACTCAGACCTTAAATAGCTTTTATATCTGAGAATAAAGAAACGTTCAGGGCCAGGGATTTAGCTCAGTGGTTCCGCCGCCTGCCTCTAAAGTGCAAGGTCCCGAGTTCAATCTCCAGTACCAAAATCCAAGCCAAACAAAACACGAAACATTCTATGTAGGTAAACTTTGTTTCCTGAATTTTCCAAAGGGCGGAGCTCTAGACGAAATGTTCAGAGTGGGAGGAGCTTGCGTGGAAAGCACTTGCGGTGGGTGTCCTGGGTGTGAGGCCCGAGAGCCGGGTTCCTGGGGAAGATGGTCACTCCTGGCCATGCCCTCTCCTCAGATCATTGCCTACCAGCCCTATGGGAAGTCCGTCGATTGGTGGTCCTTCGGGGTGCTGCTCTACGAAATGTTGGCAGGGCAGGTAAGGACGGTGGGGTGGACGGGGAGGTGCTGGCTGCGGAGGGAGCCCTGGGTCGGGAACGGCGGGGCCAGGAGGGGCCCATAGTTCTCCGGGCCGCCGAGGTGGCCGGCGCCGCTGTCCGAGGTTCTGAAGCCTTATTTTGCTGCACGGGCCCAGGGTTCTCAATCTGTTGCTAGTGGTCTGGCCAAACCTATGAACTCCTTCCCAAAATAATATTTTCATGTTCACGAAATAAAATAGGTGACAAAAGAAAGCAATCATTGATAGTTCGTTCCCTGTACCAAAAAAAAGAAAGCAAGCAAGCAAGCAAGCAGCCATTGGAATATAGTTAACAGGGGCCGGGGATCTAGCTCAGTGGTTCAGGCGCCTGCCTCACAAGCGCAAGGTCCCGAGTTCAATCCCCGATACCAAAAAAAGAAAAAAAGAAATATAGTTACCAAAACTTAAAGTCCAATTAGTCTAACCTAATTAAATTAAATATATAAGCTATCTAAATATTAGAAGTTGGAATATGGGAACATGTTCAGGTTCTTATGTGCTCTCACAGTAATACAAAATAAAAAGGAAGGTCTTGCAGTGAGTGTGAGGCAGGAGCGATAATTGGAAATACCTGTGGCTGCTATTGGTGGTAAAGATGCAAGTGCAGCTGTGGCAGTTTGTTGCCTGCATTCTTTTTTTCTTTGGTACCCGGGATTGAACTCAGGTACTTGCGCTTGCACAGCAGGCGGCCAAACCATGGAGCTAAATCCCTGGCCCTGCCTGCATTCTTAATCGGGGGAAATCTGACCTTCAGCTGGCACCGAGCTAAGTAAGATGCCAGTTTTCCCATCCTGTTGCACAGCCCCCTCGGTGGTGGCCACGGACCAGCTGAACTTCAAATTACGAACCTCTGCCCTCGGGAGCCTCCCCTTGCCCCAGAAGAAGGGGCCGCTGAGCTAATGTGGAGAAGGCACTTGCAGACAAAGAGGGCCAGGGAGCAGCGAGGTGCAGGATGAGGCCTGGAGGCGGAAGGCTGGGGCGATGGGGGCTTGGTGGTGTGGTCTGCCCTCCGGAGCTGTCGGGGTCAGCAGTTGGTCCTGGTCACGGTCCGACGATGGTGGAAGTTTGAGTCTCTGACCTCCCTCGCTCCACTCTCATAGCCGCCCTTTGACGGGGAGGATGAGGAGGAGCTGTTTCAGGCCATCATGGAGCAGACAGTCACCTATCCCAAGTCACTTTCCCGGGAAGCTGTGGCCATCTGCAAGGGGGTGAGAGCCCCTCTCGGCCCCCGGGTCACCCACACTCCACGTGGCCAGCCCTTCTGGGAAGCCTCCCTTCCCCAGCCCCTGGGCTTGCCTCTGTCGGACATGTTGATGGATCGTTACTTTGCCAGGTCGCTACCACCCTGTCTGAGTCTGGGCCCCCGCCCGGCCGCTGCCAGCCCCTGCCTCTCCTGGCCTGGGGGTGGCGGTGAGGGTCCGATAGCCCTAAGTCCCACAGCTCCACACCGTGGTCCCCTCTCGTGCAGTCTCGGAGCTGGTGTGGGAGGTTTGCACCCTTCTGCCTCTGCTCCTGCGCCTCGGCCGGCCCTCTGACCACCATCTCCGGGTCTCTGTCTCCTGCCTCTGCCTCTCTACGCCTGCTGGGGTTTCCTGTGTGCACCTCTTGCCAGTGTCTCCCCATGCTTGGCGTCTGCCCTTCCCTCTCTGGGTCTCTCTTCCTCCTTTTCTCCGCGTGTCCAACCCTCTCTGCCCTCTTCTTCTTCCTTCCCTTTCGGGGATGTCCCATGTCTCCTTCCTCTCTTCCTGGCTTTCTCTGCCCCTCGAACCCTCACGCTTTGATTTTCTTCTCGTTCTCTGCCCACCCCCGGGTCCCTGGGGCTGGAGTTCGCCTCTTCCCATTCCCACTCCACTCCCACATTCTCCTCCCTCCTCTTTCTGCTCCTCCCCCTCTGTTCTCCCTCTGGTCTCCGTGCCCGTGTTGCTCTGTCCCTCTGCCATTCTTTGTCGTTTCCTCCGTTCTCTGGGCCTCCTGTCCATCGCACTGTCCTTCTTCGTGTTTCCCCCAGTTCTTGACCAAACACCCAGCAAAGCGCCTGGGCTCCGGGCCCGACGGGGAACCCACAATCCGGGCGCACGGCTTTTTCCGCTGGATCGACTGGGACCGGCTGGAGCGGCTGGAGATCGCGCCTCCGTTCAGACCTCGCCCGGTCAGCCCCCCTGCACCCCCTACACCCCCAAACCAGGTCCCCGTGGGGTGGGCCGGCCTGAGCATCAGAACCATACCCGAGGACTGGGGTTCCCCCTTCGGAGACATCCTGAAGAGGGTGCAGAGAACACCCTGTCCCTAACCCTAAGAGATCTGGGGGAGACAGGATGCAGACCCCCGCGGAGGCGGCGGAACCCTAACTCCTCTCCTGCGCGTCCTGCAGTGTGGCCGCAGCGGTGAGAACTTCGACAAGTTCTTCACACGGGCGGCGCCAGCTCTGACCCCGCCAGACCGCCTGGTCCTGGCCAGCATCGACCAGGCGGATTTCCAGGGCTTCACCTACGTGAACCCCGACTTTGTACACCCAGACGCGCGCAGCCCCACCAGCCCCGTGCCCGTGCCCGTCATGTGATGCCCTCTGCGGCCGCTAGGTGTCCCCCCTGTGCCCTCCGAGCTAGATCCCGCCCCGCCGCGCTCGGGCCTGGTCCTTAGACCCGGGTTCTAGACCACCCCCCCCATCACCTGGCCTCCTAAATCCATCCGGGCTCCCCCGAGCCTTCCAGCGTTCTAGATCTGGCTGTGGTGAGCCCCGGATTCACCGCCCGCCGGCCCCGAGGGGCTCTGGGCTCCGTCCGCAGTTCCCTCTCCTTTCTCCCACCTGCCCTGGGGAAGGGGACTCAGGGGTCCCCGCTCCCCGCCCCCCACCCTCCGCGCCCCGCCCACCTCTGCTCCCGGTGCGGAGTGAGCGGGAGGCCGTGCCCGCTCCCCCGGCTCCAGGGGTGCCGGAAGGGGCCTTCGCCCGCCCACGTTCTCAGCCGGCTTTTCTTCTAGACTCTCCCACGGACCCACCAGGCACCCACACCCCGCCCGCGCATGGCTCCAGCCTCTCCGGAAACCTGGGACCCCCCCCCTTCCCCGGGGCCTGCCGGCTCTGGAGGCTCCTCCGCCTGCCCCTTAGCCTCTCTCACCCGGCCACAGCTGCCGAGAATAAACTTGGGATGCTGACGCTGAAGGGTTTGGGTGTTTTCTTGTAAGCTTGGAGAGTGGAGGGGAGCGGAGTGGGATAGCGACTGCACGGGACAAACAGGTGGGGTGCGAGGGGGGCACTCAGATCACGGCGTGATGCGGGGAGAGCGCCTCCCTCGACTTCACGAGTCAGAAATGTGCACTTAGACACCGAAAGTGTGAGACAGACCACGCTCACCCACAACGCAAGCACCCCCGGACACGGGCGCACACCCACCTTGAGACCCAGAGGTCGGAGGAGTCCTGTGAAAGGACACTGGGCCAAAGGGAGAGGCCCCAGGACGGAAGAGCTCAGGGAACCAGGGCCGGGGCTCTCGGCGGCAGCCAGCCAGGCAGCAGGCAGGCGCATCCTCCCGCCTCTTCTCTCTTGACCCACTTGCGAGTCGGGAGAGTGGCGGGACCCGTGCAGATGGACTACGTTTCCCAGCGGCCATCATGGCAGCCCCTTCCCCCAGGTGCAGCCCCTGGCCGCGGGGGCTGACGGGGAATGTAGTCCTCAGACTGGGCAGGCCCGCGGTGTAGTGCCCGCCGGTGGGGGGGGGGGCTCAGCCCCAGAGCCTCGCAGGTTCTCCTGAGGGTCCGGCGTCTCTTCTTGCCTGCAGGCTCCCGGGCTTCGGAGCCCTGCCCAAGTGGATGCCGAGCTCCCCTGCCTCCCGCCCCGCCCGCTGCACCGCCCCGTGCCCGCAGGCCCCGCTCCGACCCGCGGCGGGCGGCCGGCCCCTTTAAGAGTGGCCCCGCTGACATCACGGCGGGGGGGCTGGCCCGGCTCCGGCTCCGCGGCGGCTGCAGGACCCGGCTCCGCTCTGCGCCCGCCCGCCGCTGGGACCCCGGCCCGGCCAGAGCTCCTGCCCTGGGGACCCCCCGCTGCCGCTCCCTCCCAGGGTCTCCGCCTCTGCCCCCTTCCCCCTGCCGCACCTCCCCGGGCTCAAGGTGTCCGGGACCCCGCGCCCGTCGACCCGCGGGCTCTGCGCGTTCCGTGCGTCCGGCTCCCTGACCTCTGCACTCGCCCGGCCTCCGAGCCCAGCCTCAGCGTGGGGGCTGGGGCCTCAGCTCCGGCTCTGCCCCTCGAGCTCCGCCGCCGGCCCCTCCACCCTCCAGGCCGCGGGGCTGCGGGACCCCGCGTCCTCTCCGCGCCGCTGCCCTCTCGGGCACTCTCTCCCCTCGCCCCGTCCTCAAGGCCCGTCGCCCCCTCCCTCCTCACCCGCTCCGCGCCCCTCCCCTCCTCCGCAGCAGCCAATGAGCAGCCGCCGGTCCCTGCGCCCGGCCGCGTCCGCCTAGTGAGGCCGCGGGAGCGGGGGGTGGGGGGTGGGAGGCCGGGAGGGGCCGGGACGCCGGGCTCCGGGGCGGGGGGCGCGGGCAGCGGCCGGGGGAAGCTGCGGGGCCGGTCATGCAGCTGTGGGGCCGGCGGCCCGGAGCGAGCGCCCAGCCCTGAACGAGGTGAGCGCGGGGAGGGTCCTGGGGGGTTGGGGGCGCCCGAGGTAGAGGCTGCGGGCCGGCGTGGGGCTGAGCAGGGCCCCAGGGGCTCCGGGGCGGGGTCCTGGGGGTCCGGACGCTTGAGAACCGAGTCTGGGGGACGCAGGGACCTCGGGGCCTGGCAGATCCCAGAGGACGGGATCTGAGGGTCCCGGAGCGGGGAAACTGAGCTCCCAGAGTCAGAGTCGCAGAGCGCTGCACCGGGAGGGTCGAGGCCCGGCCCGATGGAGGGCGGCACCGGGTGCGGGTGGAGGCCCAGTCCCCGGGGAGCGCGCTGGGAGTCTGGAAAGGGGTCCCGAGGAAGGGGCAGCTGCGGTCTCCCAAGAGACTGGAGGGAGTTTGGACTTGGGTTCCGAGGACCGGAACCTCAGGGGTCCACACGCCTGGAGGTGGGGAGGCTGGGACCAGATGGGAGGTGGCTCCAGGCCCGAGAGGAGGGTCCCAAAGGGACCAGGGCTGCAGGACGGGAAACTGGCGGCCAGGCAGAGCGCGGAGGAACTGGGACGGAGGGAGGGGTCGGGGAGGGAGAGGGTGCGAAGGCCCGGGCCCAGCCAGGGGCCCGCGGGCGGGTAGGTGCCTGGGGAAGCCGGGACAGCCGCTTGGGCTGGGACATCAGGCAAGGGGCTTAGGGTGTTTGTTTCCGAGCTGAAGTCAGCAGGCAGCTAGCGGTCAGGTCCCGGAGCCACAGGGTGGGGGATGGAGGAGAGGCTGTGCCAGCCTCCTGGACTAAACCCCATGCCCTCCGGAGGCTGGGGCTTCAGCGGGAGCCTCTGGACACTGGGGGTGCCAAGTGAGGGGAGACCTCAGAGTCCAGGGCTCCTGCTGGGGCAGGGCAGAGTTTAGAGGCCCTGGGGACTCGGGTTAAGGTAGGTGAATCGGTCTGTGTCTTGATTGTCAGGGTGGAAAACTTTGCAGGTAGAGATGATGGATATCGCTGGTTTTCGAGGACCCAGAGGGTCTGGACTGATTTATCCTAGGCATCCCAAGGTGATCCCCTACATCATGGGACTTTGTGGCACAAGGGACCTTCCTTCAAGGAAGCTGGGATGTGTGGACTGCAGATAAGGGATTTGGAGTCCTTCAGTTCTAGGTCTAGAGGCCCCTGAGTTGAGTTGGAGTCACAGCTATGACTTGGGGATTTCTCCTTTGTAAGTCCAGTGCTGGGGTCCAGGTCCCATACCAGTTGTTGTGGTGTGTGTGTGTGTGTGTGTATGTGTGTGTGTGTGTGTGTGATTGGAGTCCTAGTATGGGAAATTGGGATCTAGAATCTCCGGTGCAGAATATGGGGGTCGTGTGGTGGGGGCACTGTCCTCAGGGAGCACTGAGTCCTAGTTCACAGGGTGATGGCCCCTGGTTTTGCTGGAGTTCTTGTTGGGGTGCTGGCTCACGGTTTTGACATCCTTGGGTCTCTAGTCAACACCACGGCTCCAGGTGTCTGGGTTCCAGTGATCGGGATCTGGCAACCTGTGAACAAATTCCCGAATCCCAGCTTCGAGTCTTGCCTTTGGTTGGGAGAGTGGAGTTAGAGGTCTAGAATCGAAGTTCTGGATCATGGATGTGAGATCAGATTGTAACACCAAGCACAGGATCGGAGGCAGAAGTTCTTAGCATTGGAATTGGCTCTTAGGGTCAAGATAAAAGCTCGGGCGGGGGGTCTCTCTCACAGTCTCAGATAGTTCTGAGGTCAAGATTCTGAAGCCATGGTGTGGGGCCAGGGATCTGTGATTAGTGACTCCTTTGGAGGCTTTTTGCATGCAGTTCATTTTCTAGACACAGCCCATGGAGCCGTCAAGGCATGGAGTTAAGTCGTGTGGCTTGGGTTGGAGCTCTGGATGGGACAAGTCGTACAGCATCCAAGGTCCAGGGATGTAGAGCCTGGCTCAAAGTGGAGGTGACAGGTCCCTTTTGGAGCCTCATGCTCATCGCTGGGGTGTTGGGTCAGGGCACAGTCAGGGTTGGGGCTCCAGGTCCCGAGGTCAACCTGCTGGCTCTCATAACAGTGTCTGAGGCTCAGGCTCAATGCTGGGGACTCCTGTGGGTCTGATTTGTAAGGCTGGGCCCTCAGACTGGCAGAGGAGGTGAGGGTGGGGAAGAATCTGGAATTGAGATTTCATGATATCGGGACCCAGGTCCAGACCTGGGCCATCTGTGGGTCTGGGCTGAGGGCTGTGGTTGGGAACCTTCCCCTGGGGCCGGGGACGGCTGCAAGTCTGGGAGGCCCATCCCTGAGGTCTGGAGTCAACCGCTGTCTCTGGAGGTCAGAGGCCAGTGCTGCTGGGGTCCTGGTCTGGGACCCAGAAGTAGGATTGCAGAAGGTGCTGACTTGGAGTTGGCATCTCTGGCCAGGGTTCCACGGCCCAATGTGGGGCCAGGCATTGGGGTGTCCCCTTGGGGGTCCCCACTGCAGCTTCCCGCCCCACAGGCCCCGCAGGGCGCCCCCCGCCACTGAGGATGAGTCACTGCAGCAGCCGCGCCCTGACCCTGCTGAGCAGCGTGTTCGGCGCCTGCGGCCTGCTGCTGGTGGGCATCGCTGTGAGCACCGACTACTGGCTGTACATGGAAGAGGGCACGGTGCTGCCGCAGAACCAGACCACCGAGGTCAAGATGGCGCTGCACGCTGGCCTCTGGCGGGTCTGCTTCTTCGCAGGTGCGGGGCGCCCCGTCCTGCCTTGCCCGGGACCCCTGAGTCCTTCACCCCAGTCCCTCCTTGGGTCACAGAAATCCAGGTCACAGGCTCCTCACTTGGAGCCTGGGGTCCACCCCTGGGTCTCCGGGGCAGCTCCCAAGAACGCCCAAGCACCCCAAGCCACCCACTCTCCCACCCTCCAGAACAAAGCACCACGACCCCGGCACACACCCCCCCCCACGGGGTCTCCCACTGCCCCTGCCCTGCGCCTCTCCGGGACTTAACGTCCTCCTCCATCCCATCCCTGCCAGGTCGGGAGAAGGGCCGCTGCGTGGCCTCAGAATACTTCCTCGAACCAGAGATCAACTTGGTGACGGAAAACACGGAGAACATTCTGAGTGAGGGGAACAGGGTGGAGGGGCCTGGGCAACCAGGGGTCCTGGAGAAAGGGCAGGACAGGGAAGGGGCGGCTTGTGCGGAGGGTGCAGGCTCCAAGAAGGCGCAGGAGTGGGAAAGGGAGGGGCGGGGGGGGGGGGGGGGGGGGGGTGTGCAAGAAAGGGGAGGGGCCAGGAGGGGCGGGGCCGGGCCGCGGTGGAGCCCGCAGTGGCAGGTCGAAGGCCCCCCCAGGTGGGAAGTGGGCGGGGCCGAGGTGGGGAGTGGACAGGGCCTCTGGAGACCCCCCCCTCACCCCGCCTCCCTGTCGCCTCCCAGAGACGGTGCGCACGGCCACGCCCTTTCCCATGGTCAGCCTGTTTCTGGTGTTCACCGCCTTTGTCATCAGCAACATCGGCCACATCCGCCCGCAGAGGACCATCCTGGCCTTCGTCTCCGGCATCTTCTTCATCCTCTCGGGTGAGCGCAAAGAAGGGGTTGACTGTGGGCGGGGCTCAGTGTCCTCCGCGCAGTGAGGGACGCAGAGCTGGGGGTGCACGCGCGCTCCTCGCCGCCAGAGCCTGGGTTTTTACCATCACTGACACTTTAGTAATTCAGTGTTTAAGCCTCTTTATTTTCTGCGCAGCATTGTTTTTTTTTTCCAACCGAACAAAAAAGTCTAAAGAGTTTGTGGGGAGCCCTCTGTCAGTTGTGAACTTGCTAGTGGACTCGCGTCTTCTGCCGTCGCCCTCGGCGCCTGACGCCCGTGCAGCTCTCTTCTGTTCTTCTTTCTAATAATGCATTTCAGGCAGTTTCGGCGTCAGTTGCATCTCCGCGCTTGGCATTCGCTAGAGTTCAGGGTTCGCTCACAGCCTTTCCTCCACTGAGGTGCAGAGTCCTCGGGTGTTTGTGATCTCAGTGTCCTCTCGGGGAGCCTCCACCCGAGCTATTATTAGCACTCACCTGAAGCAGTTCGGGTTTGGGACCCGGCTCTGTGCAGTTTACCTGTGTGAGCTTTTGCCAGATGCCTGGGAAGTCCAGAGCTCCAGAGAGCTCTCTCTCAGCCTCCTGAATCTCAGCTGGGCCCAGCCCGTTCTGGTTCTGTCCAGCACAGGGTGGTGCAGCTTAAACACATCTAACCCCGCCAGTACGGCCCAACCAACTCATTCTGACCCAGTTCTCCTACGTGGTTCAAATTCGTGTATCATAATTTAATTAAATTCAAATCAGGTCCTTGCAATTGAGCTGATATTTCAGAAACAAACCCCACCATACAGCTCACCTCCACTGTGTGCCCTGAGCCTGCTCCGGGTCCCTCTTCCCAGTCTGCTGTATAAAGCGCAGGAAGATCTCCAGGGCCCCTCCCCCGACTCCTCCCCCAGCTCTCCCGGGGCCCAGCCTCCCCCAGCCTTCAACCCAACCCGAGGAGACCTTTTCCAGGGAAAGCAGGGTGCAACCTCAGTGCAGACTTGAATCCCGGCGTGTGGAGCCAGACACCGAGCTAAAATAAGACACGTAGGATAACATGATCCGAGAGTGTCAGAGCAAAAAGGTCTCATCATTTTTCAGATGGAAAATAGTGGCCTAGAGAGAGAAAGTGGGGCAAGAGTAGGCAGCATGGGGAGTTTTATTCAGCCTACCCTAAACATTCTAAGGAAGGCCCCATTGTTTGCAGACACAAAAATGGAAATGTGCTAGTCAATGGCAGAATGGGAACCAACCCAGGGGTGTTGTGATTCCAGAGCACGGGCTCATATGCTGCCCCAGGAGCTGACTGGCCAAGGTCGGGCTGGAGGTCAGACTTCTAACCCAGCAGTTTGAGAGAGACTGAGCCCTGCTGCCCAGCCCCTCCCTTGGTTCACGTCAAAGCATCCAATCTATGTGCTTGGCCCCAAGGCCTCAAACGTGCCCTCAGCTTGCCAGTCCCATGGCTGGAAAGGCTGGGGTAAATGTCTTCCCTTGTGGAATTGTTGCTAGTAACACTTGAGTTATGGACTCTGAAATTTGAAGACAATGTCACTTCCATGTGCCATGAGAGATTCTTTTCTTTTTTAACCTGCCAGTTTTCTTTTTTAATGCAAAAGCAATGCATAGGTTGCAAACCATGCAAAAACAAGTGGCAGGCCAAATGGCCACTGAGCTAGTTCATGGATATAAAGTGCCTGGACTATAACAATAAGTGCTCGGTGGAATAAATGATTAAGTAAGTAAATACAATGTAACAGTGGTATTTGAAACTTTAGGGGGTGTCAGGGCCCAGGTGGTTCTGAGTCCTGTGAATTAAGTTATTTTTCTTGACCGTATAATGATGTAGGGACCCTTTTTGTTTTGATTTTTGTTTCATTTTTTGGTAGGTACCATTAATGTTTCCTTTGGGGGGGGGGCGCCGATCGAACTCGGGACCTTGCGCTTTCGAGGCAGGCACTGGAACCACTGAGCTAAATCCCCGGCCCTAATGTTTCCATTTTAACACTGAGGCAAAAGAAGCTCTGAGAGGTTAAATTTGCTGGCAGTGAAAGCAGTATTGTGACCCAGGGTCCTTTATCAGGACACTATGCTGCCTTGCTAAAGTTAAAAATCCTATGGGGCCGGGGATTTAGCTCAGTGGTTCCGCCGCCTGCCTTGCAAGTGAAAGGACCAGAGTTCGATCCCTGATACCAAAAAAACCAGTTAAAAATCCTAAACACGAAGGAAGTTAAAAGGCGAGGATAAGGATGAACAGAAAGCCAACGCCTGAGCTCAGTCGGGCTCAGTCACCCCAATTCCCAGTGAGGGTGTGAAGCCTGGGAGAGGGAGACACGGGCTGCCTGAGGTCGGGCCATCAACCAGGTCTTGCCATGGAATCGGTGAGGGATCGGCGTGCATTTCTGGAGCGCTGTGGGGAAGGGTCAGAGTCACACGGGGTGTAAACTTACACGCCCCCAGCGGCCTGCCCCAGGACAGGCTCCCAGGAAAGAGATCGGAAACAGCCGAGGAAGGAAGGGCACTGTGGGGTGTGGGCTGGACCAGACTGGAGGAGCCGATAAGGACCCGAGGTCAGTGGAGTCCGTGACTGGCCGCGTGCGCTTGGGGAGTGGGGACCAGGCCAGGGGCATTGATTTGCTTTTTCCAGGCCACAGGAGTGACGCCCGCACAGGCCCCTTCGTCACCCGATCCCCAAACGTGACCCACGCACCCATGTCTGGCACCGGCCCTGTGCCAGGCGCTGAACTTGGCACCGGCCCCCGAGTCCTGAGCGAAGGCCCCTCGTGGATTCCCACTGCGCTGCCCCGAGGTCTCGCACTGGGGCGCTGCTCAGCTCGCCGGCGTCATTTGCATTGGAAGTGCTGGTGCACGCCCACCTTGGGCCGGTGTGCGCGCTCCTCCCAGGGCGCTCTTCCCGGTCCTCAGGGCTCCCTCTTGTTCCTTCTGAGTCGCTTTTTCCGAGGATTCCCAGCGCTGCCCCGCCCTCTACTGCCTAGCACAGCTGGATGCCACGTACATCCCAGCCCATCCCAGCTCCGTTCCGTCCCAGTCTCCTTGTACCAGAGTGTGAGCTCCGAAAGGCCGGGTCCTGCCCCTGTCTACGTGCACTGCGCCCAGAGCTGCTGCGTGTCCGGCGGCAACGGGGGAGGGGCGGGGTGCAGCCGGTGCGGCAGGACAGTGTGGGCCCGACCGGCAGAGCTGACCGGAGCAGGCGCGGGGCCCCAGGCTGCAAGGGCGCGGGAGTTTCTCCAGCGCAGAAAGGAAAGCACTGAGTGTGGAGAGGCGGGCGCGGCTGTCCGTGGTTCTGAAACGATCGTTCGCAGGCCAGGTTGGAAGGTTCCGCTCCCAGTGCGGGTGATTCTTGCCTGCTGCGGTGTAAGAAAGATGGAGCGATGTAGTTGAGCACGCGCGGAGAGAGTAAGAGAGTTAGACTGCAGAGAGAGAGGAAGAGAAAAAGAAGACCGTTATTTTTGCAGAATCAGCCACTCGAAATGGCCAGGGAAGAAAAACAAGGATAAGAATGACTTACTACATTCGGAAGGCTAGGGCAGGAGGATCCCAAATTCACGCCCAGCCCGAGCAACTTAGTGAGACTCTGTCTCAAAATAATAATGATTTTATTTTTTTTCAAAATAATGATAATAATGATGTTAAAAAGGGATTGAGGCTGTTCCTCCATGTCAAGGCCTTAGGTTTAATCCCCCCCCCCAGGAAGTCTCCTCGTTGTTGGAAATATTTGTTCCTTTCTTCAAACGCTGCTTTCAGCCCCCTCGTGGAGAGATTGGCTGTTCAGAGCTGTGGTGCAGAATGTGAGCCCTCGGTGTGGGGTGTACTGGTGTCAGGCTGGAGCCGCAGGGCCTTCTCCTGCGGGAAGAAGTGGGCTGTGGCAGAGCTGGAGGGGAAGGAGCAATGCCTTCTGGGTAGGAAGAACCATATCTCAGCAGGAAGATGGGGGTTTCGAAGCAGAGATACACACAGAGAATGAGGCTGGAGCTGGGGCAGAGGACTTCAGGATGCAAAAAGTGGTTTGTTTGGTTTTGTTTGGTTTCTTTTTGACTGGTGCTTTGGACGAGGTCTTGCTATTAGGACCTTGGAACCACTCTGTGGTCGGGGCTGGCCTCAAACCTACTTTGACCCTCGGGCCTCAGCCTCCTGAGTGCTGGGATTCCAGGTGTGCACCACCAGGTCTGGCTTTTTTTGCCTGTGTCTTTGTTTTTTGAGACAGGATCTTGCTATGTAGTTCAGGCTGTCCTTGAACTCACTATGTAACTCAGCCTGGCCTCAAACTTGCAGCAATCCTCCTGCCTCAGCCTCCTGAGTTCTGGGATTACAGCTGTGGCCCATCACACCTGGCTTGTACAAAGTGGTTTTGATTTATGGGGGCTTCAGGAAGGAAGGTGGACTCACTAATCAGGAAGCCGAGGCAGGAGGGTTGTGAGCTGAGGCCAGCTTGGGCAACATACCAGGGCCCTGTCTCAAAAAAAAAAAAAAAAATCAAAGGACATAAAGCGGGCATGATGAGGTGAGTGGCAATCTCTGAGGGATGAGACAGCCGAGGTGACCCTGAGCCTGAAGTGGCCACTGGAGGGAGTGCAGTTTCCAGGCCTCCTTCCAGAAGCCTGCTCACCTTCCAAGAGCGCCTCAGGTTCCTATCCGCCATGTAGCACTCTGTGGACTCTCCCTGTGTTAGGGTTATGGAATATGCTGGGTGCAGTGGCACAGATCTGTAAGACCAGCACTTGGGAGGCTGAGGCAGAAGGATCGAAAGTTCAAGTCCAGCCTGGGCAATTTACCAAGACTCTGTCTCAAAACTAAAAAAAAAAAATTTGTTTTGGTACCGGGGATCGAACGCAGGACCTGGCGCTTGTAAGGCAGGCAGTGGAACCACCGAGCTAAATCCCCAGCCCAAAACTAAATTTTTTTTTTTTAAAGGGTCAGGGATGTAGCTTAGTGTGAAGTCCCAGTTCACTCTCCAGTCTTGAGGAAAAGAAAAAGGAAGTACTAGAAACCGGAAGCTGTGCAGCCCAGAGTGCGGAACGGTCCGTCCTTGGGGTGAGGAACTGCAGGTTAGAAAGATGAGACCGCGCATGCGCCTTTCCAAAAGCGCCGTTTCGGGCACGTATTCGTCCATTCAGCCGGGTGTGCTGCACACTGAGTCTGTGTTGAATGCTGGGCGAGAACAAGGGGGACGCTCCACTCGGGCTCTGTGGGTTCCTGGCCTCCCAGTGTGCGAGAGAGTACAGCGCTGTGCCGAGTAAGGGAGCGAGCACATGAGGCTGGCTGGAGGTGCGCACTTCGGAGAGGCCAGGTGGTCCTGGGAAGGCGAGGCACGGCAGCTGTGGCTCTACCCCGCCGCTCTGCAGCACCCCGATTTTTAAAGGTTTTGCCTCCCGCCCCTCACATTCTGAATCTTCATACTCTTATTTTTCTTTTGGGGGGTCATTGCCCTTTGCAAGTAAGTTCTAGGCATCATTGTAGTTCATCTCTGAGAAAATGGTGTGGTGGGGCGTGGCTGTGCACACCTGTGATCCCGGCTGAGGGAGGCTGAGGCAGGAAGGTCACTATGAATTCAAGGCCAGGCTAGGTTGCATAGTGAGTTCAAGGCCAGCCTGAACTATATAGCAAGATCCTGTCGGAAAAAAATTAAAATTAAAAACCCCAAATGTTAGTGCAAATCTCTTAAGAATATGGACATTTATGTGCATGACACAGTTACCACAACCTAGAAATCTGACAATAATTTACAATATAATGGCATCCAGTTCACTCTGCCCTAGTTGTTTCTAGAGAGACAAAACACAAAAGTGTCTTTTTTAGGTCTGGGAGTGTAGCCCAGTTGGTAAAGCACTTTTCTAGCATATGCAAGGGCCTGGATTTGGTCCTCAGCAAAGAGAGAGAGAGAGAGAGAGATCATACATGGCATTTACTTAATAGATCTCTTCTAGTCTAGATGAGTCCTTCCACTATATATACATAGTTTGTTTGTTTGTTACCGAGGATCGAACTCGGGTCCTTGCGCTTTCGAAGCAGGCGGTGGAACCACTGAGCTAAATCCCCGGCCCTATATATATATATTTTTACAACCTTGACTTTTTAAAATTCATTTCACCCTGAAAATACCAAAGGAAGAGTGTAAGGGAATCCCATGCACCCTTCCCTCAGTTCCAGCCATCACCAACATATGGTGGAGCCTTATTTAGTCACACAGGCCTGTCCCCTTTCTGTACTTCACTCCCTTATTTTAGAGTCAGCCTCAGACATCAACTCATTTTGTCCACAGATATTTCAGTAGATCTCTGAGTTAGAAGTACTCTTTTGTTTACTACAGCCACTACCGAGGGCAGAAAAATCTGGACAGTTACTTCAGATCTTTTTGCATCCACTTAGCATTCCGTCTCCCCTGCTGGCCTCATAAATGCCTTTCTCTGCTTAGTTTGTTGCAAATCAGGATCCAAATTTCACCTGTGCATTGATTGCTAGATCTCAGAAGCACCCTTTAGTCTCAGTCCCTCCTCTGGTTTTGAGTTGATTAGTTGGGTGAATCCGGTCACCTGTGTGTCAGAGTTCCCCCAGCACGACGTTTCTGTGGCATGGTTTGGTTCCTCACCCACCTCTGTGTTGTGCTGTAAACCGAGGCCCAGGAGAAGCCAGGTGGACCTGGGTCTGGTGTCTTCCTCGCCCGCCGGCTTCTTGTCTAGGTGCTGCTGTTCCCTCCGCTAGGCTGGCGCTGGCTCTGTCCTCCGTCGCTGTGAGCTCACAGGCTGGTTGCAGGCTGGGGGCCTCAGCCCAGTCCATCCTGGTCTCTGTGGACTGCAGGATGCAGTGCTGTAGAACCCACACACACGCACTGCTGGACATTTCCTCACCTAATTTCATCCTCTTTCCTGGCACACCCTGTAACCCGGAAGTGATGTTGCACCATGGGCTCCATGGCATTTGGGTTAAGCACGGACAGCAGGAAAGGTCAGAATCACCGCTGTGACCTTGGCATCACCATCAGCCTCGGCAGAGGTGGTGGCAGTGATGCGGACCAGAGCTCCGTTCGCCACCAGGCTGTTCCTCCACCCAGCACTGGGCACCTCGGACAACATCTTCTTTGGGGATATTCGTTTTTATTTTAGAAAAAAATGCACAGCTAAAGAAAATTTGCAGGGTTGGGGATTTAGCTCAGTGGCACCATGCCTGCCTCATGAGCATAAGGTCCTGAGTTCGATCCCGGTACTGAAAAAAAAAAGAAAATTTGCAAAAACAATATAAGGAACTCTTAGATGTCATTTATTTTATTTTATATTTTATTTTTACATTTCTTTTGAGACAGGGTCAGGCTTTGTAGTCCAGTCTGGCCTTGAACTTGAGGCGGTCCTCCTGCCGCAGCCTCCCGAGTACTGGGATTACAGGAGTGCATCAGCACGCCCGGCCAGTTAAGCAGTTTGCCATACATCTCATATATCTCCATACATATATACTTACATATGTGGGTACACATGCTACACAGATGTAGAATACAGTTGCATGTTCCACACACACATAGAGCTACCTGGATGTAATTTGTAAACACTTCCCCCACTGGCTCAGCAAGTGTCAGCCACTTTGTTATTGAACCACAAGACCAAAATCAAGCACAGCAGGCTTAGTACAACCATGTATCTAAATCACAGACCAAACTTAAATTTTGCCAGTTACCCCAGAACTGTCTTTTGTAGTCATTTTCTCTCCAATTCAGGATGCTATAGGGTCATGCTTTGTATTTCTTATTCCATCTCTTTAGTCTCCTTCTGTCTTAAAAAATATATGTGTTTGGTCCAGGAATTTAGCTCAGTAATTCCACTGCCTGCCTTGCAAGCACAAGGTCCTGAGTTCGGTCCCTGGTACCAAGAAAAAAAATATATATATATGGTGAGATGCTTTATAGACGAGAAAGGCCCGCCATGTCATCCCTGCCCCATCTCTCCCTCCTCCGGCTTTCTGGCTGCCTCAGGCCCTGTGCAGCAGTGATGCCTTCCCTGTCCTAGGAGCTGCCTCCCCCTCTCCTCCCCCTCTCCTGTCCCCTCTCCTGTCCCCTCTCCTGCCTGCAACATAACGGACAGAACCGGGATGTTCTCCTTTGATTCAGGGGCAACACTTGGAGCAGAACAAGAGTCAGGCCCCCAAAGGCCTCGTGGGTCCCAAACCTCTCCTTGGAGCGCCTCTAGGAGGACCTCAGTGTCCTCTCTTTCATGCCGGCCTCTTCTGAGGTTTGCTCTTTGCTGTGCTTCCGCTTTGCATGAGGCTTGTGGGCCTGGCCCCCTTGGACCCAGGAGCTCTGCTTCCCGGAACAGGACGGTCTGCTCAGAGTCGCCCCACCTGGCTGTCCCCAGCTCTGTGCTCAGCAATGAGCCTCCTTCCTCCGGGTCCCCACACAGTGGCAGCCCCTCCATCTTCTTTTCTTTTTTTTTTTTTTGTGCTGGGGATCGAACTCAGGATCTTGTGCTTGAGAGGCAGTTGCAGTGCCACTGAGCTAAATCCATGGCCCCACTTCTTCTTTCCATTCAGTGCTGCTGTTCCAGAGATCGGAGAGCAGCTGGTGCTCTCCCTGTAAGGCTGCAGTGTCCTGTAGCCTGCTATGCTCGAGCGGGGCACTGCTCTGGACCCGGGCCTGTGAGCCTGCCAGAGCCTGCCAGTTGTCACTCAGGGTGGTGGGGCCAGTGTGATGTGGACATGGCCTTTGGGGAGACCATGGCACCCCACCTCGGCCTCCCGGTGGCTCCCTGTTAGGGCTGGGACTGCTGCTTGCTGCTATTGTTCCACCTAGGCGGGGAAATTGCTACTGAAATTGCTACCGAAATGACCTCTCTGCTCCCCTGTGTGCTTCTTATTTTTTTGGTACCAGGGATCAAACTCAGGTCCTTACACTTGCGAGGCAGGCAGCGGAACCACTGAGCTACATCCCTGGCCCCACTGTGCGCTTCTTCACTTTAACAAACATCAGTAAGGCCTCATCTGTTTTCAAGAATCCAGAGTGTGACATGCCTTCACTTCCATGTTGATTTGTGTCCTCAATTTGACTATCAGGAAGCGAGTTCCGGTGCCCTTTGTCACTCTGTTCCCACCATTTTGTTTTGAGACAGTCTCCCTAGGTAGCTCAGGCTGGCCTTGAACTCTTGGCAGTTCTCCTGACTTGGCTTCCTGAGTGCTGAGACTACAGGCATGCATCACCATGCCCTGCCCTGTGCTTTGTGTCTCCTTCCCTCAGAACAGAAACTCCAGCTCCCCAAGGTGGCAGGACCTTTACACCACTCCCAACAAAAGCCTGCTAATCACAGACCTTTCAGGCTGCACTATGTAATCAAAACACTGTACTCAGGGCTGGGGATTTAGCTCAGTGGTTCTGGCGCCTGCCTTGCAAGCGCAAGGTCCTGAGTTTGATCCCCGGTACCAAAAAAAACACAAAAAACATTGTACTCAAAGTTACTGGGATCAGCCACCCCATGATCATATTGCTGTCAAGTTAGAATTATTTATTTCTGTGTGTGTATATATATGTATATATTTGTTTGTTTGTTTGTTTGTTTTTGAGACAGGGTCTCACTCTGTAGCCTAGGCTTGCCTGGAACTCACAGCCATCCTCCTGCCTCAGCCTCCCAAGAGCTGGGATTACAGGCCCAAATCACCACGCCCAGCTATATTCTGTTTTAGTTTCTCCTCTCTTACTGAATCCATATTAAAATATACACTCCTCCCATCTTGTCCTGTTCTCACCTACCTCCCAAAAGTAACCAGCCACATTTGTTTATTCTCTTTTCTCTGCCTCTTTGCAAAAGTGAGCAGATGTTCATATGTATTTTTATATGCCCCCTTTCCTGCTTGAAAGGTAGCATACTACAGAGCCTAGCGTGGTGGTGCACACCTGTCATCCCACCAGTCAGGAGGCTAAGGCAGGAGAATCATACTTAGGGTACATAGAGAGAACCTGTCACACACATAAAAAGATACTACTATATACTTTTTTTTTGGTACCAACGTTTGAACTCAGGACCTTGTGCTTGCAAGGCAGGTGGCAGCACCACTGAGCTAAATCCCCAGCCCACTATATACTTTTTCGTTTGTTTGAGACAGGGTCTTACTATGTAGTTCGGACTGTCTTAGAACTCACTATGTATCCCAGGCTGGTTTGGAATTCATGGTGATCCTCCTGCCTCAGCCTCCCAAGTGCTGGGATCACAGACATGAGCCTCCACGCCCAGCCACTATGTACACTTTCACTTGTTACTTTTTATTATTCAGTGATATCTTGGGGAGCAATCACCGACTTCATCTGACTCTGCAGGCAGCCTGCCCTGCTGTGCAGCTGTGTACCAGGATGGCTCTCCTCGCTCTGAGGGCTTCCAGGCTCTGCCACCTCCCGCATGTGCATGATGCCACAGTGAGCTGCTCACGCTTCTCACACCCCAGGGGAGAGTCACAGCCTGGGTGGCAGGGAGAAGGCACAGAGCCTCTGTGGCTCCGTAGGTGCCAGTGCCCCTCCTGGGGGCTCCTGCCCACCTTCCTCCCCTCCTGGTGAGAGGGTGGCCTCTCCTACCCTCGCCAGGACACCAAAGGTGATGCTTTGGATGCCTGGGCCCTTTGATTAATGTGGAATGGCATCTCGTCAGAGTTCCCATCAACATGCGTTTAACGACTAAGGGAGCTTGGTGTTGTTTAGCTTTGCTTTAATTCGTTAACCGATTGATTAATTTATTTTTGAGTCAGAGTGTTGCTATGTAGCCCAGCCTGGCCACGACTGACAGCAGTCCTCCTGCCTCAGTCTTCCTAGTGCTGGGATCACAGGCAGGCACCACCATGCTGGGATATTTTGGTTTTTAAACAGGGAGATGCTAGGAGGTCTGTGTTAGGAGGCATAGAGGATGCAGGGATCTGGAGGAAGGGGCAGAGACAGACATGGGGGAGGGCATTCCAGGAGGGACAGCAACAACAGAGGCTGAGAGCAGAAGCAAGCAGACAGGTTCCCGAGCAGAGGCAGAAGGAGAAAGTGGCCTGGAAAGGTCGGTAGGACCCAGCCGGGCAGGCGGTGTGGCCTAGGAAGTCCCTGGTATGGAGCGCAGCTCTCCTCGGGCAGTAGGAAATGGTCCTAGCGATATGGGAACAAGTGGGTGTGGCTGTGTGCCCTAGACACCTTATTAGTGGGCACAGTTATATGATGTTCATATACTTTTTTATCTGTTCCTTTCTTCCTTCTGGTACTAGGAATCAAACTCAGGACCTTGCACTTACCAGGCAGATGCGGCGCCACTGAGCCACATACATCCCTGGCCCACTTTTTTGTTTGTTTGTTTTTCTTTTTTAGTCTTTTTTTTTGTGTGCGTGGTACCGGGGATCGAACTTGGATCCTTGCGCTTGTGCAGCAGGTGGCGAAACCACTGAGCTAAATCCCCAGCCCTGTTTTTCTTTTTTATTTGTTTTTGAGAAAAGCTCTCAATATAATAGTTCAGGGTGGCTTTGAATTCAATATGTAGCCCACCAGTGATCCTCCTGCCTTAGCCTCCCAAGTGCTGGGATCACAGGCAAGCATCACCATGCCCAGCAAACTTCACATACTTTTAAAATTTGATGCATAATTCACATATTGTACAGTTCATAGAACTCAGCAGGTTTTAGTAGCTCCACAAAGCTGTGCAGCCATCTCCTTGGCTCATTTCCCAACATGCTCATCACTCCCCCAAAAAACCTCACACTTTTTTTTGGTACCAGGGATCGAACTCGGGACCTTGTGCTTTCGAGGCAGGCGCCAGAACCACTGAGCTAAATCCCCGGGCTGAAACCTCACATTCTTTAACAGCCAACTGCCACCCCCTCCACCCTCAAGCTGGCCACACCCATTCACTTCCTGTCTCCAAATTTGCTTATTTCGGGCACTTTGCTGTGACAGAAATGCATCATTTGTGATCTTTTGTATTTGTCTTTGTTCACTGAGCATGATTTTTAGATCCACCTGTGTGTAGCATAAATCAGTCTTCACTCCCTTTGCTGGCTGCATAATATTCCTCTTGGACATAGCACATTCCCTTTATTCATTCATCTGTTGGTGGACCTTTGGGTTGTTTATACTTTTAGGCCATTATAAGTGATGCTGCTGCAGACATTAGTGTAGACATTGTTGTGTGAACACCTGTTCTCAAGTCTTTTGGGTATGTACCTAGGCATTGAATTGCTGGGTCATATGGAAATTCTGTCTTTAACTTTTTAAAGAGCTGTCAAATGAGATTTCTGTACTTTCTACAGGCTACAAAACATTCTTCTTTTGATTTATTTTCCAACCCTTTAATGATTAAAAGCCAGTCCTTGCTGATGAACCGCACAGGACTGAATGCTGATCCTCTCGGAGGCAACAGAAGGAGCTTGGTTTTGTGCTGGGTGCGCTGGGCACACAGAGGCCTCTCTGTGGGCATCTGAGGCTGGTTAACATCAGTTAGTGCTGCTTAGGGCTGGCGTGTCAGGGTCTCCCCGGACACCCTGGGCATGCAGGGCTGCTGTTCAAAGCCAAGGCCACCTTCAGAAAAAGATGTCAGCCTTTTGAGGATCCTCAGTCAGACCCCTGCTCTCCACCCTCTCCCTGGGCCTCTGTCCTCAGCCCCACGTGGAGATGACACTGAGTGAGTTACTATGCACACAGCCCTGAGAGTCAGCGCCTCTCACTGAAGGAGACTCCACTTCCAGGAGCAGCCATCGTGATTGATGTGGCTGAGATTATTGTGCAGAGCCGGGCCCAGGCTTCATCCCCTTCCTGTATCAGCTCCAGCGTCTCCCTCCAGTCTGTTCCCAACACCAGCCGGCTCCCAGAGGGTCCATTCACACCCCGGCCTGGCGGTGCCCCTCCTCTGCCTCCGTCCTGCCTGGCTCCTCTGCTCGATGTGGTTCCCAACCCCACCCTTCTGCAGCTGCATTTCCGTGGCTGCTGCCCAAGTTGCAGCCTCGGGATGGAGCAGCCCTGTGTGGGCTCGAGGAGGGTGGCAGTGGGCAGGCCTGGCCCCTCCTAATGCCCAAGGGCATCCCTCTGTTCCTCAGGCCTCTCCTTGGTGGTGGGCTTGGTTCTTTACATCTCCAGCATCAACGACGAGGTCATGAACAGGCCCAGCAGCTCCGAGCAGTACTTTCATTATCGCTATGGGTGGTCTTTCGCCTTCGCTGCCTCCTCCTTCCTGCTCAAAGAGGTGAAGTCCTGGGCCCAGACCTGGAGCTGGAAGGGCAGGGTCTGGCCTGATCCTGGGGGGCAGAGGGGGTGGGGCCTGGGAGCTCCAACTCCTGGGGTCCTGGAGGAGGAGGGGCTGGGGACGCCCCGATTTCTGGGGTGACCTTGCCCTGCACCCTAGGGGGCCGGCGTGATGTCGGTGTACCTGTTCACCAAGCGCTACGCCGAGGAGGAGATGTACCGCCCGCACCCGGCCTTCTACCGCCCGCGGCTCAGTGACTGCTCCGACTACTCGGGCCAGTTCCTGCAGCCCGAGGCCTGGCGCCGCGGCCGCAGCCCCTCAGACATCTCCAGCGACGTCTCCATCCAGATGACGCAGAACTACCCTCCAGCCATCAAGTACCCGGACCACCTGCACATCTCCACCTCGCCCTGCTGAGGCCGGGCGGAGCTCCCCCCCCCCCCCGCCTTCTTCCTCCTCCCCTGCCCCTCCGAAGCCCGGCTCCGAAGCCCCTCTCCCGCCGAAGGGCGCTGCCCCATCACTGCAGGCCACGCCCACCACCCCTCATTTCAATAGCCACTCCCCTTCGGGGCTGCTGCGCCTCCCTATCACTTCCTCATTTCACTATCCCCGCCCCACTTCCCGAAACCTCTTTCCCATTGGTCCCTTCCACTTACTCCTCCTCTTCGTCGCCCCGCCCACGCCGTGGCCCCTGCCCCTGGCCGTTGGCTCCTTCCGGTTCACGAAGGCCCAGCAGCCTCCAGCCTCCCGCTTGCCCTCTGGGCTGCTGGGCTGGAGAGTGCGGTCGGCAGCCTCCCGGAATGCCGATCCCTTTCTCCTCCTCTCCGCCCCGCCCCTCTCCCTCGGGGCACAGCAGCCCAGGCCTGGGGGAAGTTGGCCTGCTCCCTCCCTCGGTCCCCAGGGACACCCCGACTTCCTCGAGGGCTGCACCCCTGGGCCTCCTGCAGGGGGCCTGTCCCCCGGGGGCTCTGAGGGGCCCCGGCTCGGCTCCCCCAGCTCCTCTCCGGTCCTCCCCCGCGCTCCCTCCTGTCCCCTCCCGCTGGCCCTCACCCCGAGCGCCAGGCCGGAGCCCTCTCCCCAGCCTGCCCGCCCCTCCCCCCTCGAGGCCCCGTCGGGGGAGGGAGGGGCAGTAGCGGGGGTCCACGCCCCCCACTCTGTCTTCCACTTTGGGAACTCCTCCCCACACCCCTCCTCCATCTTCTCCCTCTCGGACAGACTCTGGCCTCTTTCTAGGCCCCTTGCGCCCCCCGGACAGATTGGGGGAGGGGAGGGGGGTTCCCCAGACAATCGCCACGCCCGCTGGGGCTGGGCGAGGTCGCACAGCGTCGTACACGGAACCAGAAGGCCCGGGGTGGGGGGCGGGGGGCTTCTAGTCTGCATCGGGCGGGAGGGGGCGCAGCACTTAGCCTGTCTCACGCCGCGAGTTTTAATGAGGCTGGGGGGGGGCCTGGCTCTGTGACTCACCGTGTATCATATGTAAATACCGACAGAAACGTCAATAAACTTTATTTCAAACTCGTCGCCGCCTGCCCAGAGGGCGGGGACCGGGCGCAGGCTGGTCCCCCGCGGGCCGCGGAGTAGCGATAGAGATTTCTTCGCCGAGACCAACACGGAGCGCAGTCGGTGAGCAGCACCAAGAGGCCAGCTAGGGAGCGCTTGGCACCCCTGTGGCCTCCTGCAGTAATGTGACCGCCACTCGGCTTTCCTCTACCTTCCCCACTGCATTTGCCTTCTTCCCCAGCCCCGTGTCGGATGTACCGACATCCGTTGGTTTATGTGTGCGCGGGGTTATAATCGCACACGTCTGGCCAGTTGCCCTCCCGTTGAATCAGTGGCGCCACCGAGCAGTGTCGAGGACTCATCCGGGTCACACAGACCCCCCTGAGCGGCAGCTGAAGGAAGCCTGGCTCCAAACAGCTTCGAGCCCAGGGAACAGCAAGTTTCCCTCATGCTCCAGCCTGTCGCAGCAACTGCTGCCGTTTGCTGCACACTTACCCCGTGCCAGCCGGTTTCCTTCTGAGCAGGATCCCTGACACCCACAGCCGCCCTGTCCATCAAGGCACGCTCTCTCTGCAGGGAGGCTCAGAAACCGATTCTGCGGTCTGGGATCTCACCCTCCACGCCACATGCTTGACGTTCACAAGAAGCCTTTTGATTATTTCTTTAGTTTTGCAGCGCTAGGGAGGATCCCCAGGCCTCCTAAACGCTAGGTGAGTGCTCTACCACTGAACCACACCACACTGAGCTTATTCCTGAAGGGATGGGGGGCCACAGCGCCAGGCTGGGCTCTCGCCTGTCTAGGTCTGCATATCCTCTTGGGGGGCAGGAAGAGTAACGTCAGAGACACACCCCAGCTGGAGATGTTTCCACCAAGGCCATGCTGATGGATGCCCCCTAGGAATTGACTAGCCCATTTTATGGAGGAGGAAACTGAGGCACAGAGCCTGAGGTCACCCAGCTGGTGAGGTGCAAGATACAGCCCATGCCTGGGCCAGGACGCTCCAGAGTCAACTTTATTATCTGCTATATTTTACTACGACAGGTCACATGCTCACCCACCCTGTGACCTTGAGCAAGTCTTTTAATTTCTGGGGCTTCGGTTTCCTTTTCGGGGGCAGGGTAGAAAGAGGAGGGTGGTTTACAAGGATTCCAAATCCCTCTGGAATGGGGAGGGTGGTATGGGTAGGCTGGCAGGAAGGAATTCGTATTTAGCAGGCCCAGACTCCCTGAGGGAAGAATTCTGAGTCATTTTCCATGATTCCAGGAATTTCTGAAGGTCACACTGGAGATTTGCAATGGGAAGTATGTTTCAGCTTGTTTAGTTAGAAGTACTTGATTCATACAGGCTGCTTGGACCTGTATTAGGAGGGTGCTGAAGGTTTGTTCAGCAGGAAAGAAGGTCCTTATTGATTGGTGCTGCCTGCCATGGTGATCAATTGGTGCTGTCTGCCTTGCCGCAGCATTGGAGATAGTGATCTAAGTGCTGAATATTTGCTGACTTTGTCAGGAACTTAAGGTAAAATCCTAAAGTTTATGTTCTTTTAAAAACCAGCCAGGTGTGCTGGCACACATCTATAATCCCAGCACTTTAGAGGCTGAGGCAGGAGGACTGCTATGAGTTCGAGGCCAGCCTGGGCTATACAGTAAGTTTAAGGCCAGCCTGAACTTCTCAGTGAGACCTTGTCTCAGTAAAGTAAGATAAAATACCAAAGGCAGCCAAGTATGGTGGCACATGTCTGTGCAACACTGGCAACTCAGGAGGCTGAGGCAGGAGAATTGAAAGTTTAAGCCCAGCCTGGGAGACTGTGTCTTAAAAACAAAACAAAACTTTTTTAAAGGGCTGAGGATGTAGGTCAAAAGTAGAGGACTTAACTAGTATGAGTTCGATTCCCAGTACTGCAAAACAAACAAGCAGGCAAAAAAAAAAAAAAAGGCCAGGGATTTAGCTCAGTGGTTTTGCCGCCTGCTGCACAGGTGCAAGGACCCGAGTTTGATCCCCGGTACCAAAGACACACACACACACAAAAAGTTTGAAGAACTCTTTAAAAAAATTATATATATCAAGTCCAAGAAAAAAAAGACAAGAAACAAAAAATTAAGTAAAACGTCAAGCTACTTGTTTTATTTTGGAAGTGGAAGGACATCTCGCAGTTGAAGAACTGTTAAAGGTCTGTTAATGGAAAGCCGCCAGGCTTCGGTGTTTATCTACTCAAAGTAAACCGGGACACACCGAGTCCGGAAACCCTGTCCCTCCAAGGCACTGCGGGCTTTGAACAGGTGACTCTGGCCTTGCTCTGAGCACATTGCACCCTGCGAGTGCGCGGGGTTCAGTCCTCACACAGGCCCGTGGGCCCGGGTGTGTTCAGGTCCTGGAAGTTTGGCCGCAAGGCGACCGCCCTGTGCCTTCCCCCTCGATTGGGCCTAGGCTGTTCCTTGCTCCGCTGTCCCTTGGGCACCGCCCCTCACTGTTTCCCAGGCCTGTGGAAAGCAATCCCATGATGCAAGGAGAGCTTCCTGTGCGCCACTTCACATTCAAGTCTGGAGTCCTTCGGATTCTGAACGCAGGGAAGTTCTGACGTTTGCGTCACCACCCTCAGCCGGGCGCGGAGAGGCTGCAAAACCCTCCTGGACACACAGTGAACAACTAGCCAGGCTAGGACTGGAACCCAGGACTCTCCTGTGCCTGGTGTCACCGCTAACTCACATCCCTCTGTGCTGAGGCCATACCGCCCTGGCTGTGGTGTCCAGACCTTTCTACTCACTGTCCTGGGCCTGCTACTGCTAAAGAACAATGTCACACATTAGTGATTCTCAAGTGTGGCCCGGGGACGCGGGGCATCTCTGGGACCCATTTCAAGGCTCACAAAGCAGAAATTATTTTTTTTCAGTCTTATTCTTTCATGAAGTGTAGAGTCCGGAGGCTTCATGACCAGTGAGAATACAATGGATTGGGTGTAGAACCAGGACCCTGTCTTTCTGCTTTTAAACTAAATGTTGAGGGGCCGGGGATTTAGCTCAGTGGTTTCGCTGCCTGCTGCGCAAGTGCAAGGACCTGAGTTCAATCTCCGGTACCAAAAAAAAAACCAACAAAAACCACTAAATGTTGAATAGATTTCAAGAATATAAACTGTGGCCAGCTGGGTGTGGTGGCGCACACCTGTGATCCCAGCACTCAGGAGGCTGAGGCAGGAAGATCGCTGCTAGTTGGAAGCCAGCCTGGGCTACACAGTGAGTGCAAGGCCAGCCTGAACTACATATCTAGATCCTGTCTCAAAAATCAGAACAAGGGCCGGGGATTTAGTTCAGTGGTTTCGCCGCCTGCTGCTCAAGCGCAAGGACCAGAGTTCAATCCCCGGTACCAAAAAAAAAAAAATCAAAACAAGGTCTGGGGATTTAGCTCAGTGGCACTGTGCCTGCCTCGAAAGCACAAGGTCCTCAGTTTGATCCCCAGTACCAAACCAAACCAAGCAAAACACAAAAACAAAAGGAATATAGGGCTGGGGATGTAGCTCACAGCACTGTGCCTGCCTGGTAAACACAAGTCCCTGACTTTGATTCCTGAAAAAAAAAAAGAAAGAAAGAAAAAAAATCCAAAAGGAATATAAACCAACACACACACACACATGCAAGCCCAGTGTTTAGGGAAAGCATAGTTATTTTGGGGACAGGGTCTTGCTATGTAGTCCAGGCTGGACTTGAACTCACTATGTGGCCCCGGCTAGCCTTGAACTCAAGGCGAACCTCTAGCCTCAGCCTCCCGAGTGCTGGGATTACAGGCATGTGCCACCATGCTGGGCCATAGTTATTTTTTATTATGTAAACATGGTATGAGTTTATTTTACTAAAATACATTCTTTAAACTATAACATTTTTGATCCCCAGCACTACAAAAAATTAAAATTTTTCTTAGTCTGAATTTCAAATTAAGAAATACACATTATGTGAACTATCTATAGAAATAAAAACATAAAAGGTTTTTGTTTTTGTTTGTTTGGTCGGTCGGCTGTGGTCCTGGGGATTGAACCCTGGCCTACACTGAGCTACACCCCTAGCCATTTTAGTTTTAAGAGTGATTCTTAACTTGCAGAGAATTAGGGAACCCTTTGAGATAAGTGCTGTGGACCCCTAGAAAAAGCATCCAGGCCCTTCAAATTCTGCACACACTTCCAGGGCTCCCCTGACCTCCGCAGGGCTCAGCGGACTCGGGCTGGGGTTGGGGGTGGTGTGTGTGATGTGAACCGCAGCCCCGAGCCCTGGCTGGCCTCTTGCAGATGTGGCCTAGGGAGGGAGGTGAGGGGAACAGGACCTGGAGCTAGGCCACCTGAAGCCCGCCTGGGCTGGCTGAAATCTTTCCACTTCACCCTGAATGAGGACGAGGAGAATCGCTGATCATCGCTTCCTGGTGCCGCAGGAAGAGCGAGGGCCACGCTGTGCCTCTCGCCTCTTGAGAAACACAAAGGGCCCAGCTGCAGCTGATGAGAGCGCCAGCACCTGGGGATGGGGAGAGGATGCAGGATGGGGGCGGCTGGGGAGAGGGCGTTAGACTCCTCCGTCCGTCCGTCCATCCATACTTCCTCCTTCCACCCCTTGGCCATTCCGCTCAGGATCCCTGTCCACCGCTGGGCTCTGGGGGCCCTGAAGGGAAGCTGCCCTGTTGTCAGGGGACACAGGCAGCCCGTGTAGGGTCAGGGCCAGAGGGCTTCCCAGAGGAGGCGGAAGCCACATGGGGCGGGGGAGCCTGCAGGAGACCCAGGGTCAGCGAGGCCAGTGCTCTGGGCCAGAGACCCTGATGGCTTCTGATCACACTGGAGAAGGTGCAGCTGAGAAGCAGCAGGGGCAGAGCACTCTGAATAGAGTCCTTGCAGACCATGCGGGAACAGGGAGATCTGGCATGGGCCAGCACCACACTCCAGGCAAGAGCAAGACTGCTAGCTGGGCCGGGTGGGCAGGCCTGTAACCCCGCACTCAGGGTCTCGAGTTCAAGGCCAGCCTGGGTTACAGAGCAAGACCCTATCTCAAAAAACGCTGAGAAGGGGAAAAGGAATGAAGGATCCAGGAAAGAGGGGTCTGCACGGGGATGTGCTCGTGGGGGCCAGCTGGCTGTCTACAGCAAGGGGGCAGCAGCCGCTGTGACCTCTGCATTCAATGGGACACACAAGGTGTGTTGGTCATCGGTGCTGCCTAACAAATCACCGTGAGCTTGGGGGCCAGAGCAACCCACATTTCACTTCACCACACCTGTCAGGCCTCAGCTTTCCCTCAACACAGCAGTTCAGCTCCTCAAGGACATCGGGGGCACCTCTCTTGCTCTGACACCCTCTGACTCCTGGACCCTCTGCTCAGCCATTGCCTGATAGGGCCTGGCCCACTGCAGAGTCTCCTTAATGGTCAGCTTCATATCAGCTGTCACCTGCTCTGGGAGCAACGACCACCCTATAGTGTCCCCACGTTCAGGAGGACAGGACACTCCCAAGTGTGCAGGTAGAGGTAGGAATCTTGGAGGTAAGTTTATTTTTAGTTTTAGAGGTTTTATTTTGTTTGGATTTTTTTGGTACCAGGGATCGAACTCAGGACCTTGTGCTTGCCAGGCAGGCGCAGTTCCACTGAGCTACATCTCTGGTCCTAGTTTTAGTGTTTTGAGATAGGGTCTCACTGTATAGTCCACTGATATAATTCACTGATCTTGAATTCACTGTGGCCCAGGTTGGCCTCACACTCACAGTGATCTTCCTGCCTCAACCTCCCCAGTGCTGGGATTACAGGTGTGCACCACCACACCTGGCCTTGGGGGTCATTTTAAAATCCTGCCTCCCGCAGGTGGCAGTGAGGGTGGAGGGCTTCCTGGGGGGCAGGGACTTAGCTACCTTGGAAGCCTTGGCAGGGTAAGGTGAGTTCAAGAGCCAGTGTAGGACGAGGTCCAGAGAGACCGCCCCTTCTGAAAGTCCCTTCCCCATGCTGCAGGGTGTTCACAGGGGCTAACACGTGACTTTAGTCATCCAGGAGATAGCAAAACAAACATCTCTGCAAAACTCAGATGTTCACAGCAGCATCATTCATAATAGATGAAATGTGGAAGCCAGCCAGATGCCCATCAATAGATGAGTGATATAGGCTGGGGATTTAGCTCAGTGGTTCCGCTTCCTGCCTCAAAAGCGAAAAGTCCTGAGTCCGATTCCCTAAACCAAAAAAAAAAATAGATGATTGATAAAGAAAATGTGGTCTATCCATAGAAAGGGAATATTACTCAGTCACGAAAAAGGAATGAGGTACTGACACAGCTGCAATATGGAGGAACCTTGAAAATAATGCCAAGCAGAAGTCAGACACAAAGGCCCATGTGCTGTGAGCTTTCATGTCCATGAAATGTCTAGGATAGAGAAATCTACAGGAACAGAAAGTGCATTGTTTAGCTGGGGCCAGAAGTAGCTGGAGGGTCACGGGTGAAGCTGATGAGACCTGGTATCTCTCCAAGAAATGAAAATGTCCTCATGTTGGTCTCAAGTAGATGACAGCACAACTGCCTGCTAATTAAAAGCCATTGAATTATGCACTGGAAGTGGGTGGATTGCATGGTGTGTGAATTCCATCTCAATACAGATTGTTTTTAAAGAAAAGATATGCTGTCTTTAGTCACCGAAACAAGAAGCCATGATGTCATCGTGTCTCACTTAATGTCACCAAATGAGCCAATAGAAGTAAAAATACTTCTGTAAGGAGGAATGGAGGCCGGGGTGAGGGCCACAGGAGCTAATTCATTCTCTATCAGAGGAGGAAAACCCTCAGAGAACGTGCAGCCGGGACACAGCTGGAGCACCATGATTGTCATTCAGAGAGAAGGCCTGGAGGAGAAGGAACAGCAAAAACATACAAAGGAGCAGGATTTGTGGTGGAACAGGCTGAATTATTTCACTGGGAACTCCTTGGGGGACCATTTGATTCTCTGGTTTTCTTGGAACCATGAGCATCTATTGATTTGCTCACGAAATACATTGTAATTTAAAATAAAAATAAAACATGTCCCCCTGTTGCTGATTCACTTACTTAAATGGCTCTTAACCTGGGACATCGACACCCTCTGGAGACATTTCTGGGGGTGACACTGGAGAGACCAGGTGTGAGACAGGGCAGTCACAAAGGCCAGAGGATGCCCGGGCCGGGCCTGCAGCGCCACAGTGAGAAGCCTGGCTCATTTCATCCCTGGAGGTCTCTCCGGAGTCTGGAGTGGTGGGAAGGCTTCTCCCAGCTCCCGTGGGGCAGGGTAGGGGTGAACGGCACGGAGCTGACACCTGGCAGTCCTGAAAGTGGCCGAGAGCAGCCCTGGGGTAGGTGGACGGATGGACGCACGGCAGAGGGTGCAGAGGGGCAGGTCGGCAGCCAGGGTCCCGCTCAGGCTCGCAGGGCGGAAGGCCGGGAACCGGGCCCGGGCCTCTTAAGTCCAGCGACTGCCCGCGCCCTCCCAACCGCGCGGCGAGGCTGCTCCCAGCAGTGTGTGGCCCCTGATTCCCGACACACAGTTCGGAGACAGAAGTGTTTGGGCCAAGGTCACACAGTGGCTCAGGGACAACCCCGAGGTTCCGACCGAGCCCAAACTTTGGCCCGCCGCCAGAGTCCCCGGCTCCGGCCGCCCGGGACTCGCTGGCCGGTTCTGCAGGGGACGAAGCCTTTCTTCTCAAAACTGCCGCCCATCGGACCGTGAGCTGTCTGCACTCAGCTTTTCACACGCACGTTCCTCCAGCCGCAAGCCCAGCCCCAGGCCCGCGCTGGCGGGGGCCTCACTGTGCCCCCAGGTGTGAGGTAGGGGTAGGTTAGGGCACAAAGAGAGAAAGACGAGTCGGTGAAACTCAAAACGCCCGCTCCCCTGGTAAATTTAAGGGTTTTCCTTGGGAGGGGATCTTTGCCCTGCCTCCTGGCGGGGGGGAGGACCCCGGGAGGGCAGAGGTCGCTCGGAGTGGGGACGCGGAGCAGCGCCCCCCCGTTTCCGGCCGCCGCAGCCAGCCTTGGCTGGGCGCCTGGATCCCGTTTCCATGACGACAAGAAGAGGCGGTGGCGGCGGCGAGCGAAGCCGGCGATGGAGGCTGGTGGGGGTGGGGGTGGCGGCTCTGGAATGGGGGAGGGGCGGGCGGGGGCCGGGCCCGTGGGGGAGGGGCGGACCCCGACCTCCGGCCCCCTGGGCGCCCCCGGGCCGGGCCTGTCCCTCGTCTCGCGCGGGCTTCCCGGGGAGCCTCCGGTCTCCGCGTCTGCCTCGGGGTCTCTCCCCGGCTCGGCCTCCCGGTCTGCCTCTCTGGGCCTCAGCTTCTCCACCTTTCCGTCTCCGGGCCCCTTCTGCTCGGACCCCCGCCGCACTGTCCCCGCCCCCCGTGCGCCCCTGCTGCCCCCCACCTCTCTCCAGCCGCCTCCCAGCTGCCCCCAGGCCCCCGCCTTCCCTCCGCGCTCCCCTCTCAACCCCTCCCCGGCCCTCGCGGGCTCGCCCGGGCTTTCTCGCTGGGCCTCGGTGCCCTCTCTGGAGATCTCTGCGTCTCCAACTTCC
>NW_004624832.1:2505548-2520015 GCF_000247695.1 Heterocephalus glaber | reverse complement strand
TTCTTTCCTTCCTTCCTTCCTTCCTTCCTTCCTTTCTCCCCCCGCCTCCCTCCCTCCCGTCCTCCAGCCCCGCACTTTACCCAGCGACACGAGGACCAAATTGTCTCCTCACCTTTTTTTTTTTTTAATCCGGACCCTCGCTCCCTGGGGGGCCGAGCCCAGAGCTGCCCCCGGCTGCCCCTGCGCTCCCGCACCCCCACTTCTCAGACGCCTCCTCACCTCCACCCCCAGGCAGGTCGGACGCCTGGGTCCCTCACTGCTGGGGGAGGGGCAGCGGCGAGAACCGGGAGCCCTGGGGCTTCTCGGGGGCGCCGGCAGGGAGGCTGGACGTCCCTCCGCAGCCCGTCGGAGAGTTGACCCGTCGCCGCCAGAGGTGAGGGAGCTTCCAGTAATCGGAGGTGGGCGGATGTGGAATTGGGGCTCTGCGGCCCCCCGACCCTGGAGACGGGCCTGGCCGCTCGGGAGAGGGTGCCGACCCCTCCGCTTCTGGGAGGCTCTGGAAGTGGGGCCCGTGCTTCCCCCCGCGCAGCCGTGGGCCCAGGGCTCGGGGAGGAGTCCCCGAAGCCGGGCAGAGTGCCCCCAACTGCCCAGCGCGGAGCTCCCCGAGTCTGCGAGGAGCAGCCCCCGCCGCGGAAGGGGGAGGACGCCCACGCCGGGGTCCCCAGCTCACCCCCGGGGAGGCAGAGGCAGGAAAGTCCGCCGGCCGGAGAGAGGGGAAGGGGCCGTCCCAGGCCGCGGGACGCAGGTCCGGGCGCCCTGGCCAGGAGCGAGCAGCCAGGAAGGGACTGCGTGTGGGCAGGCGCGAAGGGGGCGCCAGGCCGTCGCCATGGAGACGCCCCCCAGCCGACCTGGAGCAGCCCAGCCTGGGGCCAGCTGACGGGGGGCGGAGGACGCAGGGACGTGGGAGGCCAAGGTCACCCCGCGGCGGGACCGGGGCTCTCGGAGGTGTCGCCGCTGCTCTAAGGGTTCCGGTCTCTTCGCCGCCGCCGGGGGTTTGGAAAGAAGTCCGGGAAAGTGGGGGACACAGGTAAGGGACGCCCGGCCGGGAGAGCGACGGGGTGAAGCGGAGGTGTGGGGGGAGTGCAGAGTCAGAGAGTTGAAGTCTTGGAGATCGCGTTTTCCTGAGCGCTGCGTGGACTGGGGGATCGCTTTACGCCTGGAGGCAGACGGGAGAATGGGAGTTCGCGCCGGTGAACCCTGGGTGCCCGGGGCGCTCCCGAGACCGGACGCCTGTGGGCCCGGGAGGGCCGGCGGGGCGATGCTGGGAGCTCTGGTGGGCGGGCGGGGGCACCTTGGCGGGTGGCAGGAGCGGGCTCGCGGCTTCTGGTCCCCTGAAGGAGAGTTGGGTCCGCGCAGGTTGGGGAGATCCGGGGCGGGGGACCCTCCGAAGCAGGCGAGAGGGACCGTGAGGGCACCGAGGGTAGTCCTCAGGGAGGCCGGGGCCTGCGGGGCAGAGGGGGCTGTATTTCCCGAGCGCAGTGCAGTCCAGGCCAGGAGGAGGACGTTTGTGGACGGGGCCAGTCGGGGTCCGAGGAAGCGGCTGATGAGAGGACCGGGCGGGAGCAGCTGGGGCTTCCGTGGCGGCCGGGAGGAAGGAGTTCTCTAAGTTGCAGAGGCAGCCGGGACCAGGAGCGGGAGACTTTTGGAAAAAGATGGGCAGTTTTCCTGGAGTCAAAGACAGAGTAGGGGATGGGGTACTAGTCCTGAGGACCCCGGATGTGCCGGGATGGGGCGTCCTTGCAGGCCAGGTGGGCACATTCCAGGACCCAAGGGAGCTTTTCGGACCCCGGCTGCTTGGCCCCAGATCAAGTAAACTGGGGTTTCTCGGGTGGAAATCCAGCCCCGGACTGGAAAGGGCTGCAGGGGGTGCCGGAGGGTGCCGGGGGTCACACGCCCCCAGCCGCAGGGTCAGAGGGGACAGGGACCCCCCCCGGGGGCAGTGAGTGGGGATCCTGCTCGTGCCCGAGCGAGGGCCCCTGGGTAAGTTTTTGTTTTTTAAAGCTGATGAGAGACTGTTTTATTTTTCCCAAGGGGAGGAAACTGTAGCAGGGCCGGGGCGGTCCCTCTCCCCAGGAGGCAGGGGAGCGGGACCGGGCGCGCTGACCCCTGTCCCCCCGCAGCCGGACGCCATGGCCGCGCGCTGACCCCGCCGCCGCCTCCCGCCGCCTCCCGCCGCCCGCGCCCGGCCCGGGCCCCCAGTTCCGCCTGCGCTGCGCCCCCCCACCCGCCGCCGGCCTGGCCCCGCCCCCGCTCCCCCGGTGGTGGCCCGCGGCCCCCCGGTTGCCCGCGGTCAAGCTGGAGTCCTTGAAGCGCTGGAACGAGGAGCGGGGCCTCTGCTGCGAGAAGGGCGTGCAGGTGCTGCTGACCACGGCGGGCGCCTTCGCCGCCTTCGGCCTCATGACCATCGCCATCAGCACGGACTACTGGCTGTACACGCGCGCGCTCATCTGCAACACCACCAACCTCACGGCCGGCGATGACGGCCCGCACCGTGGCCAGGGCGCGGCCGAGCGCAGGGACCCGGGCGGCCTGACGCACTCCGGGCTGTGGCGCA
Organism: Heterocephalus glaber; assembly: GCF_000247695.1. Next base: position 2,517,461 of record NW_004624832.1, on the reverse strand, counting down.
TCTGCTGCCTGGAAGGTAGGGCCCCGCGCCCCCGCCCTGCACCCGTGAGCCCAGGCTGGCCTCGAATTCACAGCACGCTCCTGCCTCGGCCTCCAGAGTGTTGGGATTACAGGTGCATGCCACCTCCCCGCCCCTTCGGACAAGAGGTCTTTCGAGGTTCCCCAGGCTGGCCGCCATCGGGCTCCAGGCACACCAGCTCCTGGTCTCTCCTTCTTCCCCTCCCTGTGTCCCTCCCTGGGCCCTGCCCTGGCCAGGCCTCGCTGCACCTGGTCCCCCTGGCCTCTGCCCGCCTGCTCCTGGTCTCCTGACCTCTCCTTGGTCCGCACCCTGCTCCTCGTCTCCTCTTGCCCCCCACTTCCTCTACCTGGGCCTTGGGCCCTCTCTGCCCTGTTGAGCTCTTTCCTCATTGTCTTTGCTCCATGGCCCCCTGAAACTTCAGGCCCCTCTCCAGGAGAGCTGGGACTCCTGCCTCTGGTCCCCCTTGGCTCCTCCCTCGCAGGGACCTTCCTCTCCCGCCTCCTGTCTGCACCCTCATCTGTCACCCTCAGGTGCCCTTCCAGCCTCCCACGGTCCCTCTCCCCCTTACCCCTTCAGGCGGCTCTGCTGGCCTCCCCCTCCTGCGCCCTCCCTGCTGCTTCTGCCTCGGGCGCCCCGCACGCCGCCGCAGCCTCTGTCTTGACCTCCACCTCCTCCGTCTCCATCTGTGTTCTCGCCTCCGTGCCAGGTCCCTCTGTGTCCCCAAGATGCTGCCCTCTTCCTCCCCAGCTCCATCCCTCTCCTCAGCACCAGTGTCTCTCCATGCGTCTATATCTGTGTGACCAAGGTCCTCCTGCTCTGCCAGCCTCAGAGCCCCGTCCCCAACACAGAAAGGAAGGGAGTGGCCAGAAACCCAGAGGAGACCCCCACACCTCCAGCCCCGAGACCGGAACACCTTCTCTGTGCCCCCACCCCCTTTCCTTCTGCCCCGGCCTCCTGTCTTCCTAAGCACTCACCTGGGCAGCAACCCCAGGACGCACTTCATCCAGTCGTAAGGCGGCTGCCACCTCCTCCGGGGTGAGGAAACTGAGGCTCAGAGAGGTGAGGCCCTCACTGGGCGGCCCGGCCGTGCCATGGTGGGCCTTGGGAACTGATCCGAAACCCCAGTTGGCTGCAAACACTCAAAACTAGGGAGACTTCCTCCTGTGGAAGACCCGACTCCCAGCTTCGGAGCTCTCGGAGGTCTGAACGCGTGTGGCCCCGTGCCCTGCGCTGGCGGCCTTGGCCCCTTCTGATTAGCAGTTCCCAGATGCGTCCACGCCCTGTCACCCCCACCCCTCCCTCTTCTCTAATTCTGTTACTTTCTTCCTCCTGAGGGTGTTCGAGCTCACCTCCCTTCACTGGCCTCACTGAGTGCCAGGCAGAGGGGCCTTGTGTGCGTGGGGACTTGAACCGTGAAACCCTAGGAGATTGGGTAGCAAGGAGTAAGAATGCCACCCACCCACTCATCCATCCATCCATCCATCCATTTATTCATTCAACAACCAGTCTTTACTGGCTGCATCCTATGTTCCAAGCTCTGTTCTTGATTCTGGGGCAGTGTGGGGAAAAAGCAGACAAAAGTCCTTGTCCTTAAATACCTAATGTTCTGGAGGGAGAGACGCATACTGCCGGGGAGAGAGAAACACTCGGGGTGTTCAGCCCCGGAAGGACCAGGAGCAAGGGCAGGGCCGTGCAGGGTGTGCGCAGTGGACGAGGCCAGGTGACCCCATGCAGGTGACATTTGAATGCAGGTCTGGAGGACGCACAGAGAGGCCCTGGAGTCTGGGGAAAGAGCTTGGGGTGCAGGAGCAGCAGTCGCCAAGGCCGGGCGTGGGTGTGGGCGGTGTGGCCCTGTGGGAGGTCAGCATGGCAGGGCTGGGGCAGAGGCGCGACCTTGAAGGAGGCCCGGTGTGGAGCTAGCAGGGCCCCGGCCTTGCAGGCACCACAGATCTGTGCTTTCGCTGTGAGACGGGAGCCATGGAAGGTTCTTGAGCAGAGATCAGCAGGAGCTGACTGACAGCCTAACAGGATGGCTGTTGCTGCGGTGTTGAGCAATGACCAGAGAAAGCAAAGTGGAAACAGGCAGTGGCTCTCGCAGTGGGGGTGTGGAGCTGGGGAGTGCTTGGGTGTCCAGAGTATACTGACTCCCGTGGCCAACAGAGGCAGGGGCATCTCTGCAGACACGGGGAAGGAGTTCTGTGTGGTGGCCCCAGTTGTGCACATAGGACGGTCCTCCCCCCATGGGTGCCTGCTGCCCCTCCGGGGGTGACGGCCTGGGAGCCTCTGAACCCAGGCGGTAGGTGCCATTCAGCAGCTGGAGTCGCAGGTGTTATGTTTTGTTTCCTTTATTTCTCTCACCCCAGTTCTTCGGAGGGATGCAGGCTCCGTTCTGAGCATGTTGATTTCTTTTCTATGGTGTTTTGTTTTGTTTTGGGTTTTTTGGTACTAGGGATTGAACTCAGGACCTTGTGCTTGCCAGGCAGGCGTGGCACCACTGAGCTATATCCCCTGCTTTTCTATGATTTTTTTGAGACAGGGTCTCATTGTGCAGTTCAGGCTGCCCTTGAACTCACTATGTAGCCCAAGCTGGCTTCAAACTCATCCCGATCCTCCTGCCTCAGCCTCCCAAGTGCTGGGATCACAGGCACGTGCCGTGCCGCCCAGGCCTGTTGAATTTAAGATGCCTGTGCGAAGGGCCAGGAGTGGCACAGGGCTGCTCCCCCAGGCTCTGTGGTGTGTCCTCTCTGCCTTGTCCACCTGTGAAAACAGCCGTGAGCATGGCGTGTCCCAGTCCAGCCTCAGCTGTGGTCGCTGCAGTTTGAATTTTACATCGTTTTCAGGAGCCATGAAATCCCCTCTTTGCTATTTTCTCCACCTTCTGTGAACCGTGAAACTGTGCCTTCGTGGATTCAGTCCATGGCCCACGCAGGGCTGTGGGAGGGTCTGGTCCCGGCTGGGCCATCTCGTGTGGCGGAGGAAGTCACCTAAAGAAAAGGACTGAGAGGAAGAGGAAGGAAGCAGTGCAAGGGTTAAAACTCTAGGGCGAGGAGAAGCCAGCAGGGGGAGCTAGGAGAGGAGGGGGTTCGGGCAGAAGCTGGTAAGTGGGTGTCCTGATAGCCGAAGGAGGTTAGTGTGCCACGGTACCACGGTGGCTGTCATTCACCTGTCGCTGGATGTGCTCGTCAACCCTCAGAGCAGCTACTGCCTTCCAGAAGAGAAAGCCAGGCTCAGAGAGGCAAGGCACTGTCCCCAGGTCACGCAGCACCATGTGCCCGGCTCGGGGCTGGAACCCAGGCCTGTATTTCCTGGGAGAAGAAAGCAACAGGTCCACTGCTTGCAGCCAGTGGCATTGCTGAGGGCAGACCTGGGCAGGCACCTGCCGGGCTCCCCGCCGGGTCGTGCCTCCCGATGGCAGAGTGTGTCTGAGACTGAGATGTCTCTGCATGCTCTGCAGACACATGCACGGCATCCGCCTCTTGTCTTCCACAGACAGCAGGGGGACCTTTTTTTGTTTTTTGTTTCTTTGTTTTTGGTACCGGGGATTGAACTTGGGTCCTTGCGCTTGCGCAGCAGGTGGCGAAACCACTGAGCTAAATCCCCAGCTCCTTTTTTTGTTTTTTTGAGACAGGGTCTTGCTATGCAGTTCAGGCTGGCCTTGAACTCACTGTGGAGCCCAGGCTGGCCTCGACCTCACAGTGACCCTCCTGCCTCAGCCTCCAGAGTGCTGATAGGTATCCTATCTGTGCCTCTTTTCCCTGCTGGGAAGGGAAGATGCTAATTGTCTTAACTCCCAAGGTCAGGGTGGAGTTGGAGGAAGTGAGGAATAAAGTATTTTCCAGGCTGCAGGGCTCAGCGAGGGCTGGAATAGGGGCTTCATCATGTTATTGCTACATCCTCCTTAGGGATTGAGGTGACTTAGCCTTGAGCCCTTCTGCCTAACAGCTCAGGGCTTCTCACCTCCGGCCTCTCCCCAGCCCGTAGAAGTAGAGTGTGAGCTGTTTCTGTCATTTCATTTTGCTGGGGCTGGGGATGTAGCTCAGTGGCAGCCCCCACGCCTAGCATGCAAGAGCCTCTGTCTTCCATTCCCATCACCGCCAGAATAAAATTTTCTAGTAGCCATATTCAATCAAATAAAAAGAAACAGGTGAGCCAGGCTTGGTGGCACACATTTGTCACCTCAGTACTCAGGAGGCTGAGGCAGGAGGATCACCACGAGGCCGAGCCCATCCTGGATTACATAAAGCAAGACCCTGTCTCAAAACACCAGAAAAGCAGGGGCTGTAGCTCAGTGGCACCGAGCCTGCCTCGCAAGCACAAGGTCCTGAGTTCAATCCCTGGTACCAAAAAAACCCACAAAAAACCACACACCAGAAAAAAGAAAAGAAACAGGTGAACTTAAAATTTTCTTTAACTCAGCACAGTCAAATGTCATTTGAATAAGTAACTGATACCCAGAAATTATTCGAGACATATTCCATCCCACCCACACAGAGTGGGCAATCCAGTGTGTGCGTGGGGCTGGTGGCAACCACAGCACACAGCTCCTCCCCTCAGCCCAGTCCTCCCCTTCAGTCCCAGAACCTGGCCCTGCAGCCCCTTCTGGGTCCCAGCCGTGCGGAGCCCCCTGCAGCCCCAAGGCAGCGCCCTCACAGTAACCCTGCTGGGGGTCATCAGCCCTCTCAGGTGCTGGAGCCAAACCCAAGGGCCCCCAGGGGCAATGGTTCAGCCTGGGGCCCCAGCCCAGGAGAGGCAAGTCCTGGACCCATCTGTCCTCTTCACAAGGGCGGTATCCCCGGCCCAGCCTGCGTGACCCTGGCCACCCTGGACCATAGAAAGAGGCACGTCCTTGCCTTGCCCTGGAACCCTGGTCTCACCAGAACCCTGCAAAGCCACAGGTCCCCTGGCTCCCTGAGGAAGCCGAGGCTCGGGGCTGTTCTGGTCCCAAAGCCACATGGGGGCCAGTGGGGGCAGCGGACAGCCGTGCTTCCCCCCTCACACACTGCCCGGGGCCCTGAACAACTCCTGCTCTCTGCCTCAGTTTCCTCCCTTGTAGAGCAGAATGAGTCCCTGCCTGGGGCTAGGGACTGTCCACATACAGGACTCAGTGAGCTGGTGCCAGCTTTGCCGGGTGCATGGTTATTGTTAGGGTAAACCGAGGCACGACAGTCCACCAGAGCAGGCAAAAATGAAGCGCAGCAAGCCAGGTTTTACTTTAAGCCTGGCTGCAGGTGAGTCAAGGGAGACAAAGCCACTGACCCTGGGGGTTTGGGCCAGGGGAAACTTTATAGGGGAGTTCAGGTAGGGTAGGGTAGTGCATGGAGGATGGGAAAGTTTTGTCTTGGAGTGAGGAAGTCTGCTGGTCTCCAGGGCGCCTGGACCCGCAGGTGTTGCTGCCTGGGGCAGGCTGCTTATCGAACCTGGCCTGGCTTCCTGTTAACCCTTGCAGGATGCATTGCCTGGGAAGTTTTACTCTTCTGCCCGGGCGGGCGGGGTCTGACACTCACATGTCCCTGAGCACTAGCTGTTATTGCTGTCACTCTGCTCGTCTGCTGAGGCCCTGTGCTATGTGCGTTTCACATTCAACCTCATGTAATCATTCATGTTTTGATAAAAGTATTAAGATGCCATTCAAGAGCTGGGTGCCGGGTGTGGTGGTAAATGCCAGTAACCCCAGCACTGGGGAGGCTGAGGTAGAAGGGTTGCCATGAGCTTGAGGGCAGCCTGGGCTACACAGTGAGTTCAAGATTCAAGGCCAGCCTGAACTGCATAGGAAAACCTTGTCTCAAAAATTAAAAAATAAATAAAGAGCTGGGTGTGGGGATGCAAGCCTGTAATCCTAGCACTCTTGGGAGGCTGAGGCAGGAGGACTGCAAGTTGGAGCGAAGCATGGCCAAAACAGCAATTTCATGAGACTGTCTCAAATTAAAAAAAAAAAATACAATAATATCTCGGTTCATAAATGCTTCTGTTCACAAACAGAAGCTTTGGGCAAAATTTTGCTTCCTTTCACAATCTCCACATCAGGTGACAAACATGACCTCGACCATCTTGCCCAGAATCATGGAACAAATTAAGTTCATGACCTCAGAAGCCACCATATAAAGGGCTGGGGATGTAGCTCAGTGTGAAGGTCCTGGGTTCAATCCTCAGCACCACACACACACACAAACCCTACTCACGAAGGGGAACTTGCTGCTCAGTCTTCGCTGTCACACCACATTGCATTGCTGATGGGGTAGAGCTTATGTTTACTCATTCCTTTTGAAGTTGCGGTAAAATATACATGACATACATTTACTGTCTCCGTCATTTTTAAGCGTGTAGGTCAGTGAGGTTAAATATATCCACCCATCCTCAGAACTTTTGCATCTTCCAAAACCGAAACTGTACCCACTAAACCTTTCTCTCCTCCCCCTTGACCAGCCCTGGCAATCACAGCTCTACTTCCTGTCTCTGTGAATTTGACCACTCCTGGAACCTCACATAATCACAGCATTTGTCTTTCACTTAGCATCATGTCTTCAAATTTATCCATGTCAGAGCACATTTCCTAATTCCTTATTTATGTCTTCATTTTTTTTGAGATAGAATCTCGCTCTCTAATTTAGACTGGCCTTGAACTCAGGCCAGACCTCAAATTTGCTTCGATCCTCCTGCCTCAGCCTCTTGAGTGTTGGGATTACAGGCATGTGCTACCATGCCTGGCTATTCTCTTTTAAAGGCTGCATAGGACTCCACTGTATGTCTCCATCACGTTACATTTGTCTTATTCAGTCATCTGTCAGTGGGCATTTGGGTTGTTTGTACTTTTGGACTATTATGAATGATGCTTCTATGAATATACACAAACATCCTTCTGAGTTCCTGCTTTTAATTCTGTTGGGGTATATCCCCAGAAGTGAAGTGGAACTTTGAGATCATGCAGTGATTGTATCTCTTATTTTTTGAAGAATTTCCATAGTGATTCTCATAGTTGCCACACCATTTCTACTGACTGTGCACAGGGTTCCAATTTCTCCACCTCTTTGCCAACACTTATTTTATTTTCTGCTTTACAAACTCGTAGCCACCTAATGGGTAGAAGGTGGCATCTCAGGGTGCTTTTGGCTGCATTTCCCTAGTGGTCAGTGATGCTAAGCATGTCCCCCTGTGCTTCTCCATCTTTGTTTCATTGAAGAGTGTTCTTAAGCACTTGCTATGTGCTAGCTGCTGTCTGCACACTGGAAGAGGGCACCGCCAGACACCCCTCCTGGTCCTGTGTCCAGTCCTGCTGTGTGTCCCGTCCTGCATCCTCCACTCATCGGCGCTGAATTTGTGGACCTTTGTGTATCACGCTGCACACCTGGACAATGGGCACAGTGCAACACCTGCACTCCACTGCCTTCCAGACGGGGTGTTCAGTCTCAGTCTGGGTCAAGTCCTCACGTGGACGTGGTGAGGTGGGTCCTGTCCTCTGATGTTACAGGCGAGGGAGCAGAAGCAGGTAACGTGGACAAGGTCACAGCGGAAGGAAGGGGCGGAGTCGGGCTCCGGAAGCCCTGTGACTCCAGCACCAATATTCACCACCACAGGATGCCAAGAGCCCTCCCTGCTCTCTGGGACTCTGGAAGCATCGAATGGTTAAGCCACCTAGGAGGCACTTACAGATGCTAGCCCTGGGCAGTACACTCACCACCTTACACTCATTCGTCCTGATCATCCACCACTGCCCCACTTCTCTCTTGGTCTGCATCTCATCTCTCTCCTGCCATTTCATCCGCCCATCCACAAGGCCTCGCGGGTGCCAGGCCCGGGACCAGGCAATGCTGGGGAATGTGGGGGACCAGACTCCGCTTCCCCCTTCAGAGACTCTCAGCTCGCTGCGGGTGCAGATCATAAACCAACCTGATCCACATCCTCACGGGCCGCCCGGGGAGGCCACAGTGCACTCGTGTGTGGAGTGTGGGGAGGCGCCCAGTAAGGAGGACATCAGCGGGGACGGAGGGCAGCGCCCCTGGCCCTGGACAGAGACCTGGAGGTGGACGGAGCTTGCGGAGCTGCTCACGTTCCCTCTAACTCTGTGTGTGCAGTAGTGAAAACAAATCTGCTCCAGTCATGGGAGGCGAGGCGGGCTCCCGGGGGCGAGGAGCCCCGGTGCCGTCTGCCGGGGCGCGCAGACGGCTTCCAGGCTGGGGGTGGACCTCACGTCCTCCTGGGTCCTCACCGAGCTCAGCCTTGCTTCCCACGCCCTGTCGCGCGGTCACCGGTTTAGGGAGACGCAAGCGCTTCCGAAGCCTGATACCTCAGCCCCAGCAAGGTGGAGGCTGCCCGGAAAGACGGCAGCCTTTCCTCTCGGCCCCGGAACAGTGGGGGAGACTGAGGCCACAGAGGTGGGAAGCCGCGCCCACGACTTTGCCTCCCCACAGCCCGGAGGGAAGGGGTCCGGGAAGGGGAGGGACTTCTCGCTGGGGTCCCGCCCCCACCAGCCCGTCCCCCCTCCAGGGTTGAAAAGAGGCGTCTGCGTGAAGATCAACCACTTCCCAGAGGACACGGACTATGACCACGACAGCGCCGAGTACCTGCTCCGTACGTGGGGGTCGGGCCGCGGGGGAGGGGACAGTTAGCGCCCCAACCAATCCCGGCCCAGGTGCTGAGATCCTCCCGCTCCCGACTGGCTCAGTGGCGTCCATCCCGTCCCCACCATTCACCTCGGGGCGGGCCAACGGGGGATCCTGGCTGCTGATTGGCCGCTTGGCTCTTTGACCCTCGCGGCAGCTCTACACTGTGACTAGCTGTCGATCCCGGGCTCGGATTGGCTGCCGCGCTCGGCCTGTGGGCCAATCTGTTGCGGGCACTGACCCTTTCTGAGCCGACTTGGGGAACCCTGGACTGCGATTGGCAGCTACTTGGGGGAACTTGACAAAGACCGGACTACGATTGGCTGAGTCTTCAGCCTGGCTCAGAAATCGCAAAGTCTGGTTGCCTGGGGCGTTAGGAGTGGGTGGAAAGGACTGCAGAGAGAGGGAGAGAGAAAGGGATTAAAGACAGGGAGAAAGAGCTGGATGGTTGGGAGAGGGAGAGAAAAGGATAAAGATGGAGGGAGACAGAGGATAGGTGGGAAAGAGGGAAAGGAGGAAGAAGAGAAAAAGAATCTCATATAGCCAGGCAGAAGAAAGGGAGGGATGGAGACAGGACAGGACAAGAGGCATTAAGAGATCTGGTCGATCCGGAGAAAGGATAGATTCTCAGAAGGGAAGGATCGATAGAGAAGTTGAGAGAGGAAAAGAAGAGGAGCGATGTAGAGAAATAAAGAGGGAAAGAGAGAGCCAGGAGTAGATCGAGGGAGAAGGAAAAGAGGGACAGGAAGCCAGAGAGAGGAATGGGGAAATTTTAAGAACAGTGGAGACGGGGACCCAAACACCAGCCGGGGCGCAGCGGAGGGCGGCGGGGCGCGGGCCGGGGTCCACCTCCCCCTCTCTCCTCCCCTCACAGGCGTCGTCCGCGCCTCCAGCATCTTCCCCATCCTCAGCGCCATCCTGCTGCTGCTCGGGGGTGTGTGCGTGGCGGCCTCCCGCGTCTACAAGTCCAAGAGGAACATCATCCTGGGCGCGGGGATCCTGTTCGTGGCGGCAGGTGAGGGGCAGAGGGAGGGGCCGGCGCGCGTGCGCGCATCCGCGTGCGCGTGCCCGTGTGCCTCCGAGCGCGCGCCTCCACCTTCAAAGCGAGCGCCCCCGCCCAGAGCGCCCCCTGGAGCCCGGAGCCTTCCGGACGCCTTCAGAGCTCGGTCGCCTCCCGCTGGGCCCGGCTGGTGTGGTCTGCGCGCGACCTTGCAGCGCACACAGGTGTCGGGCGCGTCGCCGGGATGCGCGCGGGCGTTTAGGGTCCTGGAGACGCAAGGGGAGGAGCTGGGAAGGGGCGGGACCCTGAGACCCCGGAGGCCTAGGGACTGAGAGGCGGGGCCGGCCACGGGGCCGGGCGGGGAGGGAGAAAGCGAGGGGCTTGAGCCTGGGGCCTGCTGGACCCCGAGCGATCCCCCCCGCCCAGGTTGGTCCTGGGAAGCCAACGGTTGAGCGAAGTGGAACCGGAAGGGGCTGGGCCAGGGAGGCTGGGTGGCCCTGGGCCCAGAGGAGGAGGAGAGTCTAAAAAAGAAAGGGCGTTGCCTGAAGATCGGAAGGAGGGCGGAGGTCACGCCTTTAAGGGCACACTGTGCTAACCTGGCCACCCTCGAGGCTGAGCCACAGCCAGACCTGGAGAGGGAGCCTAGGCCAGAGGACCCGGGCTGGAGGACGGAAGGGGAAGCGCCCCGACCAGTCACAGAAGGGGCGCGCAGGCAGGGGTCAGTCCCGCTTCCACGCTACTGAAAAGCGCTGGGAAATTCCGGGCGCAGGGCTCTGTTTCAGGGGCGGGACACCGGAGGAGGGGTGCGGGGTGCGCTGTGGGCGGGGCCTAGGTATCCAGGCCTGGGCGGGGCCCTGGGGCAGCCTGAGGACCCCCCTGGTGGAGGAGGACCTGCTCTAACACAGGCCACTGTTAGACCCGCAGCGGAGGGCCTGGAGTAGATACCCGGATTTGTGAAGGGAGAGTTTAGGTCAGGAGAGAACGTGATTTTGGAGTCAGTGGGATTTCTTCATGAAGAGTTAAAAGTAGAGAGTGGGAAAAACCCCTGATTTACAAATTAGACCAACCAAGGCAGGGCTTGGAAACCTGTCTCGGACTGTCTCATCAAGGGTGGATTCTATTTTCTTAATTATTACTATTATTTATTTATTTTTGCGGTGCTGGGGATTGAGCCCAGGGCCTCACCCATGCTAGGCATGAGCCCAGCACTCCATCACTGAGCTACATCCCCAGCCCTCTTCATTTTAAGACAGGATCTCCCTAGGTTGCCCAGGATGGCTTTCCCATCCTCCTGCATCAGCCTCCAGAGAGTAGCTGGAATCACTACCACTTCCTGCAAAGGCTGACCAGTCAGAGCAGCGCTTAGACCAGTGGGGCAGGGTCTATACCAGCAGAGGAGGGGCCTAGGCCAGCAGGGGGTGGGGCTTAGACTACACTGGTTTATTTGGGATGTGGCCTAGGCCGCTAGGGGTGGGGTTTAGATCAGCCAGGGTGAGTGCCGCTAACTCGTGGGAGTGAGGCCTAGACAATGCGGGGAGAGTGGACCGTCACTTGCAGGGTTTGGACCAACTATGGTTATGGCCACGCAGGACAGGGTCCGGCCCTTGTAGGTCAGGGCCTAGACCACTGGTGGAGGTGGCCCTAGACTTCGAAGGCACATTCAGGCCGGCCTGGGCAGCGCCTGGGCCATGGGGGGGGGGGGATGAGGCCCCACCTTGGCCAGTGAGGGGGGGTCCTAGCCCATCTTGGGTGGGCCTGGGCCCTGGGGGCGGGCAGAGGCCGGGCAGGGTGGCCTCGAGGCTCTCTCTGACCGTCCCCGCCCAGGTCTCAGCAACATCATTGGCGTGATCGTGTACATCTCGGCCAACGCGGGCGAGCCGGGCCCGAAGCGCGACGAGGAGAAGAAGAACCACTATTCGTACGGCTGGTCCTTCTACTTCGGCGGGCTGTCCTTCATTCTGGCCGAGGTCATCGGCGTGCTGGCCGTCAACATCTACATCGAGCGCAGCCGCGAGGCTCACTGCCAGTCTCGCTCGGACCTGCTCAAGGCCGGCGGGGGCGCGGGCGGCAGTGGCGGGAGCGGCCCCTCGGCCATCCTCCGTCTGCCCAGTTACCGCTTCCGCTACCGCCGCCGCTCCCGCTCCAGCTCCCGCTCCAGCGAGCCGTCGCCGTCGCGGGACGCGTCTCCCGGCGGCCCCGGGGGCCCGGGGTTCGCTTCCACGGACATCTCCATGTACACGCTCAGCCGCGACCCGTCCAAGGGCAGCGTGGCCGCGGGGCTGGCGGGGGGCGGCGGCG
>NW_004624832.1:2380096-2505363 GCF_000247695.1 Heterocephalus glaber | reverse complement strand
GCCGCGCCCGCGCCCGCACCGCCCGCGCCGCCTGCCGCGCCCGCGCCCGGGACCCTGGCCAAAGAGGCCGCCGCCTCCAACACCAACACGCTCAACAGGAAAACCACGCCCGTGTAGGGCGCGTGCGGGGCGCGTGCAGGGCGCGTGCGCGGCGAGTGCCAAGGGGCAGCCGGGCCGGGCGCCCCGCCCCTCCCCGCGCGCACCCTGCAGACTGCGTGGCCTTCGCCCCTCGCGCGCCCCCGGCCCGGGGCGCGGGGCCGTCCTTCCTTCCCCCTCCGAAGCAGGGACCCCGGGGAGAGGAGGAAGAAGGGGAGGGGCCCTGGCGAGCGACGTGTTTTATTTTTTTGGTGGGATTCAGGGGGAGGGGGGAGGGCCATGGTGTTTTTTGCAGTTTTGAGATTTTTTTTTAATGTTTTGGTGTGTGCATGTGGGGGCGGGGCGGGAGGAGGGGAGGGAGGGACTCCAGCCCAGCCCGGCCCAACTCCTGGAGAGGGGCCTTCACTCCGAACCTAGAGTCACCTACAACTATTCCTCGCACTACATCGGGACCCAGCTCCCGGCAGGGAGGCAGGAGGCGGATCCCGGGCGTCCGCGCATGCGCTCACGTCTTCACGTCTCCACAAGGGCTCACTCGCACCTGCTGTGTCAGGTGCTGGTACTAAGGCGGCGCTGGCACGGACGGGTTCATTCATTCACCACGGCCACTCCTTTGTGCGCTTCGCTGCCAGGGGTCGTGTGGAACGCTGGGCAAGCAGAGGGAGGAAGTAGCATTCCTGACGTCCTCATAGAGTTTACATCTTGGGCATGAGCCAGACATGAATCAGAGTCACGCACATACACACTAAGTCAGTTAGGGTGCAGGAGAAATCGGAGATGCCGCTGAAGGCTCCGTGGGGAAGGGGTAACCCCAGCGGGCAGGGGGTGGGGCTGGGACCAGGTGTCCCCGCAGAGAACAGCGTGCGTCAAGGCTCGGGGGCAGGAGGGAGCTTCCAGAGTGAGTTGGAGTGGGTGGGGGAAGAGGCTGGAGACAGGCAGGGCCGGGTTGGGCGGCGACCTGTAGGTTAGGGAATGGCTTGACGTAGGAGCGGACAGCACGGTGCGCAGAGCGAAGACAGGAACCCAGCGCCTGTCACGGGCCCTGGGAACCCACCGTCCCACGGGAGGAAGCACAGCTGAGGAGGCTGGTGGGCAGGGAGTCACGGAGACTTAGGGATCCTCGTTCCACTCATTAATTCAAGCACTCACCCGCTGATGTCTGTTGCTGTGCCAGATGCCTGGTCGGGCTCGGCGAGCCCCGAGGTGCGCAGGCCCAACCCTGCTGCCCGGGAGCTTAGCGTCGTCCAAAGGGCAGCTCAGTCGGAGCAGCTGGAGCTGTAAGCAGGAACACAGGACGGGGGATACTTCCTGGAGAATGTGGTGCCCAGTGTGGGTGCCAAAAGGACCAGCAGGTTCTGCTAGGGGGCAAAGAAGGCTTTCTGGGGGGAAGGAACTACTTGAGCAGAAGCCAGGGGAGGGATTAGGAGCAGCGCTGATAGCTCAGGGAGGGCGAGGCAGGGTGTGTCCGAGGGTCACTGGGATGGCAGAGGGATGTGCTCCCTGTCCGCCCCACCCTGCCCTCCCGGGCTCCCAGTCTGGGGGAGACACCCTGCTCAGGCCCAGGGGCGAGGTCAGCCGTGGCACAGGTGGCCAGGGACAACCTTGAGTAGCAGCAGGGGTTGGAGGAGGAGGGGAGGCCTCTGGGGCTGGAGTGGGAGGAGTGGATCAGGGAGGTGGAGTCGGGGAAGAACCCCTGCGAAGCTGGGGAGCTGGGATGGCCCGCGGGCAAGGAGGAAGGGTAGATGGGATGGAGAAGGCACAATGGGAGGGCAGGAGAGCCCCCGAAGTGGGGAAAGGACAGACGCGGCAGGGTCGTTGGTGGTCAGCAAGGGAGAAGAGGAACAGGACAGACCCTGACAAAATGACACTCAAAGCAGGGGCCGGGGACTTAGCTCAGTGGTTTGGCCGCCTGCTATGCAAACGCAAAGACCAGAGTCCGATCCCCGGTACCCCTCCCCCCAAAAAAGATACTCAAATAAGAGGACAGACCTTGCAAAGATTAAAAAAACAAAGCAAATTTTAAAACCCACCCCAGACTGCAGAGATAAGTCAGAGACAAGAGATGAGCTACAAAGATAAGAGAAAAACCAGCAAGCAAGATGGAGAGATAGACATAGCAGCAAGTGTGGTAGAGGCAGAGTTCATATCTGTCCTTTCTCTAGTAGTCCAGACCTACTGGGGGCACCTGCCACAGCCCCGCTGAGGCCCATGGAGTGGGTGCTCCGCAGACGGGGAGAGGCTAAAGTCATAATTCTCTTTCAGTGACTGACACCCACTAACAGCCAGCAGAAAACAGAAGGTTTGGACGGGGCGGGGGGTGCAGGGTGGGGGAGCAGAAGATCAGGCACAGGTGTCCAAAGAGGGCAGAGAAAGCTGGAGGAGGAGCAGGTCCTGGAGGAGGCCTTCGCAGTGAGTAGACCGGGCCTGAGTCCAGAGGGCCCGCAGCCCCAGGAGGAAATCTGAATTCTGTTTGAGATGTGATGGGAAACCCATGGCTGGTTCTCAGCACAGCCATGGCAGGATCGTATTCTTATTTCAACAAAACAATACCAGACTCATGCTGCTGTGCGGGGGATAGATTTCAGGAGTCAAAAGTTGGAGCAGGAGCAAGAGGCCTGGAAACCGTGAGGTTAGAGTTCCAGTGGTGTCAAGCTGGAAGGATCGGGGGCAGCGAGGTGCCAGGGTAGGGAGAAGACAGGAGGCCGAGTTGGGCTTGAGAGTTGGGTGTGGGGTTCTGCGTCCCACCAATAGGGGGAAACAGGACGTCTGGGTGGAGGAGCCAAGGGTTCTTTCTCTTTTGGACCCGGCCAGTGAGAGCTGCCTGTGGCACATCCAGGACCAGGTATCGGGTGGCTGTGAATACTGGAGACCATGGGAGTGGTGAGGTCATGGCTGCAAATGTAAGTTAGGGAAACATCAGGGACAAAGTGACAGAATGTGGACAGAGAAGTGACTGGCTGAAGCCCTGAGGACATCTAAAAGGGAGGAGCAGAAGACAGAGCAAAAGGAGCCAGGAGGGGGCGACCAGGAGGTAGGCAGAAAGCAGGAGCACCCCAGGAGGGGAGGCTGAGGGCCGGAGGGAGAGGCGAAGCACAGCACCCGTGGGGCACTGATCGCAAGGACAGGCCATGTTGGTTCGGGGCTGGGGTAGAAGCTGTACTACAGCAGAGTGGGAGAAAGCGGGGGAGAAGACAGGAAGGGGATCTGGGTAATTATCATGATTAATTTGGTGTGAAAATGACCCAGGAAAGTGCAGGGTAAAGTGCAGACAGGGAGATGAAGACAGGGAATGTCACCCTGGACTCCTCGAGCTACTGCACAGGCGGATTGAGAGACACAAATCTGGGGCAGGGAGAAGAGACCCTGGAGGGCCAGCCCCCGGGGCTTGCTGCTGCCCTCACCAGGCTGCCCGGGACTCCCCGCTGGAGCCAGGGAAGACCCTGGAGGACACGGGGAGGACTCGCAAGTACCAGGCCCTGTAATCTGAGCGTGTGCACCACCCTGTCCCTGCCTTTGGGGGACATAGCACAGATGAGAGGAACAGGCAGGGAGGGGGCCTCTGGGGCGGGCAGGCGCCTCCCTGACGGGAGCCCTGTGTATCTCTGCACCTGACCATTCATCTGCCCATCCACTCATTCATTCACGAGCATATCTCACCTCATGTGCATCCTCCAAGGCTGCCTGTGTACCTCGCCTTGAGCTGGGTCATGTTGAGGCTGCCCCTGGCCCCCACTCATGTCCGCTGGGACAGCTGGGCAGAGAGCAGACAATCGCATCCCAGGGGACACACATGCTGCAAGGGCACCAGGGCTCCAGCGTCCCGGGCAGGTCGGGCACCAGCCCACCTGGAGCGGCCATGGGGCAGAGAAGGAGTTGGTGAGAGGTGGTCCCATCCGGGCAGTGCGCACAGAGGCTAAGGGAGGGGAGAGGAGCAGGCCCTGCTGCCATGTCACAAGGCTGTCCCTGCCCCTGAGGGAGCTGAAACTGCATGGAAGGTCCCCCAGGGGTCTAATAAACTCGACGAAGAGGACTGCTGCTCTGGCTCAGAGTCTCAGTTAACCCTAGACCCTCCCAAGGCCTGGCCTTCCCACCTCCCGGGGACCCATCCATCCACCGTGCAGATCCAGGGGGTTCTGGCTCCAGCGTGCTCCTCTCAGGCCCAGGAGTCGAGGGCCACAGACCTCTTCCAGGGTCCGGCCCGGCCTCCAGGCTCCAGCTCGGGTGCAGGTCCCGGCCCCACCCCTCCCCTGCGGCCCAGCTCCCCAGCCCTGTCCCCGGGCAGGAACCCAGGCTCGGTCCTGCTCGAGCTCTGCCACCTCACTGATTCTGGAGTCTGGACTTTCAGCCCGTCCTTGGCCCTCCGGGACCTGGGCGTCTCCTGCCTCAGCCCCTTTGAGAGCCCCCCAACCCTCCTCCCCACCGGCCTCACCCACTCCCTCACCTCCCCTTAAAATATCCAGGGTCCCTATGGCAACAGGCTCGGGCGACAGGTGCGGTGTTATTTACGGGTCGCGCCCGAAATAGCCCTGCCGGGGGGGTGGCGGGGCGAGCGTGGCCCTTGTGCAGCCTGAGGTCCGGGCCGCGGAGCCGGAGACGCCGAGGACGAGCGCGGAGCTCGGCCCGCGGACGCGCGTGGGAGGCCTTGAGCGGAGCACGGAGCTGGCACGGCCCGGCGGGCCCTGGGAGCCTGGGGGAGGGCAGCGCGATCCTGCGGGGGCCCCAGCGGTTCCTAGGCGCCCCAGGACGCCTTGCCGAGCCTCCTGATCCATAGCACTGAGCGCAGCTCAGTAGGGACCCCAGGTTCCCCTCCCTGCCCCACGGGCGGACCCCAGCCTTCTCTGCAGCACCGTCCTCCGAATGGTAGGGCCCCCCCCCGCCCCGTTCCTGCTTCCCTGGACCCTAGCTGTGCTCTGTGGATCTGCTGTGAGCCTCTCCTGCGCACCCTGGTTCTTCCCCTTCTGCACCCCAGAGGCCCAAGTCCTTCATCCTCAAACTTTGAGCCCAAGGGAACCCAGGTGGCGTCTCTCAGACACACGGGAGACCTCAGCCCTGGTCCTGGCAGGCGCCTCAGGGGACCTGGCTCCCCTCTGGGGGTCTTGCGGGTACCCAGGGGCGCCTTCCAGCTCTGCGGCTTCCCAGCCTGGGAATCTAGTTTGGTCCCTTCCGGGCCCAAGGTGACCGACACTTCCCCACCCGAAGGAGTTCAGACCTCGTCTTTGGTAACCCAGTGCCCGAGCTGCCCGTCCCCTCAGGGCCCTGCCCCCCGGGCCCCGCTCCTGGAGCCCGAGCCCCACTGGCTGGGCTGACGATGATGTGGTCCAACTTCTTCATGCAAGAGGAGGACCGGCGGCGGGCGGCCCGGGGCCGGAGGCACGCGCAGGGCCAGCTAAAGAGAGGCCTGACGCCCGAGCAGGAAGCCAAGACCAAGCTGGCGCTGCTGCTGGCCGCTGTGGGCGCCACGCTGTCTGTGCTGTCGGTGGGCACCGAGTTCTGGGTGGAGCTCAACACCTACAAGGCCAACGGCAGCGCCGTCTGCGAGGCTGCCCACCTGGGGCTGTGGAAGGTGTGCACCAAGCGGCTGTGGCAGGCGGACGTGCCTGTGGACAGGGACACCTGTGGCCCCGCCGAGCTGCCTGGAGGTGAGAGGCCGCCCCAGCCCAGGGCTGACTGCAAACCTGCCCGAGTGAGCCAGGGCCCCCCCCAGCCCTGGCCCCTGAGGGGACCCTGCCCGGGTCAGCCCTCGGATCCACCTGGGTCCCTGGAACTCAGCTCCAGCACAGCCCATGCCCACCCCCAACAGCCTGCACCCCCAAAGGGCACTCACCCTGGGGCCTACCTACAGCCCAGCCCCACACCCACCCAGAACAGAATCGCACCGCTTCCCCCCCTGTGCCCCAGCCAGGAACTCGGGGGCACGCTCTTCATTTCCTGTCCGTCCCCCTCTAAATGCCCAGACTGGACTTTGAACCTTGCTGTCTGAGGCTGTGTTTTGTGCCCCCAGCTAAGCCATACTCCTCGCTCTGAGAGAGCCCAGGCCATGCCCTCAGCTCACACCAGTGGGATGCTGTACCCCATGGGGGCCGGACAGCAGTGCTGCATCCCTGTTGACCCCAGGGACAAACAGATTGCCCCTCGGAGCCCATCTGGGGCTTCTGATGGCTCTGCGTGCTGAGGCTCTGTAACCTCTGTGCTCCTCACAGGGCACCTGCCACCCTGGCCACTTCCCCACCCTGCTTTTCCAGCGTGGTTTTTGCAACCCTAGGGTCCAAAGCAGGATGTCCCCAGTCCCTGAGAGCAAAGTAGGGCGCAGGGTGCAGGCCCCCACGTGTGAGCTCCAGGTTTGGCCACATCCGCTATCTTCAACCCTCCTCTCCCGCCTGCCCCGTCCCGGGTCTCAGGCGGGGTGAGCCCAAGCTCTGGCACAGTGAGAGGCTCACGTAGAGCCAGGCTCTGTTCCAAGCTTGTCAGGGCAGCCCTGTGAGTAGCTAACCCCCCATTCTCCAGGAGAGTGGGCAGCAGGGGACCCCAGGGGCTCGGTCTGCGCCCCCAGCCAGGCTCATCACTGGAGTCCTGGGAGTCAGCTCCTGATCTCCTCACTGAGAGACATCAGACCCCCCTCCTGCCTCCCTGCGGGCCGTGGGGTCCCTCACAACCCTGCGGTCCCCCTACTGGCCAGAAAGGACAGGGCTGGCTCTCTCGCCCTGTAACCCTGCCCCACATGCTGCACCTCCCAGCGGGCGCATGATCTCAGAAACAGCCCACGCGTCAAGATCACGCGGCTCGGCTCTGATTTCCCCTCGCTGCAGGGCTGACTCACGCTGGCCCTCCCAGTGGGCTGCACCGTCTCCTCTAGGGGCCAAAGACACGAGGTCCCTAAGTCCCAGTGGCCAGAGTGGGACACCCACTCCCGCGCTGTGAGGACCGCTTCCCACTGACGGCACACAGAGCCGCACGCTCTGCCTCCCTCTCCTTTCTCCCCTCCGGGCCTCAGCCTCCCCATCTGTGGAACAGGAGAGTGGGCCAGACCGGGTGAATCCTCAGGGAAGTTCTGGCTTTAGGGTGCAGTTTAGAAAGCTGGCCCTTTTAGGCCCAGGGATTTAGCTCAGTGGTTCCCGCACCTGCCTCGCAAGCACAAGGTCCTGAGTTCGATCCCCAGTACCAAAAAAAAAAAAAGCAAATTTTGCCTTCTTTTAAAAAAAAAAAGAAAGAAAGAAAGCTGCCCCTTTTAAAGTAGAGGGTTGCTTGCATTGAATGTACATGAAATTTAATGCATTGGGCCGGGGATTTAGCTCAGTGGTTTCGCTGCCTGCTACACAAGCGCAAGGACCAGAGTTCGATCCCCGGTAGCAAAAAAAAAAAAAAAAGAAGAAGAAATTTAATGCATCGTTACTCCTACATTTATGTCACAAAAATCATTATCTCTCTTGTTTTTTGTTTTGTGTTTTTTTGGTACCGGGGGTCAAACTCGGGACCTTGGGCTAGTGAGGCAGGCGGTGGAACCACTGAGCTAAATCCCCGGCCCTTGTTTCTTGCTTTTTGAGACAAGGTCTCACTATGTAGTCCAGGCTGGCCTCAAACTCACAGCAATCCTCCTGCCTCAGCCTCCTGAGCATTGAGATTACAGGCATCACCACGCCTGACTCCTGACTGCACTCTTTCGTGTGTTTGACACACATGTATAGTGTTAGTTATGTGACTATACAGGTCTGCATGTTTGAATTTGCACATGTGAGATGAATGCTCTAGATTTTGTTTCTGTTTTTAGTTTTGAGCTTAATTTCTCCTGCTCCACACTCTTTCTCAGATCTCCCTGTTTTGCTTTGTGCTATTCTGTAGGTCTGTAGAGAGTTCCTCAGGGGCCACCATCGTTTACCTGTCTCGTCCTGAACAGGTGGACACCGGGGTTGATTCCTACTCTTTGTTATTTATTTATTTATTTACATGTTTGTTTGTTTTTTGAGACGGGCCTCACTATGTAGTCTAGTCTGGCCTTGAACTCACTATGTAGCCCAGGCTGGCCTTGAACTCACAGCAATCCTCCTGGCTCAGCCTCCTGAGTGCTGGGATTATAGGTGTGCACCACCATGCCAGGCTCCCTATTCCTTGTTTTTTGTTTTTTGGGTTTTTTTGGTACTGGGGTTCGAACTCTGGTCCTTGTGCTTGAGAGGCAGGCAGCAGAACCACTGAGCTTAATCCCCAGTCCCAGTCCATGTTATTTATAAGCAGTGCTGAGTGCTCCTATGCTCTGTGCTCCTGGGTGGCTTTTGGGGGGCCGTACACCCAGAAGTGACATTGTGGAGTCCGTGCTGTCCCGTCCTGTCACTTAGTGATGGGATCCGGAGCTGCGAGACTCGAGTCAGGCGATTCCACCCCAGTGAGAACGTCGCGGGGTCCTGATGCAGCCGGCCACCTTCCTCAGACGCGAGGCCTGTACTGCCCCGACCCATCTCGAGGCAGCGGGCACCTGCATTTCATTCACAAACCGTGTCCGGCCAGCCCTTCGTGGAGCGCTGAGTGCGGGTTCCACCCAGCTGCTCTCCCGCCGCTTGATCTTGCCCTCTCCATTTTGCCGTCTAATTCCCGCGGGGCTCCTGCCCTCAGACTTGAGCTCCCTCTCCAATTCCCGCAGAGCAGCGTAGCCTCCTTCTGCACACTTGTGAGGACCGGCTTCCTCTCATGAGGCGACCGCACGCCCTTTGCTGTCCAGCTGGGCGCCTCTGTCCCCTGCTAATCCGCAGGAGCTGTTTGCGCGCTTGCTCCCAATGGAGACGGAGACTTTTCTGAGCCTTTTGCCTTCCGGGGCCTGCGTCTTCGTTGAGTAAGGCGATGATCCATTTCTAATCCCACTTGACCCTCGGCAGATGAACGCCGAGGAGCCAGGAGAAAGACATTATCATCTCATTTTAAAGACGGAAAATCAGGGACCCACAGAGCTTCCTGGCTCTGGACCTCGGAGCTCTGGCTCCGCCACGCGCGGCAGCAGGCGGGGAGCAGCTCCGCGCCCTGTGCCCTCGGCTGTCCCTCGGGGCGCCCGTGAGCTCTGGGGAGTCGGCCCGAGTGCACAGCGGAACCCGCCACCCCTTTCTGCTCCCCACAGAAGCCAACTGCACCTACTTTAAATTCTTCACCACCGGGGAGAACGCGCGCATCTTCCAGAGAACCACAAGGAAAGGTGAGGACTTTCGAGGTGGCGGGAGGGCGGGACAGGCCGGCCACGCCACAGCGCCTCTCCGTGGCGGGCTCGGGTCTGCAGGCCGCGGCTGTCCGGCCGTGAGGGTTTGGTCCCCTGCGCCCGTGCCTGGCGCTGTGCCCCCAGCTCTGCCTGCGGGACCTGCTGTGTGGCCGGGGCGAGAGACAGCCCCTCTCTGGGCAGCGCTTCGTGTCTCTCGGACGTGCTCTTCCCCCGAGCTCAGCAGAGCCCGGGGACAGCGCCACCCCCGCCCCCACCGTGGCCCAGAGAGGGCTGGGACGCTTTTTCCGGGAGGCAGGGAGGCGGCGGGCGGCCTCGGTCCCCAGGCTGACTCCCACGCCGTCGCCCCGGAGTCTCCTGTGGGAGAGGAGCTGTGCGAACCCAGGGCACGGGCGTGTGGCTGGGGTGACGGGGAAACGACTTTTAAAGCTTTTTTGTGGAATTTAAGTTAATTTAAAATTAATTAGTTTATTTATTTATTGGGGGGTTTTTTGAGACAGGGTCTTGCTATGTAGTTCAGGGCGGTCGTTGAACTTGTAGCAATCCTCCTGCCTCAGCCTACTGAGTGCCAGGATGACAGGTGTGCACTACCATGCCTGGCTTGAATTTAAAAATTTAAAGGCCATATTTAAATAGCAAGGCATC
The DNA here is from genome assembly GCF_000247695.1 of Heterocephalus glaber. Next base: position 2,495,432 of record NW_004624832.1, on the reverse strand, counting down.
TCTGAAGACCTTTCCCTTTCTACTCTAAGCACAGCTTTTCTGCCAGCCCTGTGCCACAGTGTCCCCACCAGTAGGGGGATCTTAGCTGCCGGGTGTACGAGTTCACTGAGAGGATGCAGCTGAAACAGCAAGTCATCCACTCCTCTCCCTGTGTGCTGTGGGAGCTCAGTTGGGTCACTGAGTCTGAGATGAGGAGACCCCGGGGCACTCATTGGCACCACCCCCCTGGCACCTCGGAGGTACCCCGCATCCTCACAATGACCCAGTAGCTGCAGGCTCTGACCCTGGCTTTCCAGGGAGGAAGCTAACGCAGAGGGGCTCAGTGCACTTCTCTGGAGTCGCCAGCGAGCAAGCAGCTGAAGAGGGTTCCCACCTGGGTCATCCCACCAGCACACACTCCTTTTGCCACTGCCCACCACACGCTGCTGCCTCAGTTTCCTCACCTTGTAGACAAAAGGTGACCAGGTGACAAGTAACACTTGGTGACTCCCTGTCGCCTTCTAATCCCGGCTCTGTCCTCTGCCCTGTGGCTTTGGCAAAAAATGGACCCTTTCTGAGTCTTAGTTCCTCCAACAGTGCAAGTAAGACTTGGACTGTGAATTAGTCAGCTTTCTGTCACTGTGACCAAGCACCAACAGAAACAGCTAGAGGAGGGAAGGTCGGTTTAGGCTCAAGGTTTTTGAATCTCAGTCCATGCTCATGACTCTGCTACTTTTGGGCTCATGGTGGGGACGTATAGTGACTCCACTCACATAAAGAGGCAGAATGGGGTGTGGACAGACAGACAGACAGACAGGATGGGTGTGGGAATGGAAAAATATTCTGCTTTCATTCCGTTGGTGCCTGCTGCTTATTGTCCGTGCCTGCCACGCACAGGGTGGGTCTCCTCCTACTTCAGGCCCACGTGCCTGCCATCTGTGGGGACACCCTCACAGGCACGCCCACAGTGTGCTTAACCCAGTCAAGCTGATGTCCCTGCGGAGGTGTCCTCTCCATTGTTTATACCCTGTGTTCTCTGCTTCTTCCCTCTCTCTCCTCACAGAGGTGAACCTAGCAGCTGCAGTGATAGCAGTGCTGGGCCTTGTGGTCATGGCCTTGGGCTGCCTCTGTATCATCATGGTGCTCAGTAAAGGTGCAGAGTTCCTGCTCCGAGTGGGAGCTGTCTGCTTTGGCCTCTCAGGTGAGAGTTAAGAACCTGGAGACTGAAGATACTGCATGCTGGGAGTTGATATCTCCAAGAATTGTTGCATGCTGGGAGATGGCTTCTCCAAGCACCGCTACATGTTGGGAGGTGGGATCTCTACACACTGTTGCATGCTGGGAGATGGCTTCTCCAAGCACCGCTGCATGTTGGGAGATGGGATGTCTACATACTGTTGCATGCTGGGAGGTAAGATCTCAAGCACTGCTACGATTCAGAAGTTGGAGAGAAGCCAAGAAAGAACTATAGTAAGCTCAAAGATGAGAGAATTCCAAGCCCTGCTGTTGGCTATGGATTGCAGGGTCTCCAAATACTGTTTTAGTTTGGGATCTGGGATCTCCAAGGATTGTTGCATGATGGAGAAAGAGATCTCCAAGCACTGCTGAATTCCAGGGGTTGGAGAGAGCTCAAGACCTATAGAAATTTCAAAACTGAGAGCATTCTAAGCCCGGTTTTTGGCTGGGAATTGGATGCTCTCCACTTTTGGATTGGACCTGGATTGGACACTATTGTACACTTGGAAGTGGGGTCTGCTGTTGGCTAGGAACTAGGGTGTCTCCAAATAGTCTTTGTGATCCAGACTTGGGAGCTGCTAGGGCTCTTTCGTCCTTGGAACTGAAGGTCCGGATAGAATGCTGCACCTTGTGTGAAACCCAGGCCTTAGCATAACAAACCCCGCAGCTGACTGCACCTCCGGCGCTGACCATTACAGCAGGTCTGAGGTTGAGACCGCCTCTCCTCCTTTTGTAGAGAAGAATGCTGATGCTCAGAAAGTCAGACAACTTACTCAGTCACACCACCAGTGATGACAGAGGTGGGACTTGGAGCCGGGTTTCCTCGGTCCTGACTTCTTTTGACTGCAGTGAGCACTGCAGTTGGGGAACCATGCTCTTGTGGAGTCCATGTAGGCTCAGAGCCCCATGTGTGGGATCAATGTTTAGCTGAAGACCCGGGGTCAAGCTTTCACCCTAAGCTATGCCCTGGATCATGTGTGACCTCAGGACAGTTTCTTCTTCCTTCTGGGCCTTATGTTCTTTGCTGAATCAAATGCTTTCTGAGGTGGAAAGAAAAATCATGAATTATACGAGCTTCATTTCTTTATCCTTCGTATGTTTATGAGCACCTGTATAGTCCAGGCCATGTCAAGGCTGGAGACCCAAGACTGAATAAGACAGGTGCTGTGTCTGCTGTCAAGGAGCCTCAATTCTGTCAGAGAAGGGCTAACAGGCACATATGTAATGGTTCGACTACAATTGCTATAAGAGTCATGAAAAGCATATTCAGGGTGCGCTCTGTGGCAGTGCTGGTGCCTGTTGGAGGACCTCCCCAGGAAAGTGGCATTTAAGCCGATAATCGAGGTCTCATAGGAGTTACCCAGGTACGGGATGATATTTGTTGTGGCAACAGGTGTTGATGATGGTGGTGGTGATCCTGGTGTGATTGAGTCCTGGAGGCCAAAGCAGAGAAGAGGGTCAGGTGGGGGCCGGGCAGATCCCTCCAGGCCGTGCCCCGTGACCTGGCCTCCCACTAGACCCCGCCCCCTGACCCTGGGCCAGTGGCAGAGCCCCCTAACCAGTCACCTTGCGCAGCTTGGGCAGAACCTGTGACTGTGGGGAAGAAGCAGTTTTGTTCCCTTTGTTTCCAGCACTCTGACCCTGGTGACTGTTGCTTGAGCAGAAGGGCGGGGAGCCCTGGCGCCGGGGGAGACCTGAGCCCCTGTCCTCTCCCGCAGGCCTGCTGCTCCTGGTGAGCGTGGAAGTATTCCGGCATTCCGTGTGGGCCCTGCTCCGGGACCGGGACGCGGACCTCCCCGAGCCCCGCCTGGGCCTGCGCCTGGCCTTCGAGTTCTCCTGGTCCCTGGGCTGTGGCGTGGCTGCCGGCCTCATCCTGCTGCTGGGGGGCGGCTGCTTCCTGCTGCTCAGCCTGCCGGCCCGGCCCTGGGGCTCCCTCTGCCCCAAGCGGGCCCACACGGCGGCCTAGGGCCACAGGGCCAGGTGTCCTAGGGGCGCGCACCCTCTCCTGGGGAAAGAGCTCTCTGACGGGCCCCAGACCTCCTCTGCCCCTTCCTCTGCCCGTACAGTACATCCTCTTCTCGTGGCTGAATCTGGGTTGCTTGGGGAGCTTTCTCCCCGAGCACTCCCTGGGCAGCTGGCAGGGGTCTGAGGGAGACTGGGGTGCGGGTGGGGGTCTCGGAGGGAGCTGGGGGCCTTTATGGTCCGGATCTGGACTGATTTGCTGGAGGGGAGACTCGGGCTGTCTGCAGCTCAGGGCTGAGAAGTGCCGGGCGGACTGTGATCTGAGTGGATTAAAGGTTTGGAACCCGAGGCACCGAGGCCTGTGATGTGGAGTCTGATGCAGCCGTCTGCTGGCTGGGAAACCAGCGCATGCGCACAGCCGTGGCTCACAGGCACGTGAGCACTTCCGGGACAGACCCTGTGTCCCCCTCGGCTCATTGGCTCAGGCCTTTCCTCCAGGGACACAGCCGTCATGCTGTCTACTGCTAAGTTGCTAAGCTGCCCAGGTTGCGCGCAAGCTTGGGATCCTCCTGCCTCAGCCTCACAGAGTGCTGACTTACAGGGATGCGCCACTGCATCCGGCTTGAGAATCTGTTCCCTTTGACCAACAACATTTCTGTATTTAATCAGAAAGACGATGACAGATTCTCTGTGTCTACAGTAGGGCTACCTCCGTATAAACCCATTGTAGGCTGAAAATATACCAAGTTGGGAGTGCATTTAACATGGCTGACCTGGCAAACATCACCAGCATCGCAGCTGAGAGATGCCACACGCTGTGGAGTACCCAGCTATCACCCTCACGCTCGGTGACCCACTTACTGTGTACAATAAATGACCATATTATCGTTGCAAAGGATTTTGTGCATCACATGGGGACATGGTATTCCTGTCGCGTGAATATTACAGCAGGCACAGTGTGAACTGCCCACGGCTGACAGCAGCCTCCTTACCAGAAGGTGCCCAGCCGCCGGGGGGGTTAGGGTGACCTTCCTGGTTGGGTCACGGAGCTGGGAACATGGTCACTGCTGCACCCCGCTGCGTGCTGGAGGGACAGGCTGGCTGCTGCCCTGGCCCTGGCTCCAAGCCCTGCAGCAACTTGCGAAGCCTCTTGGATCTGCACCTCTCCATTCTTCAGGCGGCTCCTGGGCTCAAAGCAGCACTTACTTCCCAGGGTCAGCGCGAGGAACAAATTTGATAACAATCCCAGCAAAGCTGCTACCGGTCTCCTGGCTCCGGGTGGAGGCTGCCTCTGTGCAGTGATTCGGCCCCACGGGTGGTGCTGGGGAGGGAGGCCATCGGCAGCTCTTCCCTATCTGACTGGGAATCCTGGGGACAGGGATGGAGGTGGCTGGGGGCTCTGGTCCCCGTCCAGGTTGTGAGTGACCGGAGAAGTCCACGGCCACCAGGGCATGGCTGGGACCACAGGGAGCCAGGCTGGGGCCATGTCCTGCCCACCTCCTGAGGCTGCCGCACAGCATTGTGAGGTCTCTGGGTCCTCAGGGAAGAGCAAGCACAGAACCCAAGGACCACAGCACCCAGAATCCTTCACTGCCCCCCTTCCTGTGCAGACCAAAACCAGAAGCACCCAGCCCAAAGCTTGGGAAGTTCTGCAGCTGTGGCCTCCGCCACTCTGAGCTGCTCTCTCTGCTGTAGACACAGGCCTTGTATCAGCTCTTAGACCTTCACTGGGATCTTGCTCCTGCCCCAGGGCCTTTGCATGTGTGGCCACATGCCATGAAGGTCGTTCTCTCCTCCTCAGGGCTGACACTCCAGGCTCTATTTCACCTAAGCCTCCTCCGACCTCCTTGCTAAAGGGAATTCTATTAGACCTCGTTCTCCTCTGACCCATTACGTCCATCGAATCACCCTGCTTATATCCAGCCTGCACTTGACACAGCCTACGAATACTTATTCTTCCAGGCCTGGGGATTTAGCTCAGTGGCACCGCACCTGCCTCACAAGCGCAAGGTCCTGAGTTCGATCCCCAGTACCCCCAAAAATAAAAGTGGGGCTATTATTAGTGGGCTGCCCCTTTTTATTTTTCTAAGTCAGTAGTAGACTTTTTCCTGGCACGTCACAGGTGCCCAGTAACATCTGTGAAATAACTGGAGAGGTGAAATCACTCAGAAGGCTGTGACCCACTCAGAGCAGAGCCTGGCCCAAGCTTCCGCCCCGACTTCACTCCAGGGTCGGCGGACTGGAGCTCATGGAGGGCAAGGACTGTGCCCCTCCTCCCTCGGGATGAACCAGGGCACCGTTCAAGGCCCTCTGATGGCCACCTTGCTCATTCAAAGGCTCCCCTTTGCTGGGTGTGGTGGTGCACGCCTGCTGTCCTAGCACTCTGGAGGCTGAGGCAGGAGGATTGCTGTGAGTTCAAGGCCAGCCTGAGCTACACACCGAGACCCTGTCTCAAAAACACAAAAGAAAACAAAATACATGCTTCAGCTGTGCTAAGAATTCAGTTTAATACTGTGGGGGACAGTAGAGCACTGAGGTGCTCCCCAGCTCACTTCCTGTGGGGTGAGCGAGGACAGACCAGGACAGAGCACGGACCTGGCTTCCCTGTCCCCCCTGAGTGGAGAACCAAGCCAGCCCTCAGGAGAGGACCTTCCTGCCTCAGCTGGCTGGAGTGAGGGCTGGCTGCATCACACTGCCACATGGGGCAGCGCCACCAAGTCCGGGGTGAGGCGAGCAGAAAGGACATGCCATCCTGTGGGGGCCTCATGGCTTGGGCCCAGTGGGAAACTGGCCTGCCTGCCTAGGTGCCACTGGGGAACGTGGCAGGGCTGCTGTGGCCTGGTCTCCTGTGAATGGACCAGAGCTGGCCTAGTCCACAACTACGGCCTCCCATAGTCTGTCTGGTAGTGGAGTTCCTCTCTCTCTCTCTCTCTCTCTCTCTCTCTGTCTCTCAGGGTTTCACTATGTACTCTGTGCTGGCCTTGAGCTCTCAGCAATCCTCCTGCCTCAGCCTCCCAAGCACTGGGATAGCCGGTGTGCACCACCACTCTTGGCCCTGGAAGCTCTCTCTATGACGACACATGGAGTTCCACAATGCTTCTCAGGACATTTGGGGTTACTTCTCTGCCTGGTTGGGATTTGGATGGGAGGGAGATAAATGCAGCCATGAAGACTGGGGCAGCCCGGTGGTGGGGTGCCCAGGGATGGACTGAGGAGCCCGCATTCTGCCTGGCTTGCTCCTTGTGTGTTCACCAGGGTCACAGCTGACACTATTACCAAAGTCAAGGAAAAAGACAAGAGCCTAGCAGGTTTATGGTATTTCATTAAGCCAGGCGTGGTAGTACACAACTGTGATTCTGGTGCTCAGGAGGCTGAGGCAGGAGGGTCACCATGGATTCAAGGTCAGTCTGGGCTACATAACAAGACCCTGTCTCAGAAAACAAATGAACAAACAAAACTATATTTATGCCATCAAAGTTTGCCATGGGAGCCTGCAGAAGCACAAAGCCCCCAGGAAGTGGCCTTCTCCTGCCTAGATCTGCAGGAGGGTGGCAGGAGCCAAGAGTGCTCACTCTGCTCGGTCTCTGGGGTGATTTCTCCTCCTGCTGGGGACAGAGCCATCCTGGAAGGAGGGTCCCCGGCCACCCAGACACCATGGTGGGCCTGGAATGTCCTTGTGGCCAGAAAGGCTGAAGCTGGAGCGGACGGCAGCTTTGTGGCTGGCTTTGGGGAAGAGACACTCCATGACCCGGCGCAAAGGGGTAACGGGGACCAAGACAGCAGGGCAGGAGGAGGTTAGAGACTGTGGTGTACGTTCAGGTCAAAGCACTCAGCACACCAAACACTTTGTTTTTGGGACTGGGGACTGGGGGAGATTTTCGCTCTCTCGTGCTCTCTCTCTCTCTTTCAAATTTTGAGACACGGTCTCACTAAGTTGCTAAATTGCCCAGGCTGGGCTCCAATTTGTGACCCTCCTGCCTCAGCCTCCCAGAGTGCTGGGATTAAAGAGGATGCCACCGCTCCCGGCAAGATTAGAAGAGCTTTTTAATTTTGCTGTTGCGTTTGTTCATCAGGGCCCCCAGGAGCGGTGAGCTGGTTCCACCTTCTCTGCCCCTCAGGGCCGTGGGGAGGCTGGCGGTTTCTCCTCCGGGGCAGGGTCCGACTGCACCGTTGGGAGGACGGTACCTGGGGCCGAGGGGCCGGGGGTCGCCGAGCCCAGACAGAGGCCGAGTCCGGCGCCCTGGCAGCAGCGCCACCTGCAGGCGGGAGCTGGAGAGGGACCGGGAGCCCAGGGCAGCGTGTCCTCAGGTGACCGCAGTCCGGGGCCTTGACGAGGGGAGGAGAAGCCAGGCAGGAAATAAGAAATAGCTGACCGTGCTCACCGCAGCTGCAGGCAACCGGCAAGGGCCGTTCAATCACTGAGCTGACACCGGTTTATTTTTTTGCATCTGACTATAAAATAAAATAAAATAAAATAAAGTGACACAAGCTCCCCCCGCACGCACACTGAGGAGCAGAGACTCCCCAGGCCCGGGCGAGGTCCCCTCCCCAGTGTGGGAGTGACGTCAACAGCGCGGACCCAGGCACGCCTAGCTTCTGAGTCAAACCTGGGCCGGAAGTCGGAGACGGAGTCCGCAGTCCTCAGAGGGGACTTTTGACTTAGGCTCAAGAGTGTTGTGACAAGAAAGGCCGCTGTCCCGGTCGCCGCTCCTGGGGCCACGTCCCGTGGGTCCTGCGTCTGAGTTTCCTCTTCGCACCAGGCCGGGCCTCGTTCACACTGGAGGCCTCACTCTAACTTCCCGGGTTCACTAAAGGCCGGTCCGGTCACCTTCTGAGCGGGGCATCTCTTGGAGCCCGCCACGTGTGAACATGGGGACACCACCATCCTTCAAGGGACTCTCAGATTCCTACCTGTCTTTCTTGGAATTAAAGGATGTTTCTGTGTCCCTCAGTCCTGAACTCGGGTGCACGAGGCCCTTTCTGAAGTTGCTGCTGTGCGTCCTGCTGGTAAGTGACCCTCAGCTTGTCCCCCGAGGTCGTTTAAAAAGACACCTCCTCAGTTTACTTGAGTTCAGATCCTGGGCCTGGACTGTGTGTGCGGCCCCCACCTTCATACTGAAATCCAAACCCAGGATGGTGGAGCGTGGAGATGGAGCCTCGTGGAGAGATAGGGCCGTGAAGTGAGGCTGTCATGATGGTGTCTTAGTTACTTTCTCATCACTGAGGTACAATCCCCAACACCTGCTAATTAAAGGAGGGAGGCTTTATTCTGGCTCACAGTCTGTAGAGGTTTCAGTCCATAAGTCGGTTGGCTCCAAGCCAGGACAGCATGGCAGAGGGGCATGGAAGAGCAGAAATGGTCCGTGGCGTGGTGGCAGGAACAGAGAGAGATCAAGGGAGGAGGAGGGAGACCCTTCCAGGTCATGCCCCCAGTGACCACTTCCTCCACAGGCTCCACCTCCCAGCGTCACGTTTCGCTCTAACTAATCACTGGACTAATCCAGTCTGTGATCCAGTCAGCTCCCAAAGCCACACCTGTGAGTACATGAGGCTCTGGAGGGACATGTAGAGATAAACCCTCGCACATGGGATGAGTGCCCTTGTGAAAGGGACCCCGAGAGTCCCCTCTACCACGAGAATTGGCCATCTGTTCTGGAGAGGGTCCTGTCTCAGCTTCCAGACTCCGGAGCTGGGTGAAATAAAACCATGTTTCTGAGCCACCAGCCTGTGGTGCTTGGTACCCAGCACAGGTGGACTAAGCTGAGGGTGCTTGTTCTTCTGCAAGGGGTGGCACCAGTGGCTCCAGGCGGCAGGGCAGAGCGGGAGGTGACAGGAGGGCCCTGTGTCTGCCCACTTTTGTGCTGTTATCATCTTACTCTGCAGGCACTGGCTGTGGATCGGAGTCCTCAGCATTTTCCACACAAAGGAGCAACTCAAAGCTCAGACATGAAAACGAATAAGCTCAAGAGTAGGAAGGAAGGAAAGGAGGGAGGGAGGAGGAAGATGTTCTTCTCAATAGAGATCTTGCAGCTACAAAATTGAAAACAGCTCTTCTCTTAGCTGGGCGTGGTGGTGCACACCTATAAAAAACAAATACAAATAAATGAATTAAATGAGAGGAACTAGGCAACAAAATTCCCAAACATTGTGTAAGACTGATCTCGGAGTATCCTGTGACTTTGTACTTTGTTTCAAGATGAATTTTATTGTCTGTGATGAGTGTTACAACAAGATGTGGGATACACACAGATAGTGAACTGGTTACTGTAGCTAGCAGAGTAATGAATCTGTCATCTCACGTGGTTAATTTTCTGTGGCAAAAGCTACTAAAATCTGCTTAGTAGGGCTGGGGATTTAGCTCAGTCGTTCCAGCGCCTGCCTCACAGCGCGAGGACCTGAGTTCGATTCCCGGTACCAAAAAAAATCTGCTTAGTTAACCAGAAAATAAAATAAATAAAATAGCAGAGGTGGGGCATGGCTTTTGCCCTCTTGGGGTACTAAGCACTTGGGACAGCGGCCCCACTCAGCGGTCAGTGCTTCTCTTGTCCTTGATCCTTCTCAGTCTGCAACAGCCTGAACCTGTCACTAGCATGGGCGATTCTACTGATTGATTGAGACAGGGTTTCCCTAAGTCACTGACTTGTCCAGGCTGGGCTCCAACTTATGATCCTCCTGCCCAGCCTCCCAAAGTGCTGGGATCACAGGCGTGCACCACCACGCCTGGCTTTCTCTAGCAATGTTTGACAGGTACGGAAGCAACAGTGATTTATGGAATTCCTGCTAACTGAAGGCATCCTTGCAGGTATCAGGGTGCATCAGGGAACAGCACAGCCAAAGGTCTCATCCTGGGGTCGCCAGCTGACAGAGTCTGTGCCCAGTCCACAGCACGGGATGGGCTGGATATGGGAGCCTGCCCAGACTTGGGGTCCTGAGAGGGAAACACTCAGAAGCCTGCTGTCATGCTGTGGGGGCTGTACATATCTGGTCTGGCCATCAGTTTCTTTCTCTCTTTCTTTCTTTCTTATTTTTCTTTCCTTTCTTTCTTCTTTTTTTTCTGTACCTGAGATTGAACTCAGGACCTTGCTTTTGTGAGGCAGGCGGCGGCACCACTGAGCCAAATCCCTGGCCCCTTTCTTTCTTTTTATGAGACAAGGTCTCACAATGTCGCCCAGGCTGGCCTCAAACTCACAGTGATCCTCCTGCCTCAGCCTCCTGAGTGCTGGGATAATACCCATGCACCACCACGCCCAGCTCCAAGAATAATTTTCTGTGCTTTCACTTTCAAAATGGCGTATTCAGGGTTCGGGATTTAGCTCAGTGGCACTGTGCATGCCTGCAATCTCAGCATTTGGGAGGCTGAGGCAGGAGGACGATTGAGAGACTACATAATGAGACTGGTCTCAACCCCCCCCCCCCCATAACATTCAACCCACTCCTTTACTTCTTTCCACCCCAGCCCCTCCAATAGTGGGAAGAATTTGCTACTGTTCCTGGCACTACAATGGACTGGACATAGTAACTGCCCTGGTTGATTTTTTAAAAAATTTTAACAGCCAAAGACAAGTTTGTTATAGAAGGTTTATACTAAGTAAAGCTGAGGAAAAACATTGAAAAGGCTATAACTAAAAAAGATATACTTTTGATATGAAAGGATTTTGTATGTTTGTCTTGTTAAAAGGATAAAGAGAGATATACAAGACCAGAAGGCCTAGGCACATCAAGAAGGTGTGTAGAAGTGATTTATCAAGGAATTATGTATGTTTGCTTGTTGGTTTCAAGGTTGTTGTAAAAGGTTTACATTTACAGGTGTAAAGAGCTTTCATTCCTGGGCTGGGGATTTCGCTCAGTGGCACCACACCTGCCTTGAAAGCGCAAGGTTGTGAGTTCAATCCCTAGTACCAAACCCCCCAAAAAAGAGCTTTCATTCTTTCTGATTCTAACTCTACAAGAGATCTCTGTTAATGACTTCCAAAAAGGTTTGACTAGTCTTATTGACAATTATGAACCTGAAAATTACAAAAGGATATTATAATTCAATTAGGTTAAATATATTTGAGTGCACTCTAGTTTTATAAATTGTCTTTTCTTTTCTTTTTTTCTTTTTTTTGCAGTACTGGGGATCGAACTCAGGACCTTGTGCTTGCAAGGCAGGTGCAGCACCATTGAGCTAAATCCCTGGCCCTATAAATTTTTTTATATGTTTGTTTGTCCATTTATCTGTCCAATCATAGAGTTATTTTGTTTGAGCTGAACAATATTTTCCTTTTTTGCCTTTAAATTTTTAAAAGATATTTTCCTATAATTTAAATTGGCTTATAGATAAAGGTTGTTAAAGTTAAAGGCATGCATCCCCCCAGGTTGATAACAGATCAAAATGATATAAAACATATTGTTGTCTAAATATAATCACTCCAAAATTTAATTGGTTACAAATAATGTATTAATTGTTATAATCTGGTTTTTATACATTATTAAGTAAGCTTTGTCAAGGTAATTACTGGAGACCTCTGCTGTGAGGTTCTGGCACCCTGCCCAGTATATGATGCAGGCCTGAGAAATAAATACAGTAAGAGACAGAACCAGGAGAGAAAGTGGGGGCCAGGACAACCAATGCTGGTGCAACCGACAAAGGCACTGGCCAGGCCCAGGCCCTGACTTTTACTGGCGATCCACTGGGGTAAAGGTGAGCTATGTGCAGTTTCTATGGAAATTAATGTAAACAAGGCTCATGAAGGACAAGACAGCATTTTCAAATTAGGAACACAATAGACAAAATATATGGCTGTAGTTAGAACATTGTCCTTCTAGGCTAAAGGTTTTAGTTGTGGGAACAAAATTTGGGTGTGAGTGACTCTGACCTCGGGATGTAGGCTTCAGCCAGACTCACTTCTATAAACAAGCTAGTTGTGGGGTTAACTCCTCACAGCCTGCCTTGGGCGTGATCAACATCATGGTCCTCTGCAGCTGAGAACCATCACATTCTTAGAACTTTCTTGCCTGTGGTGGCCCACAGAGCTCAGAGGGGCTGGGGACACCAACCAGGGTCACATTCAAAATGCACAGTGTGGGCCAGGGATTTAGCTCAGTGATTCCACAGCCTGCCTCACAAGCACAAAGTCCTGAGTTCAATCCCCGGTACCAAAAAAAAAATGGCACAGTGTGACTGAAGAGCTAGGACACACGTAGGGCTCCCAGAGAGTCTACCTCAGGCTACAGAGACAGAGCCCAGAAGCTGCTGGGAGCGAGAAGAGAGATGGCAATGACTGCAGAAGGTGCAGCAACCCCAAAGCGCCTCGGTGACTCTCGCTGGCTCTCAGTGTCAGAGGCCTCTCTGGTCTCACTGCCAGCGAAGCTGCGTCCTGCACATCCATGCGTGTGGACCCCTCCAGCCCGTCTGCCCGCTGGTATACGCTGTCCCGTCTATCCACCCCCCTAAGCCATCTGGGTACCCATGAACTTCTGCACCCTTCTATCTACTGATTTATGAGCCACCCGCCTAGCCTATCCATCTAACCCATCATACAGAGCATTGACTCTGATCTATCTCGTGTGTAATCTGTCTTTCACTTATTATCTGTCTAGGTATTTAGTATCTAACATCTGTTATTTTTGTTTGTTTTGTTTGTTTGTTTGAGATGGGATCTTGCTATGTAGTTCAGGCTGGCCTCCAACTCATGGCGATCCTCTTGCCTCAGCCTCCCACGTGCTGAGATTACAGGTGTGCACCACCATGCCTAGCTGTAACATCTGTTACTGATCAACCAACCCTCTGTGATCTATCTATCTACCTAATATCTTTACCATCCACCCATCATATATACATATATCCATCAAATATATATATATCCATCATATATATATATGTGTGTGTATGTATATCCACCTATTTATCAATCAATCCACCAATCTATCTGTCTACCTGCAATGAGCTCTTTCTCAATTAACCAGCAGGAAGAAGTGAAGGAAGTGGAGTATTTGTGATACAACCAGAGTTCTGGATCTCCCACTTTTATGCTATGTAGATGCCCCTTCCCCTTCTGGAACAGGTTATTTTCTGATTAAGGAAAAGGGGACGAGGCATAATCATGCCTAACTAGAGTTGGTGACGATGGAGGTTCCTGGAAGCGCTCGGGCGGAAGCTGACTTGGGGTGGCAGGGTGGCGGCTGTCCTGAGCGCCTGGCTCCGGCCCTGAGCACCTCGGTCTCCTCTGTAGCTGTGCTCCCCCCGCACAGCCCGAGCTCTCACTGCCAGCCTGCTTCTGGTGCTTGGCAGAGTGAACTCTCGCCTCACCGTCACGAGTCTGCCCGATGACTGGCGCAAGAGCTTCTGTGACCTCCATCACTCACTCTTTCCCTCAGGCTTGCGTGAGAGATGCCAGCCAAGGGATACCAACACTCGCCCTAGCCGAGTCCTTCTCTCCCAGCCTCTCCCGACTCCCCTCCGATGTCGCTGATTCTCAGGGTGCTTCCAGGGCACAAGATCCGGGGCCCCCCCAGCAGCATCTTCTAGTGTGTGTGTGGGCCGCCAGGCAGGACAGCGGGGTGCTCAGAGAAGTCACCTCGCAGTTGCCACTCCTCCCCGCTCAGGCCCTGCTGGGGATCCATTCGCCCACAGTTCATCAGAATGAGAAGTGGGTTGCTGCAAACTGCCCTCTTCACTTGGTCCTGTAACCAGATGAACTGGGTTCAGGCTCAGATATCCACACTGCCTGATCCAATTTCCTGTCATATTTACCAGTTACCAAAATGATTAGCAAACTGTCTACAATGCTGGAACCAGACTGAGCCAGGTGGGCTTGGTGTAGGGCGTAAGTCAAGTCACGGCACAGAAAGCAAGCCTGGACTTGGGTCCTAGTCGAGAGCTGAAGTTCACCACCACCGTCTACATGGAAACAGCACAGCGCCCCTTTCTGGTGGCTTCGAGATACACAAATGCAGGCTGGGACAACATGCCTGTGCGATACAAATTTGAACTCGGGAAGTACATTTTTAGAGATGGTACTAAGGGTTGAACACTGAATAACAACCTCAACTCTCTCTCTCTCTCTCTCTCTCTCTCTCTCTCAGATATGGTCTTGCTCATTGCAAAGTTGTCAAGCTGGCTTCAAACTTGTGGTCTTTCTGCCTCAGCCTCCCAGAGTGCTGGGATTATAGATGTGCACCATCATGCCTGCCTTGGATGGCTATACTTTTTATTTATTTGTTTAATTTTTTTGGAGACAAGGTCTAGCTAGGGAGTTCAGACTGAACCTTAATTCCAATATCCCAGGGTGGCCTGAAACACCCCCTGCCTCAGCCTCGAGTGCTGGGATTACAAGCATGTGCCTCTATGGATGGTGGCTATACTTTTTTAAAAAGAAAAATAATTGCTGCTGATGATCTGGAGCTATTGGAACCACATATACTACTGTGAGGATGTGAAATTATACAGATACAATGAAAAACAATTTGGTAGTTCCTCAAAAATAAACATTTGGGGGCACAGTGGTGCACACCTGTGACCCCAGCACTCAGGGAGCTGAGGCAGGAGGATCACTGTGAGTTTGAGTCTGGCTTGGGCTGCATAGCGAGACCTTGTCTCTCTCTCACACACACACACTCACACACTCACACACACACACACACACACACACACACACACACACACGGTGATTTTTCTTTTTTAAAAAATAAATTTTATTGGCCGGGTGTGGTGGCGCATGCCTGTCATCCCAGCACTCAGGAGGCAGAGATGGGAGGATTACCAGGAGTTCGAGGCCAGCCTGGCCTACAAAGTGAGTTCAGGGCCAGCCTGAACACAAAGCAAAACCTTGTCTCAAAAAAAAAAAATTTATTTTATTTTATTCTATTCTATTCCTTCCCAGTCCCCCTCTTCTCCGTATGTACAAAAGCCTTGTTTCCAGATTTTTCTTGTATGAATTATACCACAATTTAAAAAAGTAGAACCATAAAGCAAAGCAAGTGTAGCACTAGTAACTGCTGGCTATAACATCCGCAGCGCTTGCTGTGTGTCTGTCTGGAAGGTCGGCACTCTCTTCTAGGAGCACGAGGAAGCGCAGTGGCAGATCCCATTGCCCGGA
Source organism: Heterocephalus glaber (assembly GCF_000247695.1). The sequence goes on along the minus strand of NW_004624832.1, from coordinate 2,480,175 downwards.
TGGGCGGAGAAGTCACTCGGGCAGAAAGGGTACAGGAGGGTTCAGCCCGGCTGGTCCTGGAGGGCAGGGGACCGAGAGGTGGGGGCAGCAGGCAGCAAAACTAGAGGAAAAGTGCTGGAGAGGGGCCGTGGGAGGGAAGGGTGAGGCGACATCGCCCAGGGGCAGGCAAGCAGCTTCTCCCCGCTGCAGATGGCCTGAGGGAGACGCTGACGAGGCAGGTACACACACACCCACACACGCGGACCCACACCCACACCCACATCCACTCATACCACAGGCACACCCACCCCCACACGCAGCAGGTCATCGAAATATAATGTACTTAGATGTAACCATTTTTATTTTAGTAGAAGACGCATCGCCTTTAATCCCCTCAGAATTCTCCCCGTCACGTCAAACACCGCAGGTTCTCTCCACTTCCTGAGGCAGCTCTGGAGTCCTCTTTCATGAGTGTCTGTAGCTGCACAGTCATGGCTCCCTCGGTGTCCTGAATCAATTTAAAACGTCTTATCTGCTGGGCACGGTGCATTCGCCTGTGATCCCAGCACTCAGGAGGCAGAAGCAGGAGGATCACTGAGTGTAAGGCCAGCCTGGGCTACAGAGTGATTTCAAGGTTAGTCTGAAATACATGGTGAGACCATCTCAAAGAAACAACAAAATTAATTAAATAAAACATGTTATCTTTCCTGGTCATTTTGGCTTTGGGAAAGAGCCAGAGTCACACGGTCCCAGCTCCAGTGAAGGAGGCGGGTGAGGACGCGCTGTAATGCCTTACGAGCTGCCTTTTCTCCGGATGGCACTCACCAGCAGCATTCACCACATTTCGATCACACCTCATAAAGACACTCACAAAGGAGGACTCCTAGAATTGCTTCAGAAAAGCGGCAAGAAGGATGAGATGAGTGTGTTTCAACTGCGGGGAGTATTTTGAGGGGGATTCATGGCAATGTGTCTCTGATAAATTTTTAAAATTTAAACACTTGCCATATATTTCGATCATCCCTTGTACCTATCTATCAGTGAGCTTTCCCTTCACTAGGACACAAAACCTGACACCCACATCTTAAAGGAGGAGAGGTTTTATTGGTTCATGGTTTAGAGGATTCAGTCCATGGTCAGCTGTCATGGCAGAAGGGCATGGGGGAGCAAAGCTGCTTAGTCCTTGGTGGCCCGGAGCAGAGCAGGGGACCAGCACCAGAGAGGAAGGGGCCAGGGGCTCGATATGGTACCCAAGGTCACTCCTCCATGACCCCCAGACACACAGGAGTGTGCTCTATTGACCTGCTAAGCTTTTTTTTTTTTTTTGAGACAGTCTCACTATGTAGTACAGGCTGGCCTTGAACTCATTATGTAGTTGAAGCTGTCCTCCCACTCAGGGCAATCCTCCTGCCTCAGCCTCCGGAGTGCTGGGATTACAGATGTGCACCACCACTCCTGGCCTGCTAGGCATTTTTTAATCCAGTGAAGCTAACATATCAGGATTCACAGTCACATCTATACACACACACACACAAATGCACAGACACATACACATACACATGCACACACAAGGCCACTCCCCTAGACATCCTCACACTACACACACACATCACACATGCGTGCGGAACATACAGCCCACAGGCAGGCACAGTACTGGTTACCTGCTGCTGCCTCTTCAGGCTCCTTGGAGGGGCTGCAGGTAAGGGAGAGCGAGGCAGAGAAAAGCACTGGAGTCTTGGGTCGTCACAGAGTAACGAAGGATGCATGACGTGGGCACAGCTCTGCCTTTAGGTTGTGTTGTCAGGAGCCAGCCCTGGGGATGCACAAGACAAGGAGAGAGATGGCCCCGGTGACATCAACTTCCGTGCCTTCATTTCCCCAGTGGCTCAGCCACTGTCCTTGGGAACCTACTGCATGGGGCGTGCTTGTAGATGAGGAAGGCTGCAAGCAGGTCGACAACGATGGGGAAGACCAGGAGGGTGACCCCGGTGGCCCCTGGAGAAGGGAAAGCTGGGCTGAGCAGCCTCCCAGGATGCGGCCTGCTGCCCAGCGTACATGGGGTCCTGGCCACACCTTCCCCTTTAATGCCTGTCTGGCGGTGCCACCCAACAGACAGACAGACAGCCTGAGACCCAGGCCACAGACTCCCGGCTGGGGCAGGCAGAGCGGCGACACCTGGCCCACCGTGCAGCATGTCCGCTCCTGGTTCCACCCCTACCTGACCCTTCTCTGACTGTCTGCGGAGACCTGGTTGCTTGTGTTTTATTCACACCATACAACTCTGGAGTAAAAGAAAGAAAATCAAGTTGTAGAGCAATAATCACAAGTTATATATGTTTTTGTTTTGGTACCAGGGATCGAACTCTGGACCTTCCCCTTGTGAGGCAGGTGGCGGAACCACTGAGCTAAATCCCCGGTCCTCACAGGTTATATGTGGACAGATCGTTTTACAGACTCTAGGTTGTTGACAGAGGCGCATCTGTACGGGAAAGTATAGAACCACGCTCAGAAGTGAAAGGACCCACTTTAGAAGTTCCTGCTGCGGGGAGAGACTCCAACAGAGTGGGGGTTTCCATGTGTGGCAAGAAAGCATCTCAGAGTAAATAAGGTTCAGTGTGAATAATGACAATTCTGGGCGGTCCATGTGTGACTGTTCTTTTGGTTTAACCTGGTTTCTTGAGACAGGATCTCGCTATGTAGCCCAGGCTGACCTCAAACTTATGGTGATCCTCCTGCCTCAGCCTCCCAAGTGCTGGCATTATAGGCATGTACCGATACACCTCGCTGTTATATTCTGATTTTTATTTTAGGATATTGTTCAAATGTTTTCAAGAGAAAGAAAATTCTTCTCCATTCTCTTACCAGTTTGTGGAAGGAAAGGTCTCTGAGGGTTAGTTTTATCCAGATAATAATACGAGACCCTGAGAAAAATGATCAGAGATTCTAAAAATGGTCAGCCCTCCCCTAGTGGGCGCCTTTGCCCTGACAATGAGCTCAGGCTTCCGGCCCTCCGGACCTGTGCTTGACTGATACAGACACTACTGTCAAGCTGTTAGCGATCACGCGTGCCTGAGTTTTTCTTCGGAACTCACATTAGCTGTCTGGGTCACGCTCAGACACTGCATCCCTGGCTTTCGAGGAGAGGCAGGGAGCCTAGGGCTGAGCCGGCCGGCTGGCCCGGGAGGCGAGCAGGCCCTGCTGGGTTAGGCCCCGGGCAAGACCGCAGCGGGAGTGAACCCGTGGGGCTGCTGTGGAAGCCGCCGGGCGGTTCCTTCCTCGAAGCGAACCGAAGTCGCATCCGTGGGCGTCCTGGCTCAGGAAGCAGGGGGACGTGAGGCCGAGGGGCAGAGAGGCGCGGCAGGAATCACCGTCTGCGCCGATGTCTGCGGAGCCCACGCGCACAGCCCTGCGGGAGAGACCCATGAGACCCTCAAGCCTGATCCCGCAGCCCCGGTTCCCTTCTGGAAGCTGCGGGAGGCGGGGCCACTGCTCTCCTCTCCGTTCCTCCATTTTTGGTCGCAACGCCTCCTTTCCACCTTTTTAACCTGTACAGTGGACTAAACCCAGGCCTCCACCTGAGCTCGTTTACTGGGTTTTGAGACAAGAGCTTGCTGAATTGCTGCCTTCCCCAGGCCTGGCACTTGCCATCCTCCGGTCTCAGCTTCCCGGTGTGCGGGTCGTGTGCGTGCCCCACACACTCAGCTCTGCCTTCTGTGTTAGGGACCTGGTGACACTGGGCCCAGCACGCAGCTCAGGAAAATCTCCCTGTTAGGGTCGATCAGTCAGCATCCTTAACTCCCTCTCCACCCCTCCACCATGTGAAGAGCCACCTGAGACGCTACTGCACAATGAGCATAAATGTTGCTTTTCTCCTGGCTCCTGGCCTGGGCCCCTAAGCCCTTCGGAAGTTCCCGAGCGGGGTCTTTCGCATGCTAAGGAGACGGCGGGAGGCTGGGCCCCTGGAGGTAGTGGCAGAGCAGCCAGCCCTGTGATACGGGACTGAAACTCTCCACCCCCGGCATTTTTTCCTTTTGGGGAATATTATCTGCAGTTCCAGGGCTCAGCCTGGGTGTCTGCGGGCGACAATATCCCACCCACGCCGTCTTCCCCTCTCTTCCCCACGGCCCTGGCAGTTTACCCAGAACCTCTTCATTCCCCACCGTTGCCCTCCACCCCGCCTGGTCTTGGGATACCCTGCCCCTGCCCAGGACGGAGGAGGGCGGGACGACGATATCCTGTCACCTGATTGTGCCCAGGAGACTCATGAAGACGCCCATCTTGTTAGAAAGCACAGAGGCGCCAGGGATTTAGCTCAGTGGCACCGTGCCTGCCTCGAAAGGTCCCAAGTTCAATCCCTGGTACAAAAAAGATAGAAAAAAAGAAAGCACAGAGACCCCTCGGCTGGGGAAGAAAAACTTCTCTCTTATTTTTTGTTTGTTTGAGGCAGGGTCTTACTATGTAGCCCAGGTTGGCCTCGAGCTCATGGCAATCTTCCTGCCTCAGCCTCCCCAGTGCCAGAATGATAGCCGTGCACCACCACGCCTGGCTAAAAACAGAGTTCACAGACACGATTCCCCGCACTCTTGGGTTGCCCAGACATCTGGAGTCAACAGAATGTTCTCAAATTCTACAGTCTACTCCGTCGTGCCATGGTGTGAATTTCACACTCATCGCGAGGTATCTCGTGGCCTCCAGGGACCTCGAGGAGGAACTGGGTTCCCTCGTGGGAGAAATGACGGCCGGGACTGGCGCTCTCGGAGCAGCTGGGGCACTCGGCTGTTTAGGGCTCACAGCGTTCCTGTGCGACGCCCTCGCTCACCAGCAGGCGGCGCTCACCAGCTCCACGCAGATGCCCTCGCCGGCTCCCGGACTTGGGACTTGTGCGAGCTGAGCTGAAGAAACCGTTTTTCTTTACAAATGATTCATTGTGGAACTCACAGCACCAGAACGTGGCCCAAGACATGGAAATACAGTTTATGTATGACAACCTGCACTCAATTCGTGAGCTGTTTCATGAGTTTTCATAAACATGCATACCCATGTGGCCAAGGAACAGAGTATTTCCATGACATCAAAAAGAGTCCTTAGGGGCCGGGGATTTAGCTCAGTGGTTTCGCCGCCTGCTGCACAAGCACAATGACCCGAGTTCCATCCTTTGCACCAAAAAAAAAAAAAAAGTCCTTAGCCAGAATAGTGGTACACACCTACTGTGGGAGGCCGAGGCAGGAGGATCGCAAAGTCAAGCCTAGCTTGGGCAACTTAGCTACTTAGGGAGACCATGTCTCAAAATAAAAGGCCTGGAGAAGCAGCTCAGTGCTAAGGCCCTGGGTTCAGTCCCCAGTATAGCACGCACCCACGCACGCACGCACACACACACACACACACACACACGTCCTGTGTCATTTTAAATAACCCCCATGGTCCATTCCATAAGCAGCTTCTGTTTCCTGTCACTTAGCGTTAACTGCTCTGCTAGAATCCCACAGAAACGGAATCATACTGATCTTTTGTATCTGGCTTTTCACACGGCATCATGATTTCAGTAATTTATTCCTTGTTATTCAGAAATATCCCACTGTGTGCATAGTGCAAAGCTTATCCATCTATTCGCCTCTTAATGGAAATGGGTTTTCTTTTCAATTCAGGCTATTATGCATAAAGCTGCTTGTAGATAGCCAGTCATATAAATCATGGAAAATTCTCTTGAGAAAATAAGAACAAAATCTCCAGTTTATAATGTAAGTGGATGTACGACGAGGGACAAACTGCCACATTGTCTTTCAAAGAGTCCCCAAATGTACCAACTCCCCTTGACGAATGTAATCACTATGTACTGCAAACATGTACTAGTAAAAATAATTTTTAAAAAATGAAAAAAAAACCCCCACAAAAAACAAAGAGGTCCCAAAATGCTGCGCCCCGCAGGCGGTTTGTTACAATCCCAGCGGAGCCACAGGATCTTCACTGGCAGTGGGTGCCCCTGGGCCTCCTGATTCAGTTCTGCTGGGCGGGCTCACTGCGACCTTGCGGCGTTACCGAGACAAGCCTCGCTGGGGCCACAGCTGAAGACACCTGCTGGCGTCCTCTGCCTTTTGTGTGGACGGACAACTTGTAGCCGCTGGAATGTAATTTCTTCAAGGGCAAAGGCTGTCTTGTCTGCTGCTGCCTCCTCAATGTTTAGGAGGGACCAGGATTTGGATTGGCGAAAGCTCCTTGCGGATCGACTTAGTTTGAGCTTTATGGTAAATGGAGCTATCAGCGAAGACTTCTGAAATACCAGGGATCTCCCAAAAGCCCTCCCGCTAATTGCAGCCTGGCCCGCCCCAGCAGCGTAACTACGTCAATGCGTCAACTGTGGGCCTGAGAAGGGCTTCCAGCTGCCGAACTCTGAGCCTTGCATGGGATGTTTCTGTTCCCTCCTAGACCATCCGAAATGCACATTGCAATTCGCTTGAGCAGTCACCCTGCTGTCCCAGACTAAAACTCGAAAATCTAAAATTGAGGGCTGGGGATTTAGCTCTGTGGTTCCGGCGCCTGCCTCACAAGCCCAAGGTCCTGAGTTCTACCCCCGGTACCAAAAAAAAAAAAAAAAGGAAAAATCGAGTTAAACCACTTGTTTCTGCTATTCCACAACGTATCAGAACATCACATTGTGCACCATATATATTTACAATATTTACTTGTGAATTTTAAAAAATTGTTTTTGTAGCCCAAGCTGGCCTCAAACTGCTTCTCCTGCCTCCCTTCCTGAGTTCAAGAATTACAGGCATGTGCCATGAGGCCTGGCTTAAAATATCTTTAATAAAAAATTAAAATCTAAAATTGATTAGATGTGAGAGAGTGAATGAAGTATCCAGCAGCCTTACTTACACATCTAGATCAAATGTTTCCCCAGACATTGATATAGTATCCTGGCTCGATTCGCTTATAACAGTGGTTCTGCCCCAGGCGTGGTGGCACACACCTGTAGCCTCAGCAGTCAGGAGACTGAGGCAGGAGGATCACCAGGAGTTTGAGCCCTTGGGTCTGACTACATAGTGAGTGTAAAGCCAGTGTGGTCTCAAAAAAACAAACAACAACAAAGAGTGGAAACATCTTACACCAGATAAGGAGCTGGCAAAGTCCTTGTGTAGATACGTGTCCTGCCCCTCAGTTGGAGGCTGACTGACTTGGCCAGAGGCTTCCTCAGCCTCCCTTGAGCTCAGGATCAGGCCTCTCTGGTTTTGGCGGCAGATGAGAGATTCACCAGGAGCGGCAGCGAGGTCTGTACCTGTGGATGCTGTTCTCTCTCTGCCCAGAGCCGTTTCGGACTCGACATTACACGGTAATGAGGACCTACAGCACCCTGAGCCTCTTCCTGAGAGGAAACGAGAGTTTCTCCGTATCAGAAACAGAAGCCGCTGGGACTCAGCGAATCCCCGACCCTGGAGGCTGGGCCGCAGTTTCAGGAGCATGTGAAAGCAAACGTCAGCCTGCTTGCGGTCTGCCTGCAGCAGGCCCGAGGCCCAGGCTCACGCAGCAGTCCGAGGCTGCCAGGGCCTCTGCATCGGACAGACTTTGTTACGGCAGCCATGGAAAATGGATGCAAGAGAGAGTGCAGGCCACAGCTGCCTGGGCGCCGCTGGTGTCTGGGCCCAGCCAGCTCCTGCGCCAGAGCTGACAGCGCATCTGACCCCGACCGCTGGACGCCACTGGGTTTTGGAAAGCAGGAAAATGTGTGTGAGGCGCCCAGTGCACTCCTCACTCTAGCATGTGTCCAGCAGAAGGAAAGCTACTGTTCATTTGCCCCACTGACCACGGGGCCACCCACGGGCCTCGCCAGCCCGGCCCCTCTCAGCCCTCCTGCGATGCGACGTGGCCCTGCTCTCCCCAGGACTTACTGAGGCAGAGGCAGAGCCAGAACCAGAACTGGGGGCTCGTGGCGACCCCTCCTGCCTCCTGCAAGGTTTCCTCAGCTCTGGTCTTCGTGTCGAGGTAGAATGCTGGGTCCACTCTGCAGTGGCAGCGATAGCCCTGCTTCAGGTTTTGACTCCTCTGAAGCCACCCAGTTTCTGTTTGGCAGCCGCAATCAGGAAATGATATCTCTGTTTCCACACTCATGGTACCCACGAGCTTGACTGGCGGAGCCCTCCTGTCACACGAGATAACTCAGACCACTCGCTTCTGAGGCGCATGCCTGAATCAGGGCAGAGGTTGTGAGAAATTGCTAGTCAGATGCCAGTAACACTGGCCCTCCAAGCCATGCGTGGTGGTGCACACCTGTAATCCCAGCTCTCGGGAGGCTGAGACGGGAGGATCAATGAAAGTTTGAGGTCAATCTGGACTCCTTAGTGAGTTCAGGGCCATCCTGAACTACACAGTGAGACCCTGTCTCAAAAAAAAAGGGCCGGGGATTTAGCTCAGTGGTTCCACTGCCTGCCTCGCAAGTGCAAGGATCCGAGTTCGATCCCCAGTACTAAACAAACAAACACAAAAATATATATTATATATCTTCCTTTTACATGGTAACAGAATGTAGCTGGACCCATGGCAATCCAGAATAATAGCTATGCCTTCCTTTCGCACAGCTGAGTTTTCTGCAACAAGATGTAAATGGAAGTGAATGTGTGAAACTTCAGGTCATCCTGGGACAGACCTGATCACAGTTGAGAACTTCTAGGAGTATGCGGATCTAGGAGGAGACAACAGGCCTGGGTTAGCATCCCAGCACTGTGACAAAACACCGAGAGAAACCATGTCAAGGAGAAAAGGTTCATTTAGGCTCATGGTTCAAGGGATGCCAGTCCATGGCAGGCTGCTCCACTGCTGTAGGCCTGAGGTAAAGAAGAACATCATGGGAGAAGGGTGAGGCAGAGGAAAGCTGCTCACCTCGTGGTACCAGGGAAGCCGAGAGAGCAAGAGCACCTCAGGGAAGGGGCAGGGGGCTAAACATAGTCCTGAGGTCACCCTCAATGCACTTCCTCCAGCCAGGCCCCACCTCCTCTTTCTGTCACCTCCCATTTTTTCTCTTTGCTTATTTATGTTTTCAAAACTTGCTGAAATTGATCTGCTAGTTTGATAATCTCAATGTTTTTTAATTTTAAACTTTTAGCTTTTTGGGGGGTTTTCTGGGGGGTGTTTGTTTTGTTTGTTTGTTTGTTTTTTGCAGTGCTGGGGACTGAATCCAGAGCCTTCACACTGAGCTGCATCCCCAGCCCTTTTTGCATTTTTAAATTTTGAGACAGGCTCTCTCTAAGTCACTAAGTCACCCACGCTGGGCTCAAACTTATGAACCTCCTGCCTCAGTCTCCCAGAGTGCTGGGATTGCAGCCATGTGCCACCTCACCCAGCACTTATAGACCAGCCTTGAGGACAATACACTAAGTAAGAGCCAGACACAAGATACTGTGTGACTCCACTCAGAGACTGAACCCAGTGTCCAATTCATGAAGACAACGAACAATGCTGAGGGGCAGAGAGCGGCTGTCCCCTGGGGATGGAGTTTCAGGTTGAGATGATAAAAAACCAGGAGACAGATGAAAGTGATGATCGGAGAACATTCCGTGCTAATGACATAGAACAGTACACATAAAAACTGTAAAAATGGTAGATTTCACGTTACATGCATTTGACCAGTTACACATTGTCTTAGACACTTACGGCGATGCTGGCACTGGATACCCAACACCCACAGCTTACAGGAGGAGTTCTCTTAGGGCTCGGAGTCTGTAGAGGTTTCTGCCTTTGCGTGGCCAGCTGGCTCCCAGGCAGGATGAGGTGCCACAGGGGGCTGGCAGAGGAGCAGAGCTCACAGCATGGGGGACAGGAAGCTGGGGGCCTTGATCTTGAGCCTTTGACGTGGGGTTCAATTCTGGGGGAACCCAAAGTACGACCATATAAGGGGAGCTGACCACAGGCCCGTTTCTGCAGCACCATGTTCTGGAGGGGATTTGGACCGGGCAATGGAAGCCCTCAACAGTGAGGACCTGCCTTCATGCTTCATAGATCACATCCTTATGGGAGTTAGAAAAGTCATCTTTAAAATGTACTAAGTGATTTCTTTTGGGAACTCATCTCCCTTTCTTCCTTCCTTTCTTTATTTTGTGGGATTTTTGTTTGTTCTGTTATTTTGTTTGATTTTTTTTGAGACAGGGTCATACTATGTAGCCCAGGCTGACCTCAAAATCCCAGGGATCCCCCTGCCTCAGCCTCCCAAGTGTTGGAATCACAGGCATGTGCTCCCATGTCCAGCTGGTGAACTCAGCCTTTTAATTTCCAAATGTTTCAGTACATCCCCATCTTTATCAGATAGGACTATTTCTAAAAATAATCGCAGCACCATAAGCAGTATCGCACCAGGAAAAGGTGCAGAACTTCCTCAATGCCAGTGATAACTAGTCAGCTTTCAAACTTTCTTCACTAAAAGTGTGTCCTTTTGGGCCAGGGATTTAGCTCAGTGGTTCCACCGCCGGCCTCGCAAGCGCAAGGTCCCGAGTTCAATCCCCAGTACCGGAAAAAAAAAAAAAAAGTACATCCTTTTTTATCAGTTTTTTTTAAACAAGCAGAATTCAAAATAAATTTACAAATGCCAGTGGATAGATATGCTAACTTTAAGGAGTTCTCCATCTCTTTGTTAAAATGAGAAATCAAGTGAATCATGGCATTTAATTATTTTTTTCCACTTGCATTTGGAAGGAGAGAAAAATGCCCCTACTGCTATTCTATCTAGATAGAACCTCCTTGTCTTACTGCTTGGGAACACAGAAAAATCAACAAGGCTACAAATTATCCAGGAGTAAAACTAATTATAACTACAGGTGTTTCTCTCAAAGTTATTTTCCCAGGATGTGTCAATGGCTTTTAAAGGCTTGAGTCTCTTCCAAGACCCTTTTATTCAAACAACACTCCTGCACGCAGATTTATTCTACAGAAAGGGAACAATTTAGGAACAGTCATGAATATTCATGTCACCCCATATTGCGCCAGAAAACAAGATTGATATTGCTGGGAATGTTCTCAACACCTTATCAAATCAATTGCTTAAATTAGTTCCATGACTCAGAGAAAATCGCTCTCCTTCTGTAGGCTATGGGGGAAAGAGGAGCCATCTGTATCTCTTCTCAACGTCTCTGGCTAACTATGAAGATGTAGTCAGTGCACAACATAGGCCTGAGCAGCTCCTGCTGTGGACCCGAGGGGCTCCCTGGAATCTGACTTAGTAACACTGGAGTGCGGAAGGGGCAGCGACGACTGTGTCCCTGCGGAGTCCTCCTCCTGCATTCACAGGCACCGCTTGGGCTGTGAGCGCCTCGCGTGCCGCGCCGTGCGTTACGCCTGTTCTCCCTTTCCACACTGCCCAGGCCCTGGGAAACCACAGGGGCTGGGCCCGGGGCCCCAAAGTCTGCGATGCTCAAGTCCCATGGACACCTCCTGTGCGCTTTCAGGCCCCCAGTTGGCTTCTGACACCACCTGAGTAGCTGTGCTCTGTGCTCAGGGACTAGCCTGGAGAGAAGTGTGCACATGCGCAGTGCACACACGCAGCGCACAGGCGCGTCACCCGCATCTCACAGGGGCACAGGCTTCCTCTCTGCAGATTCCCACATGCATAGAGCAACCCGGAATCCTCCCCTGGGGCCCTTGGTCCTGCCCTTTCCACAGTGTCACACCTTGGGGGGTGCGGTGTGTAATGCACTGCATCACACTCACGCCTCCTATTACCCAACCCTGCACACCCCTGCGCCACTTCCTCTTATCTAGTAACAGTTTCCCATCCTGCCTTTCGGGTTCCAGCTGTGAGAACACGTGACATTGTCCTTCCGCTCCGCAATGTGATCTCCACATCCATCCGTTTTTCTGCAAATGACACTTCGTTCTTTTTATGGCTGAATAATACTCAGTCACTCTTTGCCGATGGGCATCTATTTATTTATTTAAATTTTTAAACTCATTTATTGATATTACTGATTTTATTTGTTTGGCCAGGTCAAGTATGGATTACACTTTCTTCTTAAGGAAGCTGGAAACTTCCGGTGGATGGACAAAGTGAACGATTAATTTTTGATACCTAGTAAAGGGCTATCTCTGTAACAGGTGCTGAGCCTGTGAAAAAGGTAAGTTTAGAGGTAGGGAAAGTTTAAAGGTATGGTTCAAGGTGAATATGCAATTTTAAATCAAAGTCTGGAGATAAAAACCAAAGCTAACGTTATGACTGATAAAGTTAAGACATGTGGAGAAATTAATTGTATTAAGACGGGGCTGCTTTCAAAGTTCTGTGGTCTATTTTTTTTGGTTAATGTTTAAGTTGTTTTAATAAGGATATATGTCCCTCCCTAAGTACTCTCCAGTGACCTTTGTAAATGTAAGTCCAATCTGACAACAGCAGACGTGACTTAGACTCTGTGCCTGCCTCCTTTGCTGTACAAGATTGCAAAGTCTAATCTCTGCACGCTGAGAAATTAATCCTTTTATTGCCAATCTGATATGACTCAGACCAATCTGATAAGACTCAGACCTCCAGAAGTCAGCAGACCTCAGCACTGAAATTTTAAAATGTGGCATCTGATCTCCCTGAATGTGTAAAGCTATAAAAAACAGAATGGGAAAAAAAGAAATAATGAAGCATCACAATGGGGGCCTAAGATTTTTTAAAAAATGGGTATACATTGCTGGGTGTGGTGGTGCATGCATGGGCCACATAGCAAGGCCTTGTCTCAAAACAAACAAAAAATGGGTATATATGTCTACACGCTTACCTTTCTGGAAAGTTACATCACATGCTCTTCTGTTGAGTTTTGTTAGTTTTTCCCTTGCCAACAGCATTATCTTTATAAAAGGACCAAATAATTTGATTTGGCTGAAACTATTTTGTCTAAGCCGTGCTTTGCAAGAATAGCGCAGCTTTTTTCTTTGGGAGACAGGGTTTCACTCTAAGTTGCCTAGGCTGGCCTCCAACTCACGATCTCCCTGACCTGGCCTCCCAAGTGCTAGGCCTGCAGGCATGTGCCGCTAGCCCAGGTTCAGTTTTCTGTATTGTATTATTCACTGTCAGAGCCCAAGCCAATGGGCATTTAGAAAGCACTCCATCCCAACGATCCTGCTCCAGTCACCATAAAACTTTCTTTCTTTCTTTTTCATAAAACTTTCTGAGAGTTACAGAGAGAATATGGTTTCTGAAAACAGCTGAATTCAGTTAGAAAAACACAGACAGATGTCTAGAAAGTCATTAATTAGTTGGAAATTAATGAAAAAAATAAATAACCAAGGGATACAGAAAACTTCAAAAGAAAACTAGGAAATATTCCGTACTGAATAAAAATGAAATTGTAAAAAAAAAAAAAAATGAAATTGTACCATGCATGATGACAAATAATGCACAGGTCATGTTTTACTTTTTTTTTTTTTTGGAATAGGGGATTGAACTCGGGACCTTTCGCTTTCGAGGCAGGTGGTGGAACCACACTGAGCTAAATGCCCAGCCCCACAGAGTCATGTTTTAAGTGACAGAAATCTTCAGCTTCATCATGTTAGAAAATACCAAGCTTCTTGCTCCCCTTCCCATTCAAACATGTTCTCATAAATTCCCTATGATGAATGTGATCGTTATGTATATCTAAACCATACCAATAAAATTAATTTTAAAAAAGAAAATAGGAACCTTCTAAAGATCTAAATGTTACATTTTGAAAAAAGTTTTTTGCATTGCTGGAGATCAAACCCAGGCCCTCGGACAGCTAACCACATGTTCCACCGCAAAGCTGCACCTTCAGCCCTAAAAAACTTTTTAAAAATGCAAATTAATTCAAAGTAAGTAGAACAAAGGAAATGAAATGATAAGCAAACATACAGGCACACAAACACATGTACATGGCCAAGAGATGAGAAATAGAGAAAAATCAGTGAAACCAAAGGTTTCTTCCTGGAATGAACCAATAAAATTAGAATTCACTATTCTTCTGATCACATTTCCGTGTTGTCAGTGTTTTGGTGCTACATCTCTAAGCTTACCACAAGCCACTTCTAGGTTTATACGTCTGAGGCATCTTCATGCATACAGAGGCCCTCATTCACGAACTCAATTCTTTCCACAATTCCGGCAAGATGCCCACGGTGCTGTTCATCACCTGATGCGGAGACTGAAAGTGCAATCGAGATTTTGCAGATGTTTCTGTTTGCAAACCGAATTGCTCATGAACAGAAGCGGTTGTGAACTGAGGCACCAGTGTGTGTGTGTGTGTGTGTGTGTGTGTGTGTGTAATGTTAATGTGATAATAATTACAAAAGCATGAGTGAAAAAAGAGAAAAGAATAAAAGAACACAAATAGCCACAGTAAGATGAATGGATGACCACATGTTGATACGCTGCATAAGGATCATCCTAATGCAATCCAGAAGAAAAACTTCTGCCATAAAATTGATAAGCATATGCCATAGAACTAGAAATGTGATAATAAAAAGGTTGGAAGCAAACTTGATATTGGTATAAATTAGAAACAGCTACATGTATGGATGTGCAGGTGTGTGTACAAACACGTGCACATATGATTATAAAATTGTGAGCTTTACACATAGACATAGCTGACACACAACTGTATTTACAATGCACAGGAGAGAAGTGAATGGAACTCTCAGAGTGGAGAGGTCCAATAGGCCCAGGAAGGGCAGCGAATGCAATGCCTCCAGCTTGGTTCTCCTGGCTGGACAGGTCCTTGACAACGGAAATGCTGCAGCTCCACATGAAATGGAAGATTGCTCTCTCTACTTGCCTAAATAACTGTCTCTCTGATGTGAGCGGGGTGCATTGATCTGCAGATCACTTGGTGTGAGGCACATGTCACCATTAACGACTCTGTCAATTGGGAAGCTCGTCTCATTTACTCGAAACAGTGAAGAACAACATCAACCTGCCTGAAAGACCAGCACGGGAGCTGAGTGCCCATTTTCCGGAGACAGATATAAAGGGCCAGCAGGTGTGAAAAAGGCTCATCGTCACTAATCCCCAGGAAGACCCAGTCAGAGCCACAGTAAGATGCCGTGTTAGCTTCCCTTGCTGTGACCAGGCACTGAGGAAGCCAGCGTGAAGCTCAAGGCTCTGTCTGTAGCTCATGGTTTCAGAGGTCTCTGGCCCTGGTCACAGGCCCATTGCTGCTGCACTGGATGAGGGGAGGTCATGGGGAGCTGGCAGGGGAGCAAAGCTGCTCTCCTCGGGGAGCCGGGAGGCAGAGACAAAGGCTGGGCTGGGGCTACAGCGCTCCCTGAGGACCCCACCCAGGGAGCTGAGCCCACGCCAGGGCGGGACCAAGCCTTCCGAACCCAGCCTGTGAGGGTCTTTCCAGCCTGAGATGGAAGCTTCCCTTTGCGTTCTTTCCTCATGGCTGTGAAATCACTGACCACTGTCTGCAGCATGGCCCAACCTCACTCTGCTCTCTCGCCTTGAAACTGTGATGAGGACCTCCTCACACACTTCATTCCATCTCCTGTGCGTGTTTGCTATCTTTTCTGTTTCTGTTGTCCTCCTGTGAGGGATTCTGTGAAATTCAATTAATAATTTATTCCAAGTCGGGCATGGTGTTGTACACCTGTGATCCTAGTATTCAGGAGGCTGAGGCAGGAGGATTTCCATGAGTTTGAGGCCAGCCTGAGCTACATAGCGAGTTTAAGGCCAGTCTTGACTCATAGCTGTTGGGAGCACTGCTACATAATTCTAAGGAAAAATCATTTGAGTAGGCCTAGTTCTGCCTACAGGCCAGCTACAATATTCTGGACATAATTCCATTTTGGCCTCGGGTCACAACTGAGACCTCAGTGATCCCCGGATGCTGTAATCTCCAGGACAAGAGCACACCTGTGGGAGACGACAGGGAGGAACCAAATCTTCATCTGCATAGTTCCTCATTGTTCTTAGATTTCCACTGCCCCCCAGTCTTTTGTTACACCTTGTTTATCCCAATGTGAAGCACTGAACTCCGCATTTTCACTTGTTACATCTGTTTCCCCATGAACTGAATAAAACGTGCTGCAAGCTAGGGGGCTTTTGTTTTTGATGCCCAGAGCAGCACTGATCAGACCCAAAGCTCAGCTTCTTCTCAGTCTCATTTTTCTACCTTTCCTGTAATTCGCCGTGTGCTGCCGTGGCTCGAAGGAGACCAGGACTCACTGCAGAGGTTCTGATAATGTCCCCTTCCCCTGTTCCCTACACATAGCAAGACCCTGTCTCAAAATACCAAACAAAAAAGTAAGAAATCTACCACTGTCTTAGGCTTTCACTTTCTTCTTTGTCATACATGTGGGAGAAAACACCATCGCCTGCGAATGAGCACCTTCTGTTTTCGAGGCCATTTTCCCTGTGACTCAGGAGCTCTGAGCTGTCAATTACAACATCATTACCAGGGCAACAGCATCATCTAAGGCCACCAGTTGGAACTGAGGTTTCTCCAGGAAAGTTATGGCTGTGACACCAGCAGTAATTTCTAATGTCTTTGGACTCTGGCAAGGTTATTGTGTGCAAAATATATTTCAAGGGATAGATTTATAGGATCAGAAAGTGGAACACATTGGCCACCGCAATATCCATCAATCTCCACACTACACAGGACTATAAAACACATTTACATTCGTTTCAATATTTTCAGTTGATCACCTTACCAAGCTAGACTCCTGAATTAGTTTTATGGCATGGAATAATGTCTCTTTCTCCTTGCCCTCCCCACCCTCCTCTGTTACTCCCTCCCTCCTTCTCTTTTGTCCTGTATAGCTGTAAAAAAGATCCAACATTAGCTGAAGCAGGAAGATCACAAGTTTGAGTCCAGCCTGGGCAACTTAGTGTCTCAGCAAGACCTGGTCTCAAAATAAATTTTAAAAAAGAGAGAGAGAGAGGATGGGCTGGTGATGTACCTCAGTACCACACCTGCCTGGCAAGCATAAGGTCCTGTGTTCGATTCCCAGTAGTAGGGAAAAAAAAGAGAGAGAGATACTTGGAATGATGGGGCACGCCTGTAATCCTAGCACTGGGGAGGCTGAGGCAGGAGGATTGCTAGGATTCCAGGCCAGCTCGGGCTACATAGTGAATTCGAGGTCAGCCAGAGCTACATAGCAGACCCTGTCTTTTAAAAAAACAAAAAATGAGCCAGGAATTTAGCTCAGTGACGTTGTGCCTGCCTGGCAAGCTCAAGGTCCTGAGTTTGATTCCCGGTACTGGAAAAAAAAAAAAAAAAAAAAGATAAAATAAAAATTTAAAAAGACATCTTCTACACTTTTTCCTCAACTCCATTTCATTAGATATGGGGCCTTGTCATCAGTTTACTGGGCAGCCCTAAAAGCACAGAGTGGCCTGGACAGCTGCATTTCCCCAGGAGGAAGCCAGCGCTGGATGTGTTGGTTGAATGCAGTCATGAACACGAGCCCTTGAGCTTCACCATTCAAGACAGAGCAAGGCCGACTCACCAGAGAGAGGAAACGCGTGCTCGTGGGGTTTGCGGGATTTATTTCAGTCAAGAGGGCGCCGACACAGGAAGAGAGGCACTGTCAGGAAGGCGTGGTTCCAGCGCACTCTGGACCCAGTGTGTGTCGTGTCCCCAGCCCCTGTGGGGACCAAAGATTGAACTCATCCCTATCTGGAGTCCCCACGGAGGGCGGCTGCGAGCCCCACAGCAGCTCAGGAAACTTGGAGCACCCTGCAGGTTTCCGGAGTGTCGGGAGCAGTCCCGGGCAGGGTCTGGGCCCGGACCCCACGCTGGGCGGGGCTGACCTGGTGTGTGTGTGGGCGGGAGGGGGGCAGCAGCCAAGGCCACGCGAGAAGGGCCGACAGAGGGCGCTGTCGCGGGTGGGCAGGGCAGGCTCGGGTCTTCTATAACCTTAGCGTTTGTCCCTACTGTGGCTCGAGGAGGCAGGAGGATCTAAGTTGGAGCCCAGCCTGGGCAAGCTTGCTACTTATTGGGACCCTGATTCAAAAAGGGTGTGTGGTGGGGGGGCGGCTTGCAGCTCAGTGCCAAAGCCTTGGGTTCAATCCCCAGTTAACGCACGCACGCACGCACGCTCGCGCGCTCAAACACATGCGCACAAAGCATCTAGTATGTGCCGCAGGGAGCACAGAGATTACCTGAGTAACTCCTGGTCCCACTGAAAGACACGGGCCAAATCTTTTTTTTTTTTTCAAGTGATCTGAGTTATATGGCACAACAAAGTGCACCCGGAGAGCCCGCAGAGATCAAAGAGTGTTTCCCGCACAAGCCCACCTCGAGGGGCGACCCAGAGCGACAGGTCGGCCATTGGCTTTCTCAGGTCTCATCTCTTCCATCTGTAAAATGGGCTTTCATAAATTCTTGGTACTGGGGATAGAACTCGGGTCCTAGTGCTTGCGCAGCAGGCGGCCAAAACACTAAGCTAAATCCCCGGCTGGCTTTCATGAAGTCTGCAATGAGGATAATTTCATTCTGCTTTGGTTGGGCTGCAGCAGGAGGACTATGTTTCTTCTCGGCAGCGACTTGTAGGCTGAGGTAGAAAGGCGAGCCCCAGGAAGCGCCTGACAGAAAAATGAGCCCTTCCAAGCGCAATCCCGTAGCTCCCCTTACACCTCCCCACCGCCTCTTCAAATGTTTTGAGCTAGTGCGCACGCGCCGATGGAGTCGCCGAAGAAACTACAACTCCCAGAGGGCTCCGCGCGCTGGCTTCGGCCGCGCCGCTCTTGCTCCAAGGCGCATACGCAGCCTACGTCCCGGAGCTTGGCGCATGGACCACAACTCCCAGAGTGCTCCGGACCCTCGCTGCCGTCAAGCAACATGGCTGCTAGTGAGTTAGGGCGCTGCGGGTCGCTGCGGGCCCGGGGAGTTGTGGGAACCGCAGGAGGTCTGGGGCGGAGGCGCGGCGGCGCAACGCTAAGGACCCTGGGGTCCACCTAGCACGCGGCAGTCACCCGGGCTCCTGCAGGGCAGGGTGGGACGAGAGGGCTGGAGGTCACCTGGCAGCCCCAGCAGGAGTGACCCTCGTTCTTCCACTCCAGGAATTGCTGCCTTCTTCAAGAATGCCTGGGGCCAGGAGCCGGTGCTGGTCGTGTCCTTAGCTATCGCGGGCCTCGGTGCGTGAGTTTCCCGGGCACGAACGTGTATCCTCCGCCCGCAGCATTTCACCCGCAACGGTGTATCTTGCTCCGCACCGTGTGCGCCACCTCACGGCTCCCCTGGCCTATTGCACCCTTAACATGGTGGGGATCCCTCCCCCCAGCCTCTGTCAGCACGAGATGCAGTCCCTTGACCCCCATTGTACTCTGAGAAACCCGGGGTGACAAAAGAACGATAATGGGAATTAATAATGCGTGCCCCTTCCCTCCCCGATTCTCAATTGAGTTGGTTGGGGCGGAGGGGGGCTAGGGAGTCTTGAGCAAATCCTCGTGAGTCTGCCTGATAAAGAACCTGTGACCGGGCCCGGGATTTAGCTCAGCGGTTTCGCCGCCTGCTGCGCAAGCGCAAGGGCCCGAGTTCGATCCCCGGTACCAAAAAAAACCACAAAACCTGTGGCCTGCAGCAGCGCTGCTCACACTTCAGGGTGACCGGGAGTTCCTGACCTGCGGTTGGGGGGTCTAATTAAGTGCAGTCCATAGGTCTGGGCTGGGGCCTGGGATTCTGCATTCCGGGCCTTGTCGGTACTGATATCCCACAGACCACACACTGGGAAAGGTCCTAAAACAGGCCTCCAGCCACCATGGGCACTGCGCTCATAAACTGGGGCTGAACCACTGAGATGGTACAAGACACGCTGAAGTTTAAAAGTACATGTACTGTTTATGTTCATTATATGGGAAATGGTAATGGTTGGATCATACCAAGCTACACTACTTTGTAAAATTAGTTTTGTTTATATCCTTTTCTTCTTAATGTGGCTGCTAGAAAACTTGCAGGTGGCTGTCGCCTATCAGACAGCATGGACCTCCCCCAGTCCCAGGACTCCTGGCTCTCCCCGGTCAGCAATTGGTCTCTGTACAACCCTCCTCCCCCCGAGTTGGCAAGCAGTCTTGTTTCCTGGAACATCCCAGCCCCGCCCCCCATCCTCTATGACCACAGCACTCTAAGACTGCCCCACTTCCTCCCATCCCTGCTCTGTAGCTGACACAGCTGAGTGCTAGGCATCACTCCCCCACTCCCAGCTGTAAACCCTCTGCCCATAAATGGGGGCCACAGGGTGCAAGAGCCCCAGAGCAGCCTCCTGGGGTTACCTTGACCCACCCCAACCCACACCTCACTTGTCTCTCCACAGCTGCAATTCTGCCCGTAGTCAGCCCCTACACCAAGTACTCCATCATGGTCAACAAGGCCATGCCCTACAACTACCCAGGTGAGTGGGCCTTTCCGGAGGGGGGGGCATTCTGCCGTAGCCTGGACTGCACCTGTCCAATTTAATGATACCACTTGCTTCCCGTTGTTTTGTG
The DNA here is from genome assembly GCF_000247695.1 of Heterocephalus glaber. Next base: position 2,459,801 of record NW_004624832.1, on the reverse strand, counting down.
CTTTGAGCCTCTTGACAGATTTCTGTTCCTGCCTGGGTTCCTGTATCTGCTGCTTCCCCTGTCTGTCTCTGCATCACCCATTCTCTGACCCACTCTCCTTTCTCTCCCTCAGCCCCGCTTCCCTCTCTGAGCATAATCTGACAGGCCCTTTTGGCTTTTCCGGAGGGCTCTGGAGACTGGCCGGTCTCAAGTGGCCCACCTTCCTCTCCCACAGTGCCCGTCCGAGATGATGGGAACATGCCTGATGTGCCCAGCCACCCCCAGGACCCCCAGGGCCCCAACCTGGAGTGGCTAAAGAAACTGTGAGCACTTCTTGCTATGGACAGGGAGGCAGCCCCCTCCCCTGGCCCCCAATAAAAGTGTGAACACCAACCCCAGATTCTGAGAGTACATGATTGGGGTTGGGAATAGCAGACAGTGACCAATGTACATGGGGTTGGTTTATTGGGGTGGGGTCAGTCGAAGGGTGGGGTGGCCAGAGTAGGGTAGGGCAGCAGTTTGTCAGGACCCCGAGACACCCAACTTGAATCCAGGGTCTCATCTGCTTCAAAGCCAAAGTCTTCCTCGACCTTAACCTGGGGAGAAAGGAGTCGGACTTGTGGGCCTGGGAACAGAGAAGCCTCCCCATGGCTGCTCTCCCTGGCCAGCAACTTCCCTGTGTGCAGAGCGGACCGAGGTCCCCCTCCCCCCGCCCCACCGGCCATCTCCAGGCCGAGACTCCTAGCTCCTTCCCGCTGCCCCCACCCAGCCTACTTGCCCGGGCTCCTGCCTACCTGCACAGGGGCCGGCTCTGGGGTCAGCAAAGCACCCACCCGGCCCCCATCCCGTGGTGCTCGCCGCCTCTTCCGCCCACTGAGCCCCTCACCAGGGGCTGGGCTGCTGGCTTCCAGGGCTGCCGGAGTCCTTCTGGGTGGGGACAGCTCCTCCTTCTCAGGAGGCTCGTTCTCAGCATTGCCTGGGGTGGGGGTGTCTGTGCCCTGGCTGCCCTCGTCCTGGAGGGGAAGGAAGGGGCAGGTAAAGGTTGTCCCGGCTCCTGGTTTCCCTGGCCCAAGAGAGCAGTGCTCACCTCCAGCACAATGGTGAACTGGCTGGCCCGGTAGTCATCTCCGTAGGAGTCCAGCACCCTCATGAGGAACCTGCATGGACAGAGATGCCGCCAGTGGGACAGTGACCTCCTGGCAGGGACAGCAGGGCCCAGCTCACACTCGGCCTGAAGCCCCCACTGCCCTTGGCCCAGAGTTCAGAGCTCTGCAGCCTGGGGCCCGAGCAGGGTGCTTGTCTGACTGTTGGTTCCCTGCCTGTCATGGGCGACCGGGGTGCCGAGCGAGGGCTCCAAGAAGACGGGCAACCGGACCGGGGATTTAGTTCAGTGGTTCTGCCACTTGCCTCGAAAGCGCAAGGACCCAAGTTCAATCCCCAGTACAAAAAACAAACAAAAAAACCAAGAAGAGGGGCTCCCACTAGTCAGATGTGCCCGGCCAGCTGGCAGAGGACCAAGATGACGGGCGCTGCAGGTGGCAGGTCAGTGGCGGGTGTCTGGGGCCGAAGGTTGCAGGGCTTAGGCCCTGCCAAAGGTCGTGTGGGGTGCTCTGAGCTCAGCTGCTCAGTGCTTGTCCACTGGCATTGTCCCTGTGCAGATCAGAGGTGCCACTTGCTCCGGGTCACAGCAGGTGTGCATTGTGCCCCTCGTCCCAGCAGACAGCTGCTCCCAGCCACCCAGCTGGCTCTGCCCTCCCCACCCTGCTCCCATCCAAGCCTGCACCCTTCATCCTCAGGGCCCAGGGGCCCAGGCAGACAGGGCAGCTGGCCGAGTGGGGAGAGGGGTGGAAATGCCGGGCTAGAAGCCCGGGCTGTGGTGGGAGGGCTACCTGCGCTCCTGCTGCAACCTCCGAGTGATCCGCTGGACCTGGTGCAGCCTGTTGAGGACGCGCTCGTTCACCTGCAGAGGGGGAGAGCACGGGTCACCGCAGTTGCGTTCAGAGCGCTTCCCTCCCTGCCTCGCGTCCTCGCCCTTGTCCACTCGGAAGTGCTGGCTGGCTCCCAAGCACACGTTCATTCGCACTCCTATCGTGGGGCTTCCCCCACGGCTGGACTGGGGACTGAACCGTGGGCCTTCACACTGCGCTACACCCGCAGCCCTCTGTTCGTCCTGCTGGGGTCTCACTGAGTAGCCCAGTGACACCCAGTGTCAGCCTCCCAAGAGCTGGGACTACAGGTGTGCTCCACCATGCCCGCTGTCCTGGGGCTTTCAACACGCTGTTCTTCTGCTTGACCCCTTCTCACTGCTCTCCAAGCCCTGGAGCGAGACTGTCACCTGCTGAGGGAGGCCCCAGGCCTCCCGACCCCATGCCAGAACCCTGCCCACCCCCTCGTCTTGCTTACTCTTGGCCCTGCACAGTGCATCTCATATCCTGTGTGTTCTTCGCTCACTGTCTGCTCCCCAACCCAACCCAAGCTCCATGAGGACAGCCTGTCCCCAGCGCCTTAGATTGGCAGTGTGAGGTGGCTGCTTAGGGCTGTCACAGACCTGTGGGTCACGCCTGAATGGTGGCTGAAGCATGGGCTCCTCCCGGCCAGAAAGCCTGGGCTCAGTGCCCTCAGAAAGGTGTGCTGGACTCCAGACCCCCGCCCCTCAGCATGGCACTGTGTTCCAAGACAGTAGCCACAGAGGTGAGCACCTTACAGTGAGGTCCCAGGTACACCCTCGCTCAGTGGCTGCTGTCCTTGTGAAAAGGGGAAACTGAGACACAGACCCACACATGGAGCAACATGTGAGGTTGAGGGCAGAGGCCAGGGTGACGCCGCTCGCTACGCCTCAAAGGACACCGAGGTCGTTGGCAACAGCAACAGGCCAAGGGACACCAGCAGGACTCCATTAGCCCTCGGGAATTGCCTGCTGACACCCTGGTCCCAGACTTCCCGCCTCTAAACTGCAGGACAAAGGGAGGCATGGGAGGCACGCCTGTTATCCTAGCACTCTGGAGACTGAGGCAGAAGGATTGCTGTAAGTTTGAGGCCAGCCTGGACTGTAAAGATCCTGTGTCATAAAAAACTTAAATAAAACTGGAAAATAGGCGTCTGTGGCTGAGCCTCCAGCCTGTGGTACTTTCGCAGCTCCAGCAGCCTGAACACGCCCCACGTGACTCTTCAGGGAGTCGGAGACCTGACACTGCTCCACCACCTGCCCCCTTTAAAACCCTTCAACGGCTCCGGCTGTCAAAAAAAAAAATTCCAAAGTTCTTGCCTTGCTGTTCCTGCCCGGCAGGGTGTGACCCCCCGCTTCTGCTCCATCCTCCTACCGCCAGGGAGGGCTGAGGAACAGCTCTGCCAGTGAACCTGAGTCCAGGGCAGGGGCTATGGGATGCAGAGAGATAGGACCCAAGGGGACTGGTGCGGGGCTGGCAGGCTCGCCCAGGAGGTGACCCAGAGCGGGATCCCACACTCACCTACCTGCTCGATCTCCCGGCAGCGCCGGACCAGCGCCTGGTACTTCCTGCGGTTCAGCTCTCGCTGGCGCCTCCGCCGCCCCCGGGCTGCCTCTTCCTCTTCGTCGCGCTCCCGGAGCCCCGAGCCCCCCAAGCCACCAGACACAAACTCCACCTCGGTCTCTAGCTCGCTCTCCAGGATGTGGCCGCCAAACAGGGGGGGTAGCGCCAACTCTGAGCCCGGCGGGGCCGAGAACTCCTCAAACCCCACGGCTGCCATGGTCCTGCAGGGTCAGAGGCGTCTCTCCTCACTCCTCACCCCTCCTCTTCCAATCCTCCCGGTCTCTTAGACCCGGGTCCCGTCTGATCCCCGGTCTTCTCCCTTGCAGCCCCCAGGCCCCCCGAGGGTGGCTATAACGTACAGCAACGGCATGAACTACAATTCCCAGCGGGCCCCCGGGCACAGGACAGAGGCTACGCATCGCGGGCCGCAGCGTCCTCTCGGGTACGCGGCCCGGCCCCTCCCGCGGCTCGGCCACTCACCCCTCTCGCTGCTCCAGCTCCATCTCTGCCACTCCAGGCGCCTCAGGCCGCACCACTTCAGCCTCAGGCGTCTAGGTTGAGCCGTGTGGAGAACTATTGGTCCCATTAGGCTTCGCGGCCCAGGAAGCCCGGTGCCTTCTGGGAGTTGTAGTTTCCTATTTCCAGCTTCGTTTCCTTCGTCCTGGTCGCCCTACGCAAAATCGCGGCTTCAAGGCCTTGCTTTCTCTTCTACGCCGCTACCAGTCGTCTGTGCTGCCGCCGCCTTTATTCTGGTTTCGACCCCCCACAGTCTGGCCGCGACGATTCTCCGCGTAGCCGACGCGCTCTGGGGGCCGCGAGCCCGCTGAGCCCCTGTCCGCGTCCCGCTCATCCGTGTGCGCCGGAGGTCGGTGCTAATAACGTTGTTCCAAACGCGGCGGGAACATCGCGGTGTCGTTGGCCAATCAGAGCGCAGCTCTGCCCGGCTAGGCGCGTAACGGCATCAGTGAGCGCCGGCCGCTGCTGCGAAGCTAATTTCCTAGAAACCGTCGTGAGCTGAGGGAAGAGGTGAGTGGGGGACAATGGGAGGGCCGGACGCCAGACTCCTGGGTCTGGAGGAGGAGGCGAATGAGGACAAAGCCGGGCCTTCACAGGTTGATCGCCCAAAGCTTCGTATGCTCCTCCTGTGCTATGGCCCTGGGGATATGTCAGAAGTAAGGTTGTTCACTGTCCTCTTAGAGCGTTGACTGATGCCCGGGAGGCGGGCTCCGTGGAGGAGTCACTTAATCTCAGTCTTGGGAAGTGTCTGAGGGCGCACACGCGGGACGTGTGGGGCGTACATCACAAAGCAAGCCGCCGCGGGCTGGAAAGGGGTGCAGGGGTCAGACAGTTGGAGCCTGGGAGCTGAAGGCTGAGGAGTTGTTGGGCACTGAAGAGTGGGGCAGAGAGCCACTTTAGGCAAAGAGGACTGATTGTGCGAAGACCCAAAGGTGAGAAATTGGTAAGTCCTGACAGGATGGCACTTTGCATGGCTTGCTGAGTCTTACATGGGTAGGGATGCAGACACCCCTGGAGAACAAAGCAAAAGGAAGCACCCTACCTTGTGGAGCTTGGGTACCAATAAAGGAGGACCCGGGCCTTCCAGGAGAGAGGTCCTTCATGTAATAAAGAGGGACTTGGTCAGGTGTGGTCTCACGGAACCCTGCCCTTCCTTCCGCACAGACCTTGGGATGTCTCTGGCAGATGAGCTTTTGGCTGACCTTGAGGAGGCAGCTGAAGAGGAGGAAGGAGGAAGCTTTGGAGAGGAGGAAGAGGAGCCAGCGATTGAGGATGTACAGGAGGAGACACAGCTGGATCTCTCTGGGGATTCAGTCAAGAGTATCGCCAAGCTGTGGGATAGCAAGATGGTGAGAGGGCACAGGGGTGAGGGGCCACAAACAAGCGCCAGGACAGGTAATGAAGCAGTAACTCTTCTTTTTTTTTCTTTCCCCCCATTAACTTTATTGGTACATTTTAGGTATAAAATACAGTTACATTCATCATTGGGATCTTGTACCATTACATGAGTCTCTTGGTTCTTATTTTTTTTCCCCTTCCCTTGCCCACCCCCTTCTCCCCCTCCACCCTTCCCTATTTGCAAAGACCTTTTTTTTTTTTTTTTTTTTGTACCGGGGATCGAACTTGGGTCCTTGCGCTTGCGCAGCAGGCGGCGAAACCACTGAGCTAAATCCCTGGCCCTAGTAACTCTTCTTTTTGAAGAGCCCTGGTGACTCCCTTTCTCTTCCTTTTCCCCTTCCCTGGCAGTTTGCTGAGATCATGATGAAGATTGAGGAGTACATCAGCAAGCAAGCCAAAGCTTCAGAAGGTAGTTTGCACCCTCACTTTCCCCTCCTCATTATCTTGTCGGGCCTCATGGCTCTTTTGTTCCTTGTGGCTTCCAATACTGAGTCTTGGTCCCTCTTGCCCTTTCTCAGAGCACTCTTTTCATCCATCCCACTGCAGACCACTTCTCCCCTAAAAACATTGTGTGATAAAGCCCTTATTCTATGATGAGCACTTACTAGTTGTGATAGAACTTATCTCAAGATTCCCCAAACTGGATGTGTTGGCACGGGCTATAATCTCACCTCTCTAGGAGGCTGAGACAGGAGGATCACAAGCTTGAGCAGAGCCTGGGCAATGTAGCAACTTAGTAAGATCCTGTCTCAAAATAAGGAATAAAAAAGAGCTGGGGATATATAGCTCAGTACAAAGGTCCTAGGTTCAACCCATAGTACTGCCAAATCAATCAGTCAATCTGTAAAATCCCCGAACTGCAGGGGCAGGCATGACCAGTTACAGAGTTTTTGCTACATCTGTAAACTGGGTGTTCTTTTACTTCAGATTTTTTTTCAAATCAGTGAACATTTTTTCCCTAAGTTCATGTAAGAATTAAATGTTGTTACTACTGTGAATAGAAAACTGGTACCTTTGGGTAAATATAAAGTAGCCGCAAAATAAATACACTGCTGTTAGGTTGTCACCTGATAGCTTTTGTCAGTCCCAGCTCTGGGGAGCACCGGGTCACCTCTTGAGTACTCAGAGTGCCTGTTAATAGGGCAGGCCCATTGCCATTCCCCTTCTGGGAAGCATGGGACTCTGGACTCCATAGTGGAATTTGTTGGTCCTGGGAAGCTCTGGGAGTTGCTGGGCACAGGAGAGATGTAGTCAGAACACAGGTTCAGGGAGACACACTCCTTTTCTTTACTAATTTCTTGGACACTCAGTTGAATCAGCCCAGCTCTCTGCTCTCAAAATGCCCAGAGTCTAGTGGAGGACTCTGGCCAGATCCCAGGCTGTCCTTGGTGGGTAGTCCCTTGCTCAGGACACTCTGCAGCCAAAGGAGGGGCTACCTGGCCCTGCCTTGGGGATCAGGTGCTTAATTGGAGTCTGGAGCATGGTCACTTGCCAGGCAATAAGGGGAGGAAAGGGGCCCAGGGAAAGAGAATAGCATGGCCAGGCCACAGACATCGGAGTGGCAGGGAGGCGCAGGGAGGTGCCGGCTCCGGCTGGGGTCCAAGGCCAGGCTGCAGAGCTCAGGCTGGGTGTCGGGTGGGGTTGGGCATGAAACATGTCAGGTTGGGTGGTGGTCCGTGTCTAGCAGAGGGGCCCAGCTGTGGTGGAGTGTGGGGGAGACGTCTGCAGGAAGGTTCTTCAATGCCATCCGAGCCTTAAGGAGGGAAGGAGGCACTCGGGCACCAGGGCTGGGACAGATTGAAGCACCGTGTTTAGGGCCAGATCTCTGCCTGCCGGCTGTGCAACCTCAGGCAGTGGCTCCATTTCTCTCTTTTAAGTCAGTCCAATTTAATATGGACCTCCCCTGCTGGCCATGGGTGAGGTAAATCAGCCCCTGTATGACACACAGAATGACCCCTGATCAGGCCCAGGGGTCCTGTGTGTGTCAGCTGCTCTGACTGCTAACCCTGATGATGCTCTCATTGTTTGTATTGCACAGTGGTTTTCCAGAAACATAAGAGGCAGGGATGTTGGCAGGAGGGGGAACAATGCCTGGAGAGATCGAAAGTGGAGCGGCTGTAACTGGGGCCCAGTGGCCCCAGTCAGCTGCAGTCAGGTGGAGTCGTGTGGAGAGGACAGGGTTGGAAGGTGGAGGGGCCACAGTGTGGAGCTGGTGGCTCAGCACATACCAGGGGAGGACTCCAGGGTCCTGGGCACCGCGGGCGCAGACGCGGGGAGCGCAGCTGTAGAACTTGTCCCTGCCGGGCAGGGCGTCCCATAACGCAAGCCTCGACTCGCTCTAGGGGCTGGCTCGTTACCTTGGTAGTGGGAGGCATGGGAGGGCCTAGTTCCAGAGCAGGATGAGGTTGAGTCTGGACTGACGTGGAGGACAGACTGGAGGGGGTGCAGAAGCAGGCCGGTGGGCACGGCCGCGGCCGCTATGTGCTCCTGCCTCATCCGCTCCCGCTTCTCCTCCGCACAGTGATGGGGCCGGTGGAGGCAGCCCCCGAGTACCGTGTCATTGTGGACGCCAACAACCTGACTGTGGAGATCGAAAATGAGCTGAGTGAGTGCTGGCGCCTTGTGGCAGCCCTGTCCCATGCCCCCCACGGCCCCGCTGGCCTTCCCCTGCGTGCTGCCCTAGGCCCCTGTGCCGGTCTGGTCCGGCTCACCAGAGAAGGAAGTGCACAGTTCCTTCCCCGGGGCCTGTCCTAGAAGCTGCCCACGTCACTTCCGCTCTCGGCTTCTAACGAGGTGGCCACCCAAGTACGAAAGGGCCGGAGCATGGCCTTTATGCTGGGTGCCCTTGTGCCAAGCTGCGGTCTCGGGGTTTGGCAGTGAAGCAGGAAGCGGGTGCCGGGGACAGCCGGATGGCCTGCTCCTCACGAGCAGCCCCTCCTCACCTCCCCAGACATCATCCATAAGTTCATCCGGGACAAGTACTCGAAGAGGTTCCCCGAGCTGGAGTCCTTGGTCCCCAACGCACTGGACTACATCCGCACGGTCAAGGTGAGGGGCTCGGCAGAGAGTGCTGAGCACGGGAGACCTCGAGGCGAAGCTGTTATGGGCGAGCCAGGCCCTCGAGAAGAGGGCCAGAGCCCTGCATGGGGTGCACATGTATAACCCTAGTCTTTGCGGCTGAGCTGGAAAGGAAAGATCAGGAGCTGGGACCCGGCCTGGGCAACGTAGCGAGGCCCTGCCTGGTGCGGTCGGGCTGGTGGCAGAGGAGGTTCTGTCCTGGCCTGAGCTCAGAGTGGGCCCAGACCACAGCCCGTGGGGTGCAGTGCGTCTTCCCGTGGCTTCTCTGCCCGCCTGCCCCCGTGGAGCTGCCACAGTGCTGGCGCTTTGAGCACTGGCAGTCTGGGGGCTGGGAGGGGCAGGAGAGGCCCCACTGCAGAGCGGCCTCCCGGAGTCCCGGGGGATCCTGAGCGGAGCCGGGGGGGGCTGCCCCTCCTGAGCTCCATGCCTGCCTCCCCCAGGAGCTGGGCAACAGCCTGGACAAGTGCAAGAACAACGAGAACCTGCAGCAGATCCTCACCAACGCCACCATCATGGTGGTCAGCGTCACGGCCTCCACCACCCAGGGGTACGAGCGCCCCAGGACCCGGCGCGGCACACGCGGGCACTTGCAGGGGCCACCCGTGGCGCCAGCAGGCGAGATGCCCAGCAGTCCGGGTCCCTCCCACAGGCAGCAGCTGTCGGAGGAGGAGCTGGAGCGGCTGGAGGAGGCCTGCGACATGGCCCTGGAGCTGAACGCGTCCAAGCACCGCATCTACGAGTACGTGGAGTCCCGCATGTCCTTCATCGCCCCCAGCCTGTCCATCATCGTGGGCGCCTCCACGGCAGCCAAGATCATGGGTGAGGCCCCCGCCCTGTCGCCCGCCCTGCAGGCTCGGACGGGTGGGCGCACGGCACCGCAGCCCCGTCCCGCCGGCTGTGTGTGGGCCTGACACACACGGCAGCGCCATGAAGGCTGAGGCCGCCCGAAGAGGCCACTCTACATCCCGCCCCGCTGTGTGCCGGGTCCTGAGCCCCTCCACGCCTCATTTATCTCCTCAAAGGCCCTGTGTTCAAATCCTGCCGTGTTCTGCAGCAGCTCTAATTTCAGCACACAGCTCAGGCCCCTCAGTGGGGAGCTGCGTGCTGAGCTGGGGAGCGGACATGGTGGGTTCAGCACAGATGTGGGTGCAGATCCTGGCCCCGCCTGGCTGACCACTCATCCTCAGCAAATGAGCTCCCCTGCCTCAGTTTCCCGAGTGTGACTGGCAGCTGGGCTGGTTTCCTCCGGCCGTAGCCAAGACCCTGGGCCTGGCACACTGTCACCCCCTCTGGGCCTCACCGGACCCCACCCGTCGCTGGCCGGCAGGGACCCTGGCAGGGTTTGGGAGGAGCTGCTCAGTGAGCCCCAGCCTCCTGGGCTCCTACGGCCGTGGCTTGTTCCTCCCCTCCTTCCACGTCCCTTTGCCTGCCACTGACGCTGTCTCCCCAGCTACCCTCTTCGCTGTTACGGAGCCTCGAGAGTGTGTTGAACCCTGAGGGTCAGGTCACTCCAGCTTTGAGGTGCCCCACCCAGCTCAGTCCCTCTAGTCACAGAAGGCCCTGGCCCGATGGCACGGTGGCCCCTCAGCTCTGCTTAGCCTGCCGTGCCCACGCCAGGGCTCCTTTCGAGGTCCCTTACTGGCTGGGCGGTGTGCCCAACCCCTGCAGTCACGGCAGGCCCTGAAAGTGGAGAAATGTCTCCTGCCAGCGTATTCCCCTCCCTGTGCTTGCACAACCCCACTGCAAACAGGTGAGGCAGACACAGGCCCAGTGCTCAGAGCACCTGCCCTACATAGATAGGCTGGTGTGGGGCACACCTACAGCCCCAGCACTGGGGAGGCTGAGGCAGGAGCCGGCCTAGGCAACATAGTGAGTTCAAGGCCAACCTGGACCACATAGTGAGACTGTGTCTCAAAAAGACCTCCCATAGATAACACCCTCAGAGCGGGCAGCGTGGACTTTGGGGTCAGCCTCCTCTTGGGCCACTTCCTGGCTGTGCACCCACAAGGCAAGTTGCCACCCCCCTCTGTGCCCCTGCACATCTGCCCCACAGTGAAATGAGCTACTTCAGCCCTCGAAGGCAGGGCCAGAACCTCACACAAAGGCACGGAGTGCAGGGAGCCCCTGGTCCAAGCCCGCATCTCCCTCTGCACCTCCCACTGCAGGTGTGGCCGGCGGCCTGACCAACCTCTCCAAGATGCCCGCCTGCAACATCATGCTGCTCGGGGCCCAGCGCAAGACACTGTCCGGCTTCTCATCTACCTCCGTGCTGCCCCACACTGGCTACATCTACCACAGCGACATCGTGCAGTCCCTGCCCCCGGTGAGTGGCACCGCCGAGCGCCGACCTCGGTCCGGCTGGCTGTGTAGCAGAGCCAGCCCTCCTGGCCCAGTCATGCAGCTGCAAAGCACGGCCCCTTCCCGGGGTCCAGGCCAGTGCCTGCCCTCTTCTCCTCTGCATGCTGGTGGCTTATTGTTGTCGCTGTCTTGTGGCTGTGGGTTTTACATGTGCCTCCTGGTGCTTCCTCACACGAGAGCCACCTCTCTTGAATGGCAGAAAACATGAATTCAGCCATATGTGGGCAGGTCTTTTATTTTAAATACTGCTAGTTAGTTATTTTTTAGAACTGGGTTTTTTTTGGTACCAGGGATCAAACTCAGGTCCTTCCGCTTGCCCAGCAGGCAGCGAAACCACTGAGCTAAATCCCCGGCCCAGTTAGTTATTTTTTGTTTGTGTTAGTTGGTTTTTTGAGACAGGGTCTCACTGTGTAGCCCAAGCTGGCCTCAAACTTCAGTGATCCTCCTGCCTCAGCCTCCTGAGTGCTGGGATGACAGGCGTGCGCCACCACACCTGGCTTTATTATTATTTAACAGTGTCCCATTTATGGAATAGCTAAGTTGCCATCTTTACCGGGCTTGTGGTTTTTGAAGAGGGCTGAGAGGAAACCCTGCCTGTGGTGTGGCCAGGAGTCTGCGTCGCTGTGGTGACAGTAACGGCTCAAGAGCAGGGCCAGAGGCTGGGGAGCAGGGCTGAGGCTTTGGAAATGCTGATTTCACTGAATCCTCACAACTCCAGTTTTCCCTCTGCTCCGGCCCACACCTGCTTCTGCCCTGCTGCCCATTTCCCAGTTGAGGAAACTGAGGCGAGTGGGCCAGGTGTGCAGCCGGGGCCTGGGCTAGGTGTGGCCGGGGCGGGCTGAGGGCTCCACCCGGCTCAGGCCCTCTTCATGCTGCTTCGGACAGAGGCGCTGCAGGGAGGCAGCCCCTTGTCCTCTGCCTCCTTGTAGACTGGGGGAGAAGAGTGGGCTTCTCCCACCGGGCCTGGTGGTGCTCACCTCAATCGCAGCACTCTGGGAGGCTGAGGCAGGAAGGTCGCAGGTTCAGGCTCAGTCAGTTTAGCAAGACCCTGCCTTGTCTTTGAAAGGGTGGCCCTGTGGCTCAGTGTGAGGGCCTGAGTTGTGGGGCTCTCCGGAGGTGCTGGGCCAGACAGGCCGGGGTGTGAGGCCTCCTTCCCAGGACCTGGGGTCGGCCAGCCCTGGGGAGCACCGGACTCACCCCCCTTCCATTGCCCCAGGATCTGCGGCGGAAGGCGGCCCGGCTGGTGGCCGCCAAATGCACACTGGCCGCCCGCGTGGACAGTTTCCACGAGAGCTCGGAGGGGAAGGTGAGCGGGCGCCCGTGGGGTGGGTGTGTGCTGGCGGAGGCCCCGGGGCTGTGCAGGGAGGGAGGGAGGGCAGGCTCCTTCAGGGCAGAGCTCAGGTGAGCCTGGGCCGCAGGTATGGAGGGTGTGAGGTCTTAGAGGAGCCCCGGACCGGGGACCGGGGAGGAGGAGGACGCTGTGCCCCGGTGGCAGATGGGCCGGCCAGGCAGGCACCCCAGGAGTGGCCACAGCGCCCCACTCCCCTCCAGGTGGGCTATGAACTGAAGGACGAGATCGAGCGCAAATTTGACAAGTGGCAGGAGCCGCCGCCTGTGAAGCAGGTGAAGCCCCTGCCCGCACCCCTGGATGGGCAGCGGAAGAAGCGAGGGGGCCGCAGGTGAGGGCCCTGGGGCCCTGTGGGGGTGAGCGGGGCGGGGGGGCGGCGAGGCCCATACCCGAGCTGACCGCTCACCCCAGGTACCGCAAGATGAAGGAGCGGCTGGGACTGACAGAGATCCGGAAGCAGGCCAACCGCATGAGCTTCGGAGAGGTCAGCCCGCGCCCGTCAGTGGGCAGCCACCCAAGGCCTCTCCGCCCCAGCTCGGACTCGGGGTCCCCCACCCCGAAAGCCGCCTGCCACTCGGGGCTGCCCTGGCTCAGCTCCCCTGGTCCCTCCCCGCCAGCGAGGGTGCCCTGCTGTGCACACCCCCACCCAAGACCACACCCTGTCCCGCCCACCACGCCCAGCACGCACATGCAGGACAGAGATACCTGGTGCCTGCTGGGCCTGGGTGCTCGGCCGGGCCGGTGCCTGCCTGTGCGCCGCGAGATGAGGCCTAGGCAACTGCTGGGGGCTGCCCAGCACCCAACCTCTGACACCCCTGCCCTCAGATCGAGGAGGACGCCTACCAGGAGGACCTGGGCTTCAGCCTGGGCCACCTCGGCAAGTCGGGCAGTGGGCGCGTGCGCCAGACACAGGTGAACGACGCCACCAAGGCCAGGATCTCCAAGACGCTGCAGGTACGGGCCAGGCTGGGGCCCAGGGGCCTGGTGGCTGGGAGAGCCTGGTCACAGCCCTCCTCCTCCCGCAGCGGACCCTGCAGAAGCAGAGCGTGGTGTATGGCGGGAAGTCCACCATCCGCGACCGCTCCTCGGGCACCGCCTCCAGCGTGGCTTTCACCCCCCTCCAGGTACCCGGCCCCAGGTGGCTCGCAGAGCCCCTTCCCCCTCTGCCGTGAAGCGCTACTGCTGGGGCGGCAGGAGGCTGTGCCTGTGGACAGGCCAGGCAGCTCCCGCACTGTGCCCAGCAGGGTCCAGCGCCTCATGCAGAGACCCAGCTCCAAGCAGGCCACACCCCCAAGCTTCCGGACCACTGCCCTTGAGTGGCCGGGCTGGCCTCATGGCTGCACCAGCGGTCAAGTTCCCAGCCAGGCCGGCTTGGTGTCACCCCTGAGGTCAGGTCCCAGCCCGGCAGTGACGAGCCGTGTGGAGCTGGGTGTCTGTACCTCCCATCCCTCAGTTTACCACAGTGAGGCCAGTCGGCCCCTCACGTCAGGGTTGGTGAGCTCACACGCGCACCAGAAAGCGTGCTAAGTGCCTCCCTGGTCCCAGCACTGTTCTCTGGGCCCTGCCCTCATGGACACAGAGGAGTGCAGTCCACAGTGAATAGGTGGTAGGTGTCGGGGAGAAACAGGAGAGGAGGACATGGGGGTCTCAGTGCATGCCTGTACTCCGAGCACTGGGGGGCTGAGGCAGGACGATCGAAAGTTCCAGCCCAGCCGGGGCAACTTATAAGACCCTGTCTCAAAAAATAACAAGGGCTGGGACTGGGGATGTAGCTCATTATGAAGGCCTTGGGTTCCATCAGCAGTACTGGAAAAAAGAAAGAACAGTGCTGGCCGTTACCGCGGTCTGTGGTGTTGCCCTGTGTGCCAGAACTCAAGGCCTGCCCCCCCACTGGGGCCGCCGCCTCCTGGGGAGCCTGGCAGGACAGGGTTTGCTGGGGCGCCGCTTTTAGCATCACTTGGGGAACTCAGCAACATCCCAGCTGCCCGGCGCCTCCCTCCCCTTCCCGCCACCACCCGGTCAGGTCCAAACCTCTGGAGTCGACACCCTCGGAGACCGCAGCTGGTCCTCCTGCCCTGCTGCCTGGGGACCCTGGCAAGTCCCGGTCCCCTCCTGTCACCCTGTCTCCACCCCACCGCCCAGGGTCTGGAGATCGTGAACCCACAGGCAGCGGAGAAGAAGGTGGCCGAGGCCAACCAGAAGTATTTCTCCAGCATGGCCGAGTTCCTCAAGGTCAAGAGCGAGAAGAGCGGCATCACGTCCACCTGAGGCAGCGCGTCCTGGGTCCGCCCTGCCGGGGACTGTACCCGGATCAGGAGGTTCCGGCAGAGAGCCGCCCGCCGCCCGCCTCACAGGCGCCCAGGACTGAGCCCGGCCCTGGGCAGAGCCGGTCTCTTTGGCGAGGCTTTTTATTTTACCTGGGAAAGGAGATGCTTTTTGTGGAAAGAGTACAATTAAAAGCACAGCATCGAGGGCTGGGGATTTAGATCAGTGGTTCCGCCGCCTGCCTCACAAGCAGAAGGTCCGGAGTTCGATCCCTGGTACCAAAAAAAAAAAAAAAAAAGCACAGCATCAAGGTCTGTTGTGGGGGAGTGGCCATTCGTCAGACCCCTGGTGGAGCCGGAGCTCGGGCACACAGTGCACAGCGGGCCCAGCCAAAGGGGCGCTCACAGGGCTGGGGGACGGCGTCCCCCTGAGGGAGCAGTGTGGCCCTCTGGGAGGTGTCATGACACCAAGGTGACCCCCGCAAAGCTTACGGAAGGGCAGAACTGGGCTCGGCAGGGGGTCAAGGGTTTCATCTTTTGAGACAGGGTCTTACTATGTGGTTCAGGCCGGATGAAGCCCAGGCTGGTGTTCAACTGGCGACCCTCCTGCCTCAGCCCCCCAGGGCTGGGATCACAGGTGGGCACCACCACGCCCTGCTCAAGGCTTCTCAGTTATCTGAGAGGGGGTCTCACTCACTTCCCAGATTCTGTCTTTGAGATCTCGCTCTTTCTGTTCGCTTCTCTGGGCCTGCAACGGTCACTACTGCTCGGAGTCCCTGGACCCCAGCCCCTCCCACAGCTCAGGGCTCTGCCTCTGGACCTCAGCCTCTCGTCCACCCTCAGAGACTGCACCCTGGAGGTTCTGCCCAGCCTAAGGTCCATGCTGTTTGAAAGTGAGCGCTTTGGTTCCTCTGCTTATTTGCCCAGGGATGTGTTCTCGGTCCCCGAGTCTGTTCAGACTGTTTGGGGCTCTCCATCCACTAGAGGCAGGAGTCCCCTGGTCTCCTCTTCCAAATTATCTTTGTGTCTTGTGTCTTGAATCCTCATTCACCCCTGGTCGGGACAAACTTGTGGGCTGACTCTTGCAGTGGGGTGGCCTAGGGAGCTGTGATTGTCACAGTGAGTGACAGGGTGGAGTGGAGGATGAAAAGTTTACCTAGAGTCGAGGTTTGGTTCAGTCACCAAGGGACCCAGAGGGGCCGTTTCTCCCAGCCATCAGGGAAACTGGGAGAAGAGCCCCCAAGCTGAGAATGCTCTGGCTTTCATTTAGAAGAGCAGTTTGGGCCAAGAGCTGTCTCCAGGCTAGGCAGGTTTTTTTCTTTTTTTTTTTTTGGAACCGGGGATCGAACTTGGGACCTTGCTCTTGTGAGGCAGGTGGCAGAACCACTGAGCTAAATCCCCGGCCTAGGCAGGTTTTTTTGGAGATAGGGGAAGGACAATGGCCAGACTCACATGGTTTAAATGAGCAAGACCCTGTTTCCAACAACTCAGTGTTCCAGGACTACCTGGAAGGTTTGTTAAAAGTTGCTGGGCCTAGTTGGATCCTGATTGGTTAGGATGGGGTTCGAGTCAGACACCCCTGGGTGATGTGCACTGCTGACCCAGGGCACACTGAGGACCAGCGCCCTAGAAAATCTGTGCTGCAGGCAGCTCTTAGGTAAGCCGCACACTGGCTGAACCTCCAAAGGTCACTGATGCCCAGCCCGCCCCAGCAGAGGGAGTTAGTGTAGTGGTGCCTGGGCATCTGTTATTTTTGTTTTGGTACCGGGGATTGAACTCGGGACCTTGCACTTGCGAGGCAGGTGGTGGGAACCACTGAGCTACATCCCTGACCCCATCTGTTTTAAGCTTCCCAGGTGATTCTACCATGAATGCACACCTGAGAACTCCACCTTGCGCCCTTGGAGCTCCAAGTGTGAAGTATGGACCATTAGCACACCTGGGAGCTTGTTGGGGCTCCTGAATCTGTTTACTTTTTTTCTTTTATTCCTGAGATATGGCCTCTTAACATAGCCCAGGTTGGCTTTGAAATTGAAATCCTCCTGCCTCAGCCTCCTGAGTGCTGTGATCACAGGTGTGCACCATCTCTGGCTGCCTTGTGATTCTGAGTGGCTCGTAAGTCTCAAGCTTGCTTCAATCTTACATTTGCCTTATTTTCCTCCACTTAGAGGAGGGGGACAAATCTGGCTTCCACTGCATGACCCTGGACAAGTGGCTCCCAGTTCGGGCACGCGCAGTGCCCCAGAAATCATTGCTCACATTCACTCCTCTTTTCTTCGGCAAGCGCCTACTGAGTGCTAAAATCCATATGGGGGACCCAAGTAAATAGGAAATGACAGTATACCCGCAAAAGCGAATCTGAGGGAACAGGGCTCACAGCAGCGCTCGGTCCGGGAGGTCAGGGAGCGCAGACGGGGACGAGTGGGCTGTCCCAGGTCCTGGGGGCGCGGCGGGACACTACACGCCTAGAGCTCCCCAAGCAACTCTACTCTGCGCGGTGCCCGGGACTTGGGGGCGCTGTCTCTGGTGCCTGCCTCCCTTCTTTCCTTCGGCAAATTCTGAGGTTCAGAGAAGTGCCAAGCAGAGGCGCTTGGAGAAAGAAAACAGCTCAGAGGTGGGACGCGCCTACCCGGGCAGGGGCGCGGGCGACCCACTAGGTACTCCGCAGCCGGCACCTGGAGTCTGCAGCCTCGGTCGCACGCTCTACGCGCAGGTGCCGCCCCTCGCTGCGCTATTAGCCAAGTTGAGATGAACTACACCAGTCAGGGCCAGAGAAGGGAAAGGGGTGGTCCTTGCCGCCCAGCTCCGCCCCCTTGGCCCCGTGGCTGTTTTGATTGGCAAATGTCGCCCCCCTACTTTGACGGCAGCTGTCCGTCTCTTTTTTTAGGGGGGGGTACCGGGGATCAAACTCGGAGCCTTGCGCTTGCGAGGCAGGCGGTAGCAACACTGAGCTAAATCCCCGGCTGTCCGTCTCTCTTTAGATACACCGCCTCTAACCGACTCTCCTTGCCTTCCCCCGCTTTCCCCACTCATTTTCAGGACCAACCAATGGTTTCAGAGAAGAAGAATATTCGTGACCAATTAAAAACGGCTCCAAACTTGACGGACGACTTCCCGCCCCTGATCAGCCTAGCTCCTCCCTCTGACCAATTGCTTTAGGAGAGGGGGGCGGGTACATCCAATCAGCACCACATAGCCCTCCTGATTGACATGCAGGTCCTCGCGCTGGCGTGTTGTGCCCCGAGGCGGGAGGAGGAGGTGTAGCGGGAAAGAAAACCTGAGCCAATCCTAGCAGGCTGTGCGGCAGGCCAATCGAACGCTGCGCCTTGTAGCTATTACCCAATACACGGGAGGGGGTCGGCCACATCCCTACCAAGAGCCAATAAGATGCGTCCTCCGATTAAGAGCGACGTGAGGCAGGAGCAATGATGGGCCTATATTCGGGGCTCGGGGGCGGGCCGGCGCCAGAGACGAGAAGAGAGGAGGGGAGGCCTCCTCCGCCGCCGCCATCTTGGACCGGGCCCGGTCAGCTTCCGCGGAGCCATCGGCCGACGCCGCTGCCTCCCTTGAGTCCAGACCCCCGTCGTCAGAACAACCCTGGGCCCACTCCCCCTACCCCACTTCCGCTTCGCGCCGTTATCGCGACAGCGCTCAAAGGTCCGGGGCGCGAGAAAAAGGCGGCGGGCGTTCGCCTCCCCCGCCTGTCGCGATAGCTCCTCAGCGGCGGCGCCAGCTCCTGTGGTGAGAGCGTCAGGCTCGACTGGGCCGGACCCCTTCCCCTCCCCCGCCGCCGCCGCCGCCGCCGCCGCCCGTCGCGACCCGGCCTCTCCGCCCTGCCCTCGCCGCCGCGCTCCCGCGCCCCGCGTCCCCGCGCCCGCAGCCCGTACCGCAGCCCGCGGGTGCCGCCCCCTCCCGGCCCGGCTGCCTGCCCGCCTCGATCGGTGCCGCGCGAACCCGCGCCGCTACGAGTTGGTGCCGCCGCCAAAGTTTCTGCCGCCGCCGCCCGCTTCCGGTCAGCTCCCGGCTCCCGGCGGGCGTGGGCTTTCTGGCGGTGTCAGGATCCGGGGCTGTGTCTCCCGGGTGTCCTGGAGACCGCTGGGCCCCACCGCTTGGTGATGCTGAGCTCCGCGGTGGGCAGTGCTCGTGCTAAGTGCCAGCTGTCCCTAGGTACCCGGGCTGTCACCTCCCGGGTTAGCCTCCCGCGCTAAGCGTTTCCCGGACTCCTTCCCGCTGACCCCGCACCACACCGGCTGTCGCCTCCCGGCGTCTCAGTGCGTACCCCCACTCACTTCCACCCCTTCTCTGAGGTGTCGCCGTGCCCAGAGCCCTGCGCCTGTTGGTGGCGCTGTCAGAGCCCCCCTGTGGATGTGTGACCGACCCATCACTGAGACGCCAGGGCCTGCACCTGTCCTCCGTCCCCCACCTGCACCCTTTGGGATGTGAGGCTTCCCAGGCTGAAGAGGACCTTTTCTCGGGGGTCCTGCTGGGGCGACAACCCACTTGTGTAGTGTTGGTGCCCCGAGGGCTAAGGTTTCTGTCTGCTTTGGTGTCTGCGTTGGCATCCCACCTGGGTTCCAGGTGTCCCATCCCCGCTGTGTGTGTCCCCACCGAGGTTGGGGACCCCCTTGGGGTGGGGGACCCTGACTAATGCCTCTCACCCTCTATTTTTTTTTTTGGTATCAGGGATCGAACTTGGGTCCTTTCGCTTGCGCAGCAGGTGGCAAAGCCACTGAGCTAAATCCCCGGCCCCTCACCATCTTTCTTGTGATTTGTCACCATGTGAGACTAAGGCGAAGGCTTCTTGTGGCTCGTGCAGGGTGCCTGAGACTCGGGGCGGGGGGACCTCACCCTAGTCCCCTTCCCTAGAGTGTAACTTTCCAGGGTGGGGTTCGCAGCCCCCAGCTTGGTGTTGGGCCTACCCAGGTCCTGACCCATGCTCCTCCTGGAACTGTGAGTCCTCTGTGTGGCAGCGCTGGCAGCCTCCCGGACATCAAGGCTCCACGTCCCACAGTGCTCCCAAGCTCCCTGCGAAGAGCATGAGCCGCTACCACAGTCCAGGACCCTGTGTGCGCACAAGACTGCCCCAGTGTGAGGGCCCAAGCCTGGTCTCCCTCACTGAGTCTGTGCTCAGGCTCCTGTCCCCTGACGTGAAGCTCTGCAGGCTCTTTGCTGGCGCTGGCTCTGTGGGGTTGATGTGCTGCTCAGACACCTGCCCCTTTAGTGTGCCTCCTTCTTGAACACAGGTCCTCATGGCAGAGCCTCCTGGGCCAGGGGTCCCCGATCTCTCTGCTGGGTGGGCCCCCTTGCTGTCCAAGCACACTTGCTTCTGTGGAGGCCCTGCCTGCCTCTAGAGGCCTTGCAGTGGTTACTTCCCCAGGAGGGGCCTGGTGGGGTTCTAGGCCCATGGGCTCTTCCTTGGTGCAGCGCCGGCCTCCTTCCCCTGCCTCTGCCGGGGTCTGAGGTACCGGTGCCCTCTCCGTGTGGGGCGTGATGGAGCAGGCGCTGTTGCCTCCACTGCGGCTGAGGCACCAGGTCCCCGCGGCACTCATCCTTCTCTGTGGAGCTGTTGTGTTTCCCACCAGGATGCTCCTTGCTGGTCAAGCTATGCCCACTTTGGTATCTGGAGTGTCGCCCCAGGACCTTCCTCTTCTGTGGCACCTTGGGCCTGACTCCTTCGAGAGTTCTTGCTGCCACAGGACACTCGCCTCCTCCCCAGTGCTGGGGTCCCAGTTCCTGCGGGGAGGGGGCTTGCTGAGGCATCATCCCGAGTGTAGAGTGCTGGGTTCAGGGGCGCAGCCTGAGGGCCGTGTTCTGGGCTGGAGTGCCTGCCAGGGGCTCTCTGTCGGGCTCTTGGGGAGAGAGGGAGGGTGAGCTCTGTCCCTGCTGTGGGAAGAGGCTTTCTTTGTTGGCCAGGTCCCTGTACCCCTCATGCTGGTGTCCAGGTCCCTGGCTGAGCTCCCCGCCTCAGAGGTGGCCGCCCCAGCCATTTGGAGTCCACTGTGGAACTGTCTCCTGGGTCCTTCACTGCTTGCTGTGCCCCCTGGAGGCGCCCATGTGTGATGTGCCAGCTGCCTGGGCTGAGGGCACTGGTCTTTGTCTTGATGGGCCGTTTGCTGAGGAAGGCTGAGCCCCTGAGTCTTATACCAGCCCTGCCTACCTGCTTCCACCCAGAACAGGGACCTGTTCCTCCCAGGCCTCCTGTCCCGAAGCCTCCTACCCAGCCCCACGTGGCTGTTAGTAAGAAGTTACAGTGAGCCGGAAAATCTCAGCTTCTGCATCTCGAGCGTGAGCAGTGGCCGTGTTTTGTGGATCACAGTGGTTCTCTTCAGGGGTCCCCTCCTCGTCTGCAAGGGTCACCTTGGTTTGTCTGTTAAGGGTCTGAGTCTTGCGTGTGGGCGGTCTCTGCTTTGTGGTGGGGGCTAGCCTGGGCACCTGCCCGGGGCCAGTGGAAGCCCCCAGGTCGCAGAACCCTGCTTTTCGGGGTGCAGCTTCTGCCCGCAGCCCAAGCCCTCCGCACAGCCCAGCCCCTTGCTAGGTTCCCTGCTCACAGTGTCAGGCCTGGTGGGGTGGCTTCCCTTGACCGCAGTCCTCTAGGCTGCGTACAGCTTCCTTCAGGGCAGAGATGTTTTGGGTGCCTGCCCTATAGCTTAGGTTTCTCTGAGTGAGTGTAACTTGCCAGTACATTTGATACGGAATTGTCTCACGTGTGCAGCTCCCAGCTAAGGTACCTTTCCAGCCTCTTGTCTTTGAAAGATTTCTGTCTTCCCCTGGTCCTCCCGGAAGACTGCCTCCGGCCACCCATCTCCAACCCTCCTGCAGCCGGGCTCGGGGGTGGGAGTGCGATCCTTTTGGGTCGAGGATTCTGTTGTGCATAGACTTGGAGGCCCTGGCCCTCCGGTTGGGGCCCACCTGGCCGCAGTGGGTCCAGCCCTCCATGGCCCTGGGCAGTGCTTGTCGCCCTCTTCCACCTCCCCAGCTCACATGTGTGAACGCGCGCGGTGTCTGTGAGGTACCGGTGCCGGCTTCTCCTGCCGTGTCTGAAGTGACCGTGTGACTGGCCCCGCTCTGAAAATTCCTTTGAGTGTGGACTGGGGAAAAGAGGCGGCGTATTCTAGGAGCTTCCCACTTCCTGGGTGGGAGGCCCACTCGAAGACTCCACCGGTCTTTCCTTGGAAACCCAGCACCCTCCTGGTCCTGGTCCCTCCCACCTGCGCCGCCCCAGGTCCGGAACAACTGGAGAGTTGGTAACGCCTCGCCTGCCTCTCCCCTCCCCTCCCGTCCCCGCAGTGTCCCCAGGAGAGTATGAAGAGAGCGCGTCCGTAGGGCAGGAAGATGGCGGACAAGCGCAAACTCCAAGGTACGGGTGCTGCCCGCGTGCGGCCCTGCTCTCCTCCGGAGTCTCGGGGCCCTAACAGCCTGCCTCCTTCCCCGCCAGGTGAGATTGATCGCTGCCTGAAGAAGGTGTCCGAGGGCGTGGAGCAGTTTGAGGACATTTGGCAGAAGGTACGGGGCAGGCGGCCTAAAAGTCTGGGTGTCTGGGGAAAGCACCGGAAGAGGTCAGGGGTTGACCTGGGAGAAGGGTTTGTGCTGAGGACCTGTGCGAAGTATCTCTAAGATGGGTGGGGTGGGTGGGGGTCCCTGACTCCCAGCCCAGGGAAGAGGAAGGGGTCCAGGCAGCCACTCCCACACTGACTGCTAAATTCTCCATCCTCAGCTCCACAATGCAGCCAATGCGAACCAGAAGGAGAAGTATGAGGCTGACCTGAAGAAGGAGATTAAGAAGCTACAAGTGAGGGCCTGGGGCTGGCCTCCTGTGTCCTGTGGGGAAGTCGGGGAGAAGGCCAGGGCCCAGTTCCCAGGGCCGAGGGGCTGATGTCTCTCTCTCATCTGCAGAGGCTGAGGGACCAGATCAAGACATGGGTCGCCTCCAATGAGATCAAGGACAAGCGGCAGCTCATAGACAACCGAAAACTCATCGAGACGGTAGGAGCCCAGAGCCGGGGCTGGGAGGCTTGGCGGTGGCCGTATGTGTCCCTGGAACCCGGGGGGCAGCGGACCAGCCAGACCCAGGAGGTCCCAGGAGGAGCAAGGGCAGGGGCAATGGCCCAGGGCGGGGGTGGGGGTCCCCGAGGCTCAGGTTTGAGTGTCACTGGCCCTTAGTCAGCTCCTTTCCCGCCTTCAAGAGCCCCCTGCCAACTGCACTCTCCACAGCAAATGGAACGGTTCAAAGTTGTGGAGCGAGAGACCAAGACCAAAGCTTACAGCAAGGAGGGCCTGGGTCTGGCGCAGAAGGTGGACCCTGCCCAGAAGGAGAAGGAAGAGGTTGGCCAGTGGCTCACGGTGAGCGGGGCCGCTGAGGGGCTGCGCTGGGGCCCGGCCCAGCATGCGCCAGCCCTGGCTAACCACCTCTTCTCCCCACCCCAGAACACCATCGACACCCTAAACATGCAGGTGGACCAGTTTGAGAGCGAGGTGGAGTCTCTGTCAGTGCAGACACGCAAGAAGAAGGGTGACAAGGATGTGAGTGGGGGCTGCCTGCAGGGGGCGGCCCGGGCTGGAAGCAGAGGTGGGCCGAGTCTGCTCAGGCCAGGCGGCCAGCAGAAGGCGGGCGGAGCGCTTAAAGAGGAACTTGATTCAGTGGGCCCAGAGCTCGTGAGGGGAGGGACAGCCGGGCCAGGGGGCTGCACAGTGCCTGGAGTGCCCAAGGTTCCCAGGAGAGGGCAACATGGGCGGAGTGGCGTGGTCGGGGTCTGTGGTCCCTTGCCTGCAGGAGCAGGGTGCAAGTCAGAGTGTGCAGACTGCTTGCTGGGGTCCCCAGGGAGCTAGCAGGGAGACTGAGCGGGAGTCCGTGTCAGCCGGAGGTGCGGGACTCGGAGGGACGACAGGACAGTGGGTCCCTGCAGAGAGGAGGGACTGCGGCTGAGGCTGAGGTGTCAGATAGGGAAGGGCAGTGGGGCCTCAGATTGGGCAGCAGCTAGGCTTCTGACTCTGGGCTCTTGTGGGTGATGCCTGGGTGTGAGCCGCGGTGACAGTACTGTGGCTGTAAGTAGCCGGGGACTGTCACTGTTACTCTTGCAGCAGGACGGGTGGGGGGACCCCGGGAGGAGGTCAGAGCAGGGGGCGGTCCGTGTCAGGTGAGGTGCAGATAGGCTGAGTGGGGTGGCATAGAGCCCTGGGTCTTTCACAGCTTTCCGGGATCTGCAGAGCTGATGATCTGCGGAGGCAGTGACGGGACCCCCGAGATGTCGGGAGCCTCAGCTTGGTCGCCGTGGGGACTGGGGACTGAGGACGGGCTCTGTGGGGCAGGGGGGCCGGACAGGCACTCTGCTGCCCCTGAGCCTGGCCCTGGGCTCGCCAGCAGAAGCAGGACCGGATTGAGGGCCTGAAGCGTCACATCGAGAAGCACCGCTACCACGTGCGCATGCTGGAGACCATCCTGCGCATGCTGGACAACGACTCCATCCTCGTGGACGCCATCCGCAAGATCAAGGATGACGTCGAGTACTACGTCGACTCCTCTCAGGACCCTGACTTCGAGGAGAATGAGTTTCTCTACGATGACCTGGACCTCGAGGACATTCGTGAGGCCCTGGGCCACCCCTCACTGCGCAGCGGGTGGGCCAGGGGCTGAGGCCCCCTCTGAGCACGCCCCCCCCCGCCCCCACAGCACAGGCGCTGGTCGCCACCTCCCCCCCCAGCCACAGCCACATGGAGGACGAGATCTTCAATCAGTCCAGCAGCACGCCCACGTCCACCACCTCCAGCTCTCCCATCCCGCCCAGCCCAGCCAACTGCACCACGGTGAGGACGGTCTGCACTGCGGCAGCAGGGTCTGGCTCTGGGCCAGCTGGGGCCTCCTGGGCCTCCTGGACCTACGGAGGAGCCAGCAGGGGACCTGGTGCCCTGCGAAGGTTTGGGCCACACTGGGTCCCCGGTGTGGGGCAGCAGCGGCCGGTACAGGGTTTGCCTGCAGAACTGGGGCGTGGCCGCTCTCTGACTCTGTTCCTCGTCACAGGAGAACTCTGAAGATGATAAGAAGAGGGGCCGCTCCACCGACAGTGAGGTCAGCCAGGTGGGTCTGCAGCAGCTGGCAGGCCTGTTGCTTGCTTGTTGGTGCTGGGCTCAGAGGTGAGGCGCCCTGCACCTGTGGGCCCTTGGCCTCGGGCTCTGGACCAGCTCCGAAGGGGCCAGGAAAGCCAAGCCATGGGCCGGGACCGGGCACAGTGCGGTCCTGGGTGGGTGGGCAGCACTTCTCCAGTCCCTCGGCCCCCAGTGAGCCCTGTACCCCCTGCTGCTGCCTCCCAGCATGGGCGGGCGTGTGAGGAAGAGCTGTTTGCCCCGAGGGCAGAGGCTGAGACAGACCCGGCACGGCGGAGAGTCTGGGGCATGTGGGTGCAGCAGCCGAGTTCCCTCAGCCACGCGCCCTGGGGACGCCGGCAGCCACTTGCTGGAGGGGCTTCAGTGACCCTTAGGGACAGCCAGAGCACTGACTGCTGTCTGTGTCCCCCAGCTAAGCCCTGGTCAGGGCGGGGTGGAGACACCTGGCATCGGTGTCCGGTCCCTGGGTGGCCCTCGGCATGCGCAGGCCTGGGACCCCCTGCCCACCCCGCTCTGATTTATGTTTTCTCCTTGCAGTCTCCAGCCAAAAATGGCTCCAAGCCTGTCCACAGCAGCCAGCACCCCCAGCCCCCAGCCGTGCCGCCTCCCTACCCCTCGGGGCCCCCACCTGCCACCTCTGCCTTGAGTGCTGCCCCTGGCAGCAATGGGGCCCCCACCCCGGCAGCACCGCCAAGTGCCCTGGGCCCCAAGGCCAGCCCAGCCCCCAGCACCCCTGCTCCCTACGCCCAGGCTGTGGCCCCGCCCACCCCCGGGCCCAGCCCCGCCCAGCCCCGGCCCCCCAGCGCCCAGCCTGGTGCCGCGAGTGGCAGCGCCGGAGGGGCGGGCGGCAGCAGTAACAGTGGTGCGGGCGGAGGGGCTGGCAAGCAGAACGGCGCCACCAGTAAGTGGGCTGGGGCTCGGCAGTGGGAGGTCAGTGGGAGGTCGGGCCTCGGGCAGGGCCGGGGTGGCCCACAGCCTGCCACTCGCCCTGCCCTCCCTAGGTTACAGCTCCGTCGTGGCAGACAGCCCCGCAGAGGTGGCCCTCAGCAGCAGCGGGGGCAGCAGCGCCAGCAGCCAGGCCCTGGGCCCCCCTTCAGGCCCGCACAACCCGCCTCCCAGCACTGCGTGAGTGTCTGGCAGCAGGTGCAGGCCCATCCTGCTGGGTGGGCTTCCACCTGGACTGATGTCCTGTCCCCATTTCCTTCCACCTGGGGCAGGTGCACATCTGCCTCCAGCCTTGCCTTTGGGTCAGGGTTTCACTATGTAGCTCAGGCTGGCCTCGAACTTAGGATCCTCCTGCCTCAGCCTATTGAGTGAGTGCTGGGATCACAGGCCTGTAGCACCGTGCCTGGCTTGCCTTGTCCTTGAGAGCACCCTAAACAGCAGAGGGATCCTCTTAGGGTGTCAGTGATGACAAGCTCGCTGCAGCATGCGTGCCGTAGGTCCGCCACCACTGTCCTGAATCATGTCCTCCAGTCGGGACTTCTTAGCACCCCTGGAGGGGCCCTTGCTCTGCTTCCCAAAGGAGCTGTCTGCAGCCGCCCCAGACCTTGGGCCAGAAACCCCACTGGCCCACTGTCTGTGCTGGAGGAAAGACCCTCGGCCCATTGTCCCTCGCCCCAGCCCTCCCTGCCCAAGGCTGCTTGTTTTGTGATTGGAACATTTGCTCCATACCTCTGTAACCATGCTGTGTCCTTTTGTTTTGTTTTGTTTTATTTGTTGTTTGAGACTGGGTCTCGCTATGTAGTTCAGGCTGATTTTAAACTCACTGCAGCCCAGGCTGGCCTCAAACTCACAGGGATCCTCCTGCCGCGGCCTCCTGAGTGCTGGGATCACCGGCGTGCCCGCCGTGCGCAGCTGGCCTCCATTCGTCGGTCTGCGGCTGTTGGAGCACCTGAGGCTCTGTGTCCCCGGTCCCCACCTCCACGCCCCTCAGAGCCGCTCTGCAGCCCCCATGCTGCCTCCCTCGTTGCCTTCCTCTGAGCCTCCCCCTCCCCTCTCTTCCCCAGGAAGGAGCCTAGTGCAGCCGCCCCAACGGGGGCTGGGGGTGTGGCCCCCGGCTCAGGGAACAACTCTGGGGGCCCCAGCCTCCTGGTGCCGCTGCCCGTGAACCCCCCCAGCTCTCCCACGCCCAGCTTCAGTGAGGCCAAGGCGGCCGGTGCCCTGCTCAACGGGCCCCCGCAGTTCAGCAGCGCCCCCGAGATCAAGGTGAGCACCCCAGTGCCCAGCTGCGGCATCTGCCTGCCACGGCCCCTCTGCCCCCCCACCCCCGGCTGTGGCTCTGCCCCTTGGGCTCTCTGGGCTTTCCCTGCATCGCCTTGGGCTTTTCCTTCTCCGGCTGGCCGTGCAGCTCGAGGGCTCTTCCTGGGCTCTGTCCTCCTGTCCTTGCACGTGCGCCGCCTCTGCTCCTCGGGGCCCATTTCCAGGCAGCCCCTGCTCAGGGCCTTGCAGTCCAGGACTCGGGCCACTCTGTGCCGGCTGAAGGCAGCCTGGCTCTTGGCTGGGCATTGTCAGGTGGCTGAGCGTGACCACCGGGCCACAGGGGCTGTCCTGTCCGCAGAGCAGGGACCGAGGCTACACTGGCCGCATGGATTCTGCAGGCGCTGTAGGGCAGCCTAGGAGAGGCGGGTGACGGACGGGGTGTGTGTGTGTCTGGGAAGGGGAAAGCGCTGCCTTTCAGAGGCATCCTGGGCTGGGTGGGGAGACCGTGAGCGTCCCAGGGGTGTGGATGTGCAGGGCTCAGATCGGACACTGCCCTGATGGGTGAGGGTGAGGCCCGGCCTGGTGTCCCGAGGGGTCAGTGTCACCGCAGCCCCCAGAGAGCCCTTACTCGCCAGGGCACTCCAGAGGGGCCTTCCAGGAGGAGGGGTACCCTGCCGTCCTGGGCTTCTGCACCTCCAGGTGTGTCATGAGCTCCTCTAGAGTCCACAGCGGGCTTCCCACAGCCACCAGGCTTTTCTGAGCTGGAGTGGAGCTTGGGGCCCATAGCTGGGCTCGCTGGCCTCAGCTACTGCCCTTCCTCCCAGGCCCCCGAGCCCCTGAGCTCCCTGAAGTCCATGGCGGAGCGGGCAGCCATCAGCTCGGGCATCGAGGACCCTGTGCCCGCGTTACACCTGACCGAGCGAGGTGAGGGGCCTGTGGGGAGGCGGGGCAGGCAGGGAGGGCGAGGCCTGCCCGGCCCCACCATGGCCTCCCCTCCCCTCCCCAGACATCATCCTGAGCGGCACCTCGGCGCCCCCTGCCTCAGCCCAGCCAGCCCTGCAGCTGTCGGAGGTGAACATCCCGCTGTCGCTGGGTGTGTGCCCACTGGGGCCGGTGCCCCTCACCAAGGAGCAACTGTACCAGCAGGTCATGGAGGAGGCCGCCTGGCACCACATGCCCCACCCCTCCGACTCTGAGCGCATCCGGTGAGCGGGGGCCACGGCTGGGGGTGGGTTCCCAGGTCCTCTGACTGCGGCGTGGTGACACACCTGCAACCCCAGGTGCTCGGGAGGCTGAGTCAGGAGGGTCGCCAGTTTGAGACCAGCCTGAGCTACCTGGCAAGACCCTACCTACCTCATACAGGAGGTCTGGGTTGTAGTTCCACACTCCCCAAGTTTGGTGCCGAGTACGAAGAAGCAGCTGGAGCCTGAGCCTGGCTTGGGACGCTGCTCAGTAGGCCGAGGCCGGGCAGGAGCCCAAGGCAGCTGGCACTGACCCCCGCCCTCCACAGGCAGTACCTCCCCCGGAACCCCTGCCCGACGCCCCCCTACCACCACCAGATGCCGCCCCCACACTCGGACACCGTGGAGTTCTACCAGCGCCTGTCCACCGAGACGCTCTTCTTCATCTTCTACTATCTGGAGGTACAGCAGGGTCCCCGGGGCAGCCTCGGGCCCCCCGGCTCCGCCGCCACTGCCGCCGTCCCCCCTCGGGCTGGAGGGGCGAGGTGGGTGCCCCGCTGCGCCCCGGGACCGCACCCCTCCCCTGCCCCAGCCCCCGCCCACCCCGCCCTGTCTTGGTCCCTGCCCGCCCCAGGTGTCAGGCTGCCCCAGCTGGGGAGAGGCTGGCTCTGCCGTTGGTCCCAGCTCCCCAGCCGCCAGTGCCCCGTCAGCCTGGGCCCTCTGGGGAGCCCTCCACCTCCCTGAGCCCTGCGGGCCTCCAGATCCTCTGCCCCTTCCCCGCCTGACATGGTTTCCTCATCGTCTGCTTATGGCGCCATAGTTTCTCTTCCTTTGCAAAGCTTCTCTGAAAGCAATTTCCACTCCTGTCTCATTTTTCTTCTGGCCAACAGGGGTATGTTCCGTGCCCCATGCTGTCCCCACATGGGCTGTCCGCAGCCCGACCCGGTGCCCACCCCACCCCTGATCCCCTCCGCTCTTGTCGGTCCGCAGGGCACCAAGGCGCAGTACTTGGCGGCCAAGGCCCTGAAGAAGCAGTCGTGGCGGTTCCACACCAAGTACATGATGTGGTTCCAGAGGCACGAGGAGCCCAAGACCATCACCGACGAGTTCGAGCAGGTGAGGCCCCTCAGCCAGCTCCGGCCCCAGCAAGGCCTCCCCAAGCCACCCCTCTGCACTGTGGCCGAGTGCCTCCCTTGGCAGGGTTTTGGGTCCCAGGCCCCCCCACCCCTGCCCGCCTGGGCGGTGAGCCCCGTCTGTACAGGGCAACAGCCTGGTGCGGTTGTTAGAGGACTGAGTGAGTTCACAGCGCGCCAGTACTGACGGTGTGGTGTGCATCACGGGTGTGGTGCTTTGCTTGCTTCAGTCTCCCTGTTGCATGTCCGGCGCCTTCCCCACACATTCTCAGCTGCCAGCCCCTCGTGGCCTTGTCCTGTCCTGTCCTGCCCGCTCCTTCAGGCCGCCCGCTGCTTGGAAGCATTTCACACACTCTGGGCCCAGGTCCCTTCCCAAGCCCTCTTCAGCCTGGACCACAGGCTTCCTGCCCTGCGCTGCTGCAGTCCCCGCGCTTCCGGGCAGTGCCCTGGCAATAGCGCCGCCCTGCAGAGCCCCAGACCACGCTGTCCTGCTCTGGCGGGCATGGGCAGCACAGGGCGTGCCATCCAGGAGGCCACTCCCTGCCTCCTCCACACTCCTCACTGACCACCTCCTCCCTGCCAGGGCACCTACATCTACTTTGACTACGAGAAGTGGGGCCAGCGGAAGAAGGAGGGCTTCACCTTCGAGTACCGCTACCTGGAGGACCGGGACCTCCAGTGACACCGGCCCTCCACCCACCTCCCCGCATGCTGACGCCCCTGCCCAGGTGAGGGCCTCGCCCAGAAGCCGGGGCCCTGGCCAGGCACCCCTCCCCAGGAAGCCGGGAGGGCCCAGAAGGTCCTCTTCCTCAGCCCCACCC
The DNA here is from genome assembly GCF_000247695.1 of Heterocephalus glaber. The sequence continues at coordinate 2,429,916 of NW_004624832.1, read as the reverse complement.
TGGGGCCCGGGGTGAGGGCTGCCCCTCCTCCCCTCCCCAGCGAGGGACATTTTTTGGTAAACCTATTTTCATTTTGGAAAATATTTATGAATAAATAGTTTTATATGACGGCTGGCAGCAGCAGCCTCTCCTGTACCCCCTCGAGTCACTGCGAAAGAGGGGCACCCTGCCAGCGGGGGCGCCGGGCCAGCTGGGGGTTGAACTGGGAGTTGTACCGCCGGCGCCGATCATCTGTCTCTTCCTCTTTGTCGTCCTCCTGGGGTGCCCGGCCTTGGACCCGGGCCAGCAGGGCCTCTGCCCGAGCCCGCTCTGCTGCTTCCCGCCGGAGACGCTCAGCGCGGAGCCGGTCCAGTGATGGGGGCCTGTGGGGGAGCAAGGGGCTGCAGGGAGCTGCCACTGACCAGGGCCCCCCAGCCACCTGGCCCCCCAGTTCTGAGGTAACTGGTTCTGCAGGTCACAGCAGCAGCGCCCTGGTTCCCCGCCCGTTTTCTGTGGTACTAGGGGTTGAACCCAGGGCCCTTATGCTGAGCTACATCCTGGCCCTTCTTTTTGGTACCAGGGATCGAACTTGGATCTTTGTGCTTACGCAGCAGATGGCGAAACCACTGAGCTAGATCCCTGGCCCTCTGGCCCTTCTTAAAAAGTTCTAGTATTTTGAGACAGTCACAAAGTTGCCAAAGCTGGGCTCAAACTTGTGGTCTTCTGCCTCAGCCTCCCAAAGAACTGGGGTCCTAAGTGCACTGCCACCATGCCTGGCTGTTTCCCCTTCTGTAGTAGACTAGTCGTGAATCACCCTCTAACTTAGGGCTCTAACAGTGCAGGGGGTAAACCTGCTTCTATTCTCCTAACCCAGCAGTTCTCAAACTCTAGTCTCAGGACTCCTTTATACTTTTTTTCTTTCTTCCGGGTCTCGCTATATAGTCCAGGCTGGCTCTGAACTCTCAGTGATCCTCCTGCCTCAGCCTCCTGAGTGATGGGACTACAGGTGTGCACCACTACCCAGCAACACTCTTTAAAACAGGGCTTCAAAGCCTTTTAAGTAGATTTATCTCTTGGGTCGGGGATTTAGCTCAGTGGTTTCACCGCCTGCCTTGCAATCGCAAGGTCCTGAGTTCGGAGTTTGATCCCTGGTAACAAAAAAAAAGAAATCAGATTATCTGTTGACATACAGTGAATCAGAAATGAAAACAAACTGTGGGCACAGGGCCAGTGGCATTAGCTGTCGGCAGTGGCCGTGCTCGGGTCCAGGCCCGGGCTGAGAACCACTTGTCTGCACTGCCTGCTCTATGGCCGAGCCTGGCCTGCTGTGGCTGGGTCTTGGCTCTTACTCCTTGGGCCCCTCCTTCCTCCCCTTCCGGGCCAGGCTGCTTTCTTCTCGGCCGTGCTTCCTCTTCCTCCCCAGATGCTTCTGCATCTCGCACAACGGGTCCAGGCGACTCTTCATCTTCTCATCTGGCCCTGGGCCCAGCTCGAGGGCCCCGCGCTTCGGGGGGAGCTGGTACCAGGGTGGCTGCGTCTGGGCCTCCGCTGCACTCTGGCCCAGATAGGTGAGGATGCCCAGGGCTTTCTCTTGTCTCTCCTGTGGGCGCAGACACAGAGGAAGGGGACACAGCCTTCTCAGTCCCTCAGGAGCGTGGGACATGGACCGGAAACCAGGTGCAGGCGCAGGAAGGAAAATGGGCAAGGAGAGGAGGGGACGACCCCAGGGCCCAGGCTCTGGATGAGGGGCCCAGTGGCCAATTCAGAGTCCGACAGGAAATGCCAGAGCAGGGGGGTGAAGGGCACGGATTCGAATGTCAGGGAGCAGAGGGCTGCAGCCTCTCACAGGGCATGCGAGTGCAGGAGTGCAGCAGCCAGGTGCGTGCACACTTTATCTTCATCACTACCCCTTAGGCATGGTGAGGACTGGGGGGGGGGCATCCCGCCCTGCCCTCGGGTGAGGCCAGTTTACTTTCTCCTGCTGCTTCTCTTCCTCGTACTCTTTGTTTCCTCCGGCCGCCCCTTTTCCTTCCTCCAGCAGCTCCCGAAACAGGTCCACGGGACCGGAACCTGGAGCTCCCGCCTCTGCTGCCTGGAGCGCGGGCAGTGGATTCTGCTGCCTGGCTTTCTTCCGGAGCAGTTCTGTGCGGGCCTGGGTGGAGGGGAGTTAGAGACAGAGCATTCAGAACCTCAAAGTGATTCAAGGAAGTGTTAAGTTTGTCACTGACTGGACAGTACAGCAGTCCACCAGGCTGGGGGCCACCAGGAGGGGACGAGGGGTTCTGGATCCGGAAGAGGCACCTGTCCCAGCCGGGAGAGAAGGGGTGTCTCCAAATGGTAAACCGGGGTTGTCAGGATAAGCTGCAAGCCCTGGTGGCGCACACCTGTAACTGCAGGCAGGACGACCATGAGTTTGAGGCCAGTCTGAACTACACAGCAAGACCAAGTCTCAAAACAGAAGGCTGGCTGGGAGGAAATCCTTGGCTTGAACCGGAGGGGTTCCCTGTCTGGACTGAACCAATAATGCAGGCCCCAAAGTATAGCTCAGTGGCAGAACTGCTAGGCACGTGCAAGGCGCTGGGTCCAACCCGCAGCATCAAAACAACCAAGTGGCACATAAAGGCTGCTAAACCGTGTTGCAAGCAGGCCATCTGAGCTCCAGGTGTGAGTCCAAGTCAATTAGCAATTTCTTCTGACAAGCATGAGTTCCTTTTTTTATTACCTCATCTTCGTTATACACAATAATGGGTTAAGTGATTTTAAAAACCGCAGGCTACTTTCCAGCCCTGGATGAGGACCAGATTAACTGAGGGACTGAAAGTCAAAATGAACCAATGAAGGTGGCCTCACCTGTAATCCCAGCACTCCTGAGGCTGAGGCATGAAGATCTGCCACGAGTTCGAGGCCAGTGTGAACTACATAGACTATTGTAGAGAGGTAAGTTAGATATCTTGTGGGCAGTTAGACAGGGCCAGCCCACAAGGAGCCAACCTGGACAATCAAGACACACTCACTGCAGGCCAGCATTGTAACTACCACACCAGCATAGGGTGAATAGCAGTGACTGATACTCTAGGTATCAATCACCTGGGTGGGGGCCCAAGGTCTTCCAAGAAAGATCCCTGAGCTCGTTCCTTGTATGCTTGCGGCGTGACTTGCTTCCCCACTGGGTCCCCATTAATATTACCTAAGCTATGATACTTGTCAAAATTTTATTAATTGAGCATAGTTTTGTCCCACCTTGAACCCGCCTCACCTCGTGGCTTTGTCCCATAAAACACCTTTGACAGGGGCCGGGGATTTAGCTCAGTGGTTTCACCGCCTGCTGCGCAAGCACAAAGACCCGAGTTCGAGCCCTGGTACCAAAAAAACCCCAAAACAAAAAAAAAAAACACCTTTGAGAAGTTGGGTGAGTGGGTGACCCACTTTGTGGTCCCCCTTCTGTCTCTCTTAGAGGCTTTCTGTCAATAAATTTTTCCTACTCTTACCCACCATCGTTCCTAGAATTCATTCTTCGATTTTAGTTTTTTGTTTTTGGTACCGGGGACTGAACTAGGGACCTTGCATTTATGAGGCAGGCGCTGGAACCACTGAGCTAAATCTCCGGCCCATTCTTCGATTTTAGACAACACGAACTCGCGTTTCAGATTTATAGCGTGTTTGGGAGTTACATCTATTTCCCCTATATCAAGACCTTGTCTCCAAAAGAAGAAAAAACGAAAGGAAGCCCCGGGTGTGCGTGTGTGTCCGGGCTCAGTGTGGGGAATCCGTCCTGTCCCACTCTTCCTTCTCCACCGCCTCCTCCCTGAAGCCGTCTCACGTCTGTGAGAGATGACAGCGCCCATGTAGGAGCACGCGGAGCTCAGGAGGGATTTCCTAAATCCAGGCTCTGCCCGGAACTAGCGCACAGCAGGGGCTCAAATGAACAGGCGGCGCAGGCAAACTAAGCAGAAATTCCTGAGACCACGCACACGCTCACTTATTAACTAAACGAGTATTTATTAAGCTCCTGCTCCGTGCTAAGCTCTAGACTTCTGAAATACATCCGAGGGGACCTGGGTGTTCCCAGGGACGAGGCCCACGGAGGAGTCGTGGGGGTGGGGCCGGGTTCGCCAGGAACTCCCTCCGAAACGCGGCCACAGTGCGCCTGCGCAGCGCTCACTTCCGGCCCGCTGCGGGCCCCGGAGTGACTGACGCAGGAGCTATGCTCCCGGGAGTCGCATCTTACCTCTTGCTCAGCGAGCAGCACCTTCCGCTCACGCTCCTTCTCCTCCTCCCGAGCCTGCGCCTCATCACGGCGCACGCGAGCAACATTGTCCTTGTTCCGGACGTGCCAGCTCTTCTTGGGCAAGATGTTCATGGCGCCGTAGCCGTCCACAGACTGGCAGGCCCGCCTTCAAGCGCTTCCGAATGGCGAAAACATATCCCTCCCCTGTTGTCCTTGCCTCGGCCACGGATTGGTTCCGGGCTAATTAGCACGCCCCCTCCGGTTTTCCCAGGAAAGATGATTGGTTGAAGCTCCCGTCGTCATAGCTATTCACAGAGCAGGCGCGCGCTGTCGCCTAGCAACCGTTCTTTCGGAGTCAATCACAAGTGGCTCCGCCCAGACGCCACCAGATACGGCCCCCGATTGGCTGAGATGACCCCTTCCCGTCTACTCAGAAGCCACTGGGTCAGATTGGCTTGTCCCCAACAGAAGCGCCTTAGTGTAGATTCCAAAAAGGGCTGTGCAGTTTTGGTTGTGTTTATTGATCTGAGTACCAACGGAGAGGGACTTGGGGGCGGGGGTCCCGGAAGTCTCTGGATCCCAGGCTGGAAGGGCGTCGTCATTTTCTGGAAGGTTGCCAGGGTCTGGGGGCAGACGTGAGGCCGAGAGCGGGCCGTCATCCCGAGCTGGGCTGCTCACAGAGCCCCGCTCTCCGAGCCCAGCGCCACGGCGCGCGCCAGGAAGACTTTGTTCCGCGCCTCCTGCGGAGGAGGCGGAGGTGAGCGCCCGCTCTCCCACCGGTGCCCTCCAGGTCCCGGGAGGCCCCGCCGCGCGACCACCCTGGCTCACCGTCTCTATCTGGCGTTTGAGCTGGGAGATGAGGTGTCCCTGGGAATTGGCCAGGGCCACAGTATACGCCATCAGGATGCTACGGGGCAGGAACGGAAGCCACTCCAGAAGCGCTCTTCATTATTTCAACCCCGGCTCCTTAGAAACCCGACCCCGAGGCCCCTCCTGCACTAGGAGTCCAGTCTGGGACCCCCTCCTCCCTCCTCTCCCGCACACATCACACACATCACCTGGAGATCAACAGAAGCGGCACTGCAAAAGCCTGGGAGCCCAGGAAGAAGAGGAAGTTCTGGGCGGTGTGAGGCAGGGTCTCGATGGACTCAGGGATCTGGGCCCAGATGGAGACTTTCCCCCGGAACGGGCCGCACAGCTTGGAAGGCGGGATTCTGTAGGCAGACAGGCTGGGTTCCGGCGGGCAGGCGTCTTAGGCCGGCTGAGGGCGAGGGGGAGGCGGGAGCCCCGCACACTTACAGGAAGATGCTGGAGAGCGCGGGGACGGCGGAGAGGGCCAGCCCCAGGAGGAGGACCAGGGGGAAGCAGCAGCTCGCCATGGAGGCCCGGAAGGTGCGGGCCGCCGGGGAGCAGGTGGAAAACAGAGTGAGCTGGCGGGGGAGCAGGAAGAGGGCGTCTGCGTCTCCTTCCCCTCCAGGAGTCCCAGGCCTCTCCCAGGCAGGACCCGGAGTCTGGCCCCCAGCGCCTTCCTCCCCTGGCCCCTCACCTTCTTCAAATAGAAAAGCAGCAGGAACTTGGCCGTGTTGAGCAGGGGCAGTAAAGGGCAGAAAAAGCTCCCCACCCATACCACCGTCTGCGCGTAGATGAGCCCCAGCACCTCGTCGGCGACCTTGAATTCCAGTGCCGCGGCCCAGCGCCCCAGCGCCCCGGGACAGAGCCCACAGAGTATCCTGCGGGGCGGGGGGCGGGCAGTCGGAAGCGTGTCCGCCCCCACCGCCCCGCCCACCAATCGGAAAGGAGCACCGAGAGGGCGGGGCGCCTGTGGTCACGTGCACTCAGGCGGAGGTGTGTCCAGGGGCGAAGCCTCTGGACCAGCAGAGGCTGAGGGCCCAGGATGGAAGAGGGCTCAGAATAGGGGCGTGGCCTGCAAGCCTAGGGCGCTGATTGGCGGACAGAAAGGAGGTGTAAAGAGGGCTGTGGCGAAAACGGAGATCTGCGCTACGGGGGCGGGGCCTGCTCCCGAGGGCGGGGCTCTCACCTGCGGGGAAACTGGAGGAGGAGCGCCAAGGCCAGGCTGCTCAGCAGGTCGAAGAGCAGGAGTTTGTACATCTCCTGGCCTACCCGAGTCTCCCAGCACTGAGGAAGTAGAGAATGGGTCGTCAAGGCCTCAGGACCACGCACCCGAGGGCGTTGCGTCCAGCACCCCTCGCTCTGCGCCCGGACCCCGGCCCCAGCAGCGCCGGCTGCGGACCCACCGGGAACTTTCTGTGGTTGTAGCCACAGCTTTGGCACTGCTCGGCCTGGGCGTCGCCCCCGCAGGTGATCTGAGACCAGAGGGAGAAGAGCAGGAACAGCAGGGAGGCGAGGCGCAGAAACACGGTCCTGCGGGGAGGGACGTGTCGCTTCCTGCGTGGGACGCGCCCACGGCCTCGCGTTTCGCAGGTGGAGAAACCGAGGCTCAGAGACGCCTGGACTCCCGAGACCTGTCCGCCGATGGCCCTGTCCCCCGGAGACCTAACCTCCGCGCCCGCGACGCTCCCCGTCCTCGTGACCCCAGCCCACCCTCGGCCCGGAACCTGAGTAAGATGAAGACGATCTGGTGGCTCCGAGTGTAGCCCTCCAGCGAGCCGATGAGCTGGAACAGGGGCGGCAGCACGACGTTGACCGCGGAGATGAAGATGGACGGGAGGTAGCTCACCGCGAGCTGCAGCAGCGGCGTCTGCTTGACCAGGGGCGCCTCCTGGACGCGGAGGTGGCTGAGTACGGTCCTGCCCGCCTCCGGTTCCCTGGACCCTGAATCCGGGCTCCACCCCCGCCCGGGCCTCCGGCCTGGGGTCCCAGCAACGCTGGGCCTCCGTCCCTGCTCACGGCCCCCCAGCCTTGGGGATGCAGGGCCCCCGGGACCCACCTGCAGCTGCCCGGCTTCCCCCGTGGCCCAGTAGACGCCGTAGAAGGCCGCGCACAGCAGCGCCAGCACCAGCAGGTTGAGCAGCACCCGCACCAGCCACACCCTGGCCTGCTGGCCCAGCGTCCGCACCGCGGCCCTGCGCCGGATCCCCGCTTCCTCCAGCTCCACCTGAGGCCGCAGAATCGTCACCGGGGCTCACTCCCCAGACCCGAGAGGCTGGAGCCTCTCCGCACACCGAGCTGTGCAGCCCTCTCCCACCCTGGAGCCACTCGGCAGGGCCAGTTCCGTCCCCTCCGGACCGTCTTTGGGGTCCTCGCGGTACTCTGGGTCGCCCAGTGTGCACGCCCGCCCTGCCCCGAGCCCTGCCCACGTGGCCAGGCCGCCCAGTGTACTTCGCCCTCTAGCATCCCCGCCCCGGCCTGACGAGAAAGCCCCCCCATCCACCCCCCGCGCGGGCCCCAGCCTGCACCTTGTCTCAGGGGTCCTGCCAGGTGCCTGTCTAGTTGGAGCCCTCCTCCCCCAGGCGCACCTGCAGCTCGTATAGGATCCTGCGCTGGCGCAGCCTCACGTGCTCGGCCCCGCAGAGGCCGAAGTTCCAGGCCGAGAATACCCGGTGGCTGTAGCTGGTCAGAGCCCCCGACTCGGCCAGCAGTGTCTGCTTCAGTCCTGACACGGAGCTGAGAGAGGGGAGACCGATGTGGGAGAACAGCTGTGAGTGGGGTGGGGGACCCCTCTGCTGCAAAACAGGAACCCTAAGACCTTTGGCACTTGGCGAGCTGTCACCTGATAGAGGCAGAGCAAAGAAAGACCCAGAGCTAAAGCGGGGTAAGGAGAGACAGACACCTAGGAGAGGGGCACCTGGGAAGAGAAGAGACCCAGGAAGCAGGGCAGGGAGACACTCGTTGGGGTGGCCAGACAGCCAGGGAAGGGACTGGGAACCAGAGGATGGGCCAGAAATAGAACTGAGCAAGGACTTCATGTCCAAAGCCAGGCACACTTGTAATTCCAGCACTTGGGAGGCTGAGGCAGGAGGACCTCGCCTGGGCTACACTGTGAACTAAATGTAGCCAGCTCCTGGTACAGCCTGAACTAAATAGTGAGACGCTGTCTGAAACAGAACAAAACAAAAACCAAGACCTGTCCCTCTTCACCACCCTGGCCCCTTCATCTCTCTCAGGGACAACTACAGAGGACCCCACCTTGGGGCCTTGCCTCAATTTGTGCCCTCTGAGAGGCCATTCTCTGTTCCTGAGCTGGTGGGGCCTTCTTTTCATGCAAATCAGGTCATATTGCCAGGCAGGAAACCTATTGCTCAGCTTCTCCCTGCCCTGAGGGACTCGGCTGCTTCCTGCTGTAGCCAGGCAGGGCCACCTCTTCTGTTTGACGCTCACACCCTCTCCCTCTCCCACCTGGCTTGTGAAGGTGGAAACATTTACTACCTGACCCTTTGCAGAAAAGTGGTTCCCTTGCTGCGGCCTAGCTTCCTGTTTCCTTTCTACGTGGTGCTGCTCTCAAGTCAGAACCAGTCTGCGTACTCAGCAGTCTCACGGCATATTGTACAAGCCAGGGGGCCCTCCAGATGGCTCCTCAGGCTCGGCCACTGCCGGCCACTGAGAGGACACCCTGGTCACTTTTCCTACGTCCCTGGTTTCCTTCTTGAACGCACTCCCTTCCCCTGGGCCTCCTGAACAGTGAGCCCCAGATGTGTCTGGAGATGGGACCCCTGCCTGAACCCTCATCAGCCCTCCCTTCATATGTCTCAGCCAGGACAAAGCTCTCTGGATTCAGCCTCAGCTCCAGCAAAACATGTAAACCAAAAGGCACCTCAGAATCAGCCAGTCAAAAACTCCTTCTGGATCCTCCCCAGGCGCTTGGGCCACGGCAAGGGCTGTGTGCCCGCCTGGGCCTTCGCAGCCAGTCGATCAGCAAACCCCTCAGCACATATCTGGTGACAGAAGGTGCAGGAAGGGGCCACAGCGGTCTGCAGTGTGGACCGAGGCTGGTGGTGTCTCTGCGTGTGTGGACAGTGGTGTCCTAGTTCTTGGTGTCATTCTTTTTTGTTTTCTTTTCTCAGAACCTGGGATCAAACTCGGGACCTTTCGCCTGCAAGGCAGGCTTGGTGCCACTGAGCTACATCCTTGGCCCACTGTTCTGCTTCTATAATCCAAGTCCAAGCCGCCATCATCTATTTTTTTTGGTACTGGGGATCGAACTCAGGACCTTGCACTTATGAGGCAGGCAGTGGAACCACTGAGCTAAATCCTCAGCCCTGGTTTAGGTTTTGTTTTTCTTTTTGGTACTGGGGATGGAACTCGGGTCCTTGCGCTTGTGCAGCAGGTGTCGAAACCACTGAGCTAAATCCCCGGCCCCCTGGTTTAGGTGTTTTGAGACAGAGTCTCACTGTGTAGTTCAGGCTGGCCTTGAACATGTGGTGACCCTCCTGCCTTAGCCTTCAGAGTGCTGGGATCACAGGCGTGTGCCACCGTGCCTGACTGAATGTAATCATTATGTACTGTAAACATGGACTAATAAAATAGTAAGAATTTTAAAAAGAGGGATCCTTAAAACCTACATCCGATCAGGATGGTTTTTCACTCCAGACTTGGCACCACCTCGCACCCACACACTGCACCGGCTCTTGAGTTGCCCCAGCTGTAACCCTTGGCCTTGGATGCTCTTCCTCTAGGACTGTTCATGGCTGAAACACTCACCTTCTCAATCTTTTGCTTAAACGTATGTCCCTTAGGAAGGTTCCCTGGGCCGCCCACTAGGACAGCAGCCTGGCCACTGTGGGTCTCCCTTCCCGGGGCCCTGTCAGCTTCCGGCAGCAGAAGTACCGGACTCACTGCAGCACAGGGCAAGACAGCTGGGGTCTGGTTTGTCAGCTTTCCCATCTGTTTGCTGAGTCCCACACCCCACTACATGACACGTGGCAGGTGTTTCACAAACTGCTGCATGAGTGAGTGAATGAGCCCTGCTGGTTTTCTGTGCAGCACTCTTCCCTCAGGAAGTAGGTGGCTCTTGTGCTTATTTAGTATCTCTTTCTCCACCATATTCTAAGCTCTGGGAGGGAGAAAAACTGGTCACCTTGTGTCCTTACTCTTTACACATGAGGGGCATCTTACAAACTGACAGCAACCCAGAGGGTCGCGTACAGAGCAAGCATTCTGGGGGAGCCCCCACCCGCTCCCCCTCCTCCTTCCAGGGTCAGGATGTGGGTGTCACTGACCGCCGCAGAATGAGCAGGAGGCAGATGAGGCCACTGGCAAAGACGGAGCACAGGTAGGTGACTGCCAGGTGCCTGCGGGCCGGGTAGAACCCATAGAAGAGAGGTGACCATTCCAGGTAGCCCTGAGGAGGGGGAGGAAGGCAGACGGTCACTGCAGGGCTGGGCGGAGCAGGGGTCAGGCTTGGAGAGGCAGTGAGGAGCACTCGGGGCTGACAGGTCGGGGACATCACAGCGACCGGGGCACCCACCTGTCCCGAGAGCAAGTTGAAGAGCTGGGAGGGGAAGGTGGCCAGGCCCGGGCTGTGGGGGCTGTAGGAACCGCAGGGTGACGAGGCACTGGGGGCAGGAGGCCCCAGGGGAGCGCCTTCCAGCCAGGTGGGCAGCAGCACCATGCAGGCCACCAGCACTGACGCCAGTGCGTTCAGAAGCAGCAGGAAGCGCAGCAGGGAGAAGTAGGACTCCGTGCCGGCGCCAAACTGGCCTGCAGGGGGCAGCAGAGGGCGCTCAGGTGCCTTCGCCGAGCCCCGGGCACCAGGCCCAGCCCTCCTCCCTCAGACCCCCGCACACCCCCTATCCTGTTCACAGTCCACGCCCAGGGCTGCAGGCTGCGGAGGCCTTCCTTCGTCTGGTCCTTGCCCCTGGCAAGCAGCGGGGCCCAGTGGCCAACCCTGGATCCGGTGCTGCAGGCACTTTGCTCCCTGGCCTGGTTTTTCCTGGAAGGGACACAGAGTCAGAGAGAAGGAGGGCCTGGCAGCCCCGTATACTGTATTCACAACATGGAATACTGTCGCAATGAAAGAAAATACCTGATCTATGCGAAAGAAGCCAGGTACTAAAGAACGCAGTCTGCATGACTGTATCCACCCGGAGTTCGGAGCAAGCGCCCGGCAGCTGCTCACGGGGCATGCGCAGTGGAGGGCAAACCATAAATACCAGCGGGAAGCCGGTGGGAAACGTCCGGGAAGGAGCTTCCAGGGAAGGGTGGACCCTCACCTGTGCACCCGTCTCGCCTGCATGGGCCAGGGCAGTTCCCGGGAATGGCGAGGGTCCTGTAGCTCCATTTGGGCGGCACCTGTGAGGCCCTGGACGCTCCTTCCTCCTTCATCTTCCTCCTCCAGTGACCCCCAGGGCAGCACCCCAGGGCCACGGTACCGAAGGGTAGCAGCGCTGGGGAGCTCGCTCAGCACGGAGGCCAGCGACTGGCCTGGGAGAGCAGAGGTGTGAAGCCTACGGGGCTGGGCCCAGCCTCCTCCCTTAGACCCAGGAGTTGAGAATTCCCAGCCGTTTCCCTCTTGGCTCTAGTTTAGAATTTCCAGCCTCCACAGCCCACAGGTCCAGGAACCCAGACTCCTAGACTCCGCCCCCCCGCCCCCCCCTCTAAGGCTGAGGAATCCAGGCCCCAACTTCCTTTTCCTTTATTGGGGGGCCTTGGAATCCCAGGCTTCCCATAGCGAGGCAGCTGAGCCCCGACTCTGGAACCTCTCCTCCCCTACAGTGTCTGGGTCTGTGGACGCCTCCTGACTCGGCGTCCCAGTTCTTTCCCCCAGTAACTGAAATCCTTCCCTCTCCTGTTCCTGTACCCAGGAACTCCGGCCTCCCTGACTTTCCCTGGGCTGGAAGGATCCAAACCACCAGTTCTCGCACCTGCTCTGGCCTCCCGGGGGGCCAGCCCCCTGCCCGGGGGCTCCCAGGCTTCGGGTTCCCAGCCGAGGCCTTCTTCCATGGCCCTGGGCAAGAGGCTTTTCCGTCTCCCGGGATCCCTGGGTGGGGACAGCCCAGGTAAGGGAGGCCAGAGGCAGGACCTGGCCACCAGGTGGCCCAGGGAGAACACATTTCCTGTAGATTTTCAGGGTCACTGCCGCCTGAGGCCTCCTGGGAACTGAAGTCCTGGTCACCTGGGAGCCCAGGCGGCCTCAGGCCAGAGAGGGGTGGAGGTAGCGGTGGATCACTGCCCTTCAAGCCCGTGTCCTGGGGCTTATCACCCACAGAGCTCCCACATGCACACACACGCCCGTGACACTTTATTGGTAAGATGGACACATTCTGACCCATCTGGGCCAAGGGAGACGGGGTGGCCAGGTGGGAGCTACAGGAGCAAAGTCCCCAGTCCCTCAGCTCCAGTTGGGAATGGAAGGTCGTGTCCCCTTCCATGTCTAAAATACTGGTTGGACGAGATTAAAAAGGGAACGACACAGGAAGAGGCTCTCCCTCCTGGAACCGGTGCTGAAGCTCTGGTCCCTGCGCTGAGGCCAAGGAGAAAGTGTCCGCGGAGGCACCTTGCGCCGCGCCCACCCTGCTGCTCTGGGGTCGGGCAGCTCTGAACACTGCAGGCCTGACTGGGGAACGGGGGCCAGGGGCCCGCTGGAGGCGGGGAGAGGGCACAGCCGAGGCTCCGATCCAGTGGAAGGCGGGTAGTAGCAGGGAAGCGGGGCCCTCTCCAGGCTCGGCCTGGCAGGGATCTTGCAGGAAGGGAGACAGCAGCAGCCTGGCGCAGATTCCAGGGGAAAGCTTGTGGCTGGACCCGCCGGCAGAGGGCGCTCTGGCAGCTCACTCCTCCCGGAGCTTCTCTGGGGCCGTGCTGGCGGCCTGGGACTCGGACGCAGTCTTCCGCAGGCTGCGCCTGCCCCCACCCAAAGCCAGCCCCAGCCCCAGGCAGGCCCCGGCCAGGATGTGCACGCAGAAGTAGACAGAGGCCCAGTACCGGAGCGTGCTGCCCATGGACAGGAGCACAAAGCCCATGCACATGTAGTCGTAGGCGCGCATCTTCAGGAACCAGTGCACCCAGTACCACACTTTCTGGCCCCTGGGGCTCAGCCGCCCCCACAGGGCGGACTCCAAACAGCCCTCGGCAGCCAGGCACAGCGGGACGGTCAGGAAGCTGAGATAGTAGCCAGGGTGCAGGCCGTGCCAGTAGGCGCTCAGCAACATGGTCCAGGCGCTCCTGGGGAGAGGGTGGGAATCAGGGCGCAGGAGTCCAGGCCCCAGCTCCCCATACTGGAGGCAGCAAGCTTAACCATGCCCTCCCCCGCTGGGTCTCAAAGCCCACAGCCCTTCCTCTCTCAGGGACAAGGCGTCCAGTTCCTTAGCCCAGTGGTTTTCAAAGTACAGTCTGGTCTGGCATCAGCATTCCCTGCGAACTCCTTAGAATACACATTCCCGGGCTCCACCCACTGGCATCAGAAATCCTGGGCGTGGGGCACATGGGGATCCTCTTAGTGACGAGTCTTCCAGTAAGAGAACCACGGTCCAGCCCAAGACCCAGAAGCCCATACACTGGCCAGGAGTTTCGTCCCTCCCCCTCCAAGGCTCGGCGCCACCTTCCCGCGGTTCTGGAGAATCAGGAAGCCAACGGTCCGCTCCTATCGCGAGACCGAGGTCCTGAGCTGCCCAACGCTGTATAACCCAGGCCCCGCCTCCTTCAAGAAGCCAGAATGAGGGGGTGTCGCTGACTGGTAGCGCGACTGCCCAGCACGAGCAAGGCCCTGAGTTCAGTCCCCAGCACCACACACAAACTCATTACGCAGGACTCAGAAGCCTGTCTCCCTTCCTCTCCCAGGACCTAGGAGTCTACTCCTGTCTTTCTGAGGACCCGCCCACCCCCCACTTCTCTGCAGGACCCATGAACCTGGGACTTTGCTTTAGGGAATCACGAGTCCAAATCCTGACTAGTGGAGACTCAGAATTCTCCAGCCACACTTCCCCTCGTCTGCAGACTCCAGAAGCCTGATTCTCCAGCTCCTGAAACCTGAGAATTCAGGCTCTGAGACCTCTGCTGCAGACAGGCATGGTTCCCACTGTGCAGGGACCAGTGGCTTTACTTCTGTGACCAGACACTCTTTCTCACCTGTGGGCCATCCTGATCCACCCAGGGCCGGAGGCGCAACAATGATCCAGTGATAGTAAACTGACCTCTCGTCCTCAGGGCAGGGAGGTAAACAGAAAGGCTGAACACTGCACATGGCGGGGTGTTCAGGAGTGGCCCTGCCTCCCCGCATGGGACCTCCCAGTTATGGCAGGAAGTGTGTCCTGGGCCTGGTCCTGGGCTGGCTCCGAGGCACAGCATTTCTCTAGCATGCTGGAGGCCCCGAGTCTGACACTGTCACATGCCTGCTGCCACGGGCAGTCACCCAGTTGAGGCCCACTGAGCTAGACCCTGGGGTGCTGGGGCCCTGACCTGTCCAGGCCATCTCATTCAACCTGGGACACTTTGCCCACTGCCGACACCAGCTTTTCCCTGAGGCCTCAGCACCACATCACTGTCTGTCCAAGGGGCTCAACCGCAAATCCGAGTCACCTCAGAGTTAAGGAGGCTGAACCCAGTCTTGCTCTTCATCCTTCCCACTCTCGATCTCCCTCCTGCTGCGTCTTCCCCTCTGCAGGACACCCTGTGTGCCCTGTGTCCTCTCTCACTGACACCCACAAGCTGGGAATCAGGTTTCAATCCCAATCCCCTCCTCTCCTGAGCCATGCTCAGTCCACCCGAGCCCTGGCTCTGCTCTCAAATCCAGCTACTTCTGGGCCGCTCTTCTCTGTTGAGAACAGCAGTCACCTCTGCCTGGGCAACCCAGAGGTCTATGATTTGCCTCCCTGCTTTCTCCTCACCTCTGCTGCATTCTCCACACAAGCCAGAGAGGATCCCTCTACCCTGGGCCTTCACATTGAGCTACACTCCCAGCCCTTTTCTTGGCTCAAGACAGGGTCTCGCTGAGACCCCCACACTGGACTCAAACCTGTCGCTCCTGCCTCTCCCCAAGAGTGCTGAGATTACAGGTGTGGACCACTGCATCCAGCAATGGGGATCTTTAGTTTTTATGTTAGGGATTGGACCTGGGCCCTTGCACATGCCAGGCACTGAATAGATCCTTGTTCAGAGACAGGACCTCACCACACTGCACAGGCTGGCCTTCAACTCACACTCCTCTTGCCTCTGCCTCCCGAGGGCTGGAATGGCAGCTGTGCTCACTCCTGGCTCCAAGTGGATCTTCAAACTACAAGCCAGATCACACCCAGGCAGATCTAGCTCCAGGGCTGCCATCCTGACTCCTTCTTAGAGAAACTTGTCGGGCATATCATGAGCTCCTCTGGTGGTGAGAAGACTAAGTGACCTGCAGCAGGTTGCCTGACCTTTCTGAACCTTGGTCTCTTCACTTAAAATGGGGATAAAAAGATGGGGATGATAAGAGTTGCCACTTCTGTGACTTAAAGATGATGCCCAAACCAACATGGTTTCTACTCAAGAAATACTGGAAGAGAAGGCTGGTGAGGTGGTGCATTCCTACAATCCCACCTACTTGAGGACCTGAGGCAGGAGTACTGCAGGTTTAGGGCCGGCCTGGTAATTTAGCAAGACTGTCTCAAGATGAAGAATAGGACACAGTAACCTGCACCATTACATGAAGAGGACCTTAGGCCCAGACGGGTGGTTTACGTCAGTGCAAGCCTGGGAAACTACAACTCCCATGAGCCCTAGGGTCAGGGCTCCAGCAGGGGAGCCATGGGCTGCCGGGACATGCAGTTCTAGGCCACCACAACACCCAGGGCTCCCTCACCTCAGGACGTAGGAGCTGGCAGGTGCACTCTTGTAGATGTACTGTGCCAGCCACCACTGCACCGTCATGTTCCAGTACCGCATGCCCTCCCGCACACGCATGCAGAAGTCTGTGTTGTAGCAGTCGATGTTGCGGATCGTCTCATAGTCATACTCCAGGGCAGCTGCCTTCTCCAGACTGGGGTGGGGGATGAGGGTGGGACAGACATGCAGCTCAGCCAGGCCCCTCCTGCTGCCTGCTCCTGTCCCAGCCCCAGATCCTAACTAAGGAGTGATTCTGGCCAGGTGACAGCTCTCTGGCTGTCAGACTTGCTCTGGGAAAAGGAGAAGCCCAGGGGGAGTCTTGGGGGAGCAAGGTGGGTGGGACACCACTCACCAACAGTGGGCTTCTCTCCTTGGTTAACTGGTGGGCTGCCACAGCCACAGAAAGCCTGGAGGGGCTGCGGCTGCCAAGCTATGTGTCCTTTAGCTACCAAGCTCAGCATATTCACAGAGCCTACCAAGTGTGGTCCCTTCTGACCCATGGGACAGTGTGTTGCCAGGGAAGCATCCTCTCTAAAGGTGGTGGTTGCTAAGGAGGCTTCTAGGCCTTGTGACTCTGGATGATCTGTTGCTATGGAGAAAGGATTCCTTAGCAACAAGGCCCAGGCTGTTTAGAAAAGCTTCCAGAAAGGGTCTTTCTGTCCTGGTCCCTGTGAATGTTCGAGAAGTGTCACCTCCAGAAATACAGTGGTTTCCAGGTTGCTGATGCCAATGGCCCCAGCAATGGAGTACATCCCCGAGACCTCAGTGACGGAAGGGGAGCTCTCCTTTTGAAGTAGGGCCTGGCAGGTTCAGAGAGCCTTCAACGCCTGCCTGACTTCCCTGGGGGGTCGTCCTTTCTAGCAGCTGGAGGTCTGCCCATGGCTACTAGGGCAGTGGGTGTCACTACCCCAACAGGATGGCAGTTTGTGCCTATGAGGCCGTGGCACAACCCTGGCAAGGAGTGGTTTGTAATTTATATCAAGGGATGCTGCCCTGGCTCCAGGCCCAGGTGGAAGGCTGACAGTGGTGTCTAGAGGAGAGGGTCAGCCCACTCCTGGTTGCTAGGGATACCACTTCCCTAGCAACTCAGCAGCACACTTCCACAGCAACAGGGAGCTGTGTTGTTACTGGCTGTGTGACCTACCCAGCAATGATGGTGGTGGGACATGGGCAGCATCAGGAGCAACAGGGATCATGACAGAGTTACCAGGGGGAGGGCTGGTTTCCTTGGTAACAGGAGGGGGTGACCTATGGTTGCTGGGAATGGGGGCCTCCCAGCTGGAGGAGGGCACGGTCAGAGATACTATTTCCTTGGAGACAGAGGGTAACTGAGAGCTGCTAGGTGCAACATCTCATGGGGAGAGGTGCTGGCTCCCGAAACACAGGAGGAGCTTGGGGGTGCAGGTTCTATAGCCCCAAAGAGCAAGATGTCTGGCAAAAAGAGGACTAGAGTTGCTAGGGTTACCACATCCCTAGCAAAGGTGGGGGAGCTGAGTTGCTAAGTAACCATTCCCCTAGCAACAGAAGATGACCTACCACTACCTAAGGATGGCATCCCAGCAACCAGGAATAATCTGGTTCTTGGGGTGATGTTTCCATGGCAATATAGGGTGGCATGTAGTTGCTAAGATGCCATCTTCCTTTTCTAGCAACAGAGGGGGACTCACCATACAGAGGGGTGAGGGGTACTAGCAACAAGGGGTGATGAAAAGGTACCAAGAATACTGGACCCCTACTGACAAGGAAAGGCAGGCGGTGGTCGTCAGGGGTGACACTGCTCACCACACTTGGTGGCCCTGCCCCTGCTTCCCACTCTCCTCCCTGCTGGTGGCAGGGCTAGCCTAGCAGGGCCAGCCGTTGGTGGCGGGGCCTGCTGAGTCTTGGGAAGCCTCCCTCCCTTCGCCTGACCTGCTAGGGGGTGGGCATTGGAGGGTGGGGCCGCCCCCGGCCCGGGCCTTGGCGGCCACAGGGTAGGCCCCAAAGCCAGCAGCAATGCAGCCACACTCGGCAGCAATCCAGGCCACGTAGAAGCGCATGCGGAAGGCGAAGAAGACGGGGATCATGTAGAAGAGGCGGGTAGGCAGCGGGCGGGCGTAGAAGGCATCTTCACGCACGGCCTCCAAAGGGAAGAGGTGGGAGGACAGCAGGAAGAGCAGGCCGAAGAGCGGGGCCGGCCAGGCCCGGCAGAGCAGGGGCCTCAGGCTGGGCAGAGCCTCCGGGAAGGGCTGCTCCAGCCAATCCAGGTAGGTGCGGTAGCGGAAGAATGGGCCTGTGGGGCAGAAGGGCCAGGTGGTCAGAGACTAAGAGGGCAGGGGAGGGAGACCCACTGGCCCAGGGAATCCCAGAGACAACAGAAAGATGTAGACAAAGACCCTAGGGATTCTTTTTGTTGTTGTTTTTGTTACTGGGGATTGAACTCAGAACCTTTCGCTTTCGAGGCAGGAGCCAGAACCACTGAGCTAAATCCCCAGCCCTAGACCCTAGGCATTCTTAAGAGGGACTGAGGTTGCTGAGGCAGATGAAGACAGACAAGGCTTGGACATGGGGTGACCTTGATGTAAGTCACAGAAGGCAGAGCACCACAGGAGAGAAGACAGGAGACACCCAGGCCTGCAGGCATGAGGACGTGGCTTCGCCCTAAGAGTGCTAGGAGGCCACTGAAGGCTTCTCTGGCAGGAGAGCTGGTTCCTACCCACTTCCCACAGCCCTGCTGCAATAAGAGGAGAGTGGCCCGGAGACAGGGTGGTGGGGTGGCCTAGGGAGGGGCAGCGGGGCCGGACAGAAGACATGGGTTCGAAAACCTTGGACGTTCACAAGAAACCACGTGTGCGTGAGTCACATGCCCAGATCGGGCATGGTGAGTGACAGCTTCCTAGAGCAGTTATGCCAAAGAAGACCTTCTGGGAGGCACAGGTTCATGGAAAACACTTCCTGAAGCTGACAGTGGGTCCTGAGCTGAGTCTTTGCTCCTTGGCGGCAGACCCACTGGGCTTACACAGGCTCGTCTCCTTTCCCTCTCCTGCTGGCTTCCGTGAGGTCCGAGGGTAGCAAGGAGTCGTCCTGAGAATAGCCAGCTTCCGCCCAGCAGTAGCAAGATGCGCCTGGCACGGCAGGCGATGGGCCTGAGGGAGGCGAGGTGGAAAGGCAGAGGCATGGGGCAGGCCACTCACCTGTCATGATTCCCACGTAGCAGTAGCTATAGCTCAGCGTCTCCATCAAGGAGGGAACATGGGGCAGCAGCCCCAGGGTGGGCGCCTTGCTGAAGCCGGAGGCCATTTCCTTCCGCTGGGCCAAGTGCAGGTCCTGGACGTCACTGGCCAGACTCACCAGCTGGGGAAGGGCAGGCAGTGCGGTCAGGCCAAGCCTCCCCACAGCGTGTCCCTTACGCCGCTGGCTGTCGCAGTGGCAGGGAGGAACCAGCCCCAGGCAGCCTGGGCACCCAGAGTGGTGGAGACCCTTCCGGGGAGACCCGGGGCCTCCCCTTTCCCTGTCTGTCCCCGTGTGCTCTCAGGCAGTCCCACGGCTTTAGAGAGCGTCCACATGCCAGCGACACCCCAGCGCTGCCCAGCCTGGACCTTGGCCCGAGCCCAGGCCCACCCAGCAAGCTGCCCCGTTGCCATTTACACTTGGAGCCTTCCAGGGGTCAACTCTGACATCTCCAAAATGGAACTTGTCACCCACAGCCCAAAGCAGATCTTCTGGTCGCTCCCGGCAGAGAGGCCACCCCCATCTAGTCCACCGCTCCGGCCGGAAGCCACCACGGCGCCCAGACCCGACCCCTCAGGTTTCCGGAGTCTGTCTCCTTCTCCCCGCCTCCTCTATGGAGCTCTGAATGTCTTACCTGCTCTGCTCCATCTACTCTCTACCTGTTCACCCAGGGCAAGGCCTGCCCCAGGGCACAGGTGTCTGCCGGCTTCCCCTGGGTTTGGTGGACTCTTGGCCCACCAGGACAGCGAGTTGGCAGGATGCCAGGGCAGGGCTTTCCTCCCCGGGACTGGGGCCTGGAGAGCTTGTTTCAGGCAGGACCCGCCCTGGGTAACAGCGCCACTCCCACCCAGGGTCGCTTCTCCTCTCTACCCACCCTGCTGCAAGTAAAGCCCTCTAGCTGTCCTCAAGCATTTCCTGTTGGGCTCTGAGCCGATAGCACAGCCGATGGCACACGTCATGCGGCCACCAGTCGCATGGTCCTTGATAAAGGAACCCTCGTTCCATCTCGGCCTGTCCCACTTCCCTCCTCTCACTATCCAGGGTGTGTATTTCTTCTCAAGTTTTTGTGGGAATGGGGATTGAACCCAGGGCTTCCCGTATGGTAGGCAAGCAACACATCCCTGGGCTACATTCACAGCCCTCTGGAGCCCTTGGGATAATGGCTGTGGTGGCAGCCGCCTGTCACAACTGGTTCAGGGCCAGTACTGTAATGTTCTAAACATGCAAAGCTGATTGCATCCTTTCTTCTGGCAACAAACCACAATCCTTCTCCAGTAGACCTTGGTCCCCACAGAAGGAAGTCCCACCTCCTGCCATGGCTGGCAAGGCCCTGCCTGACCTGGACCCTGCTGCCCACTGCCTTGTGCGCTCTGCAGAAAGCGGACGTGGCCGGCTCCCACACTGCTTGCCCTGAGATGGTCTCCCTCAAGTCTCCTCTCAGCTGACCGCCTCAGCTGCCTGAGCCCCCGATGGCAAGAGAGTGCTGAGAAGCCAGTTCTTCACCTTGTGTGACTCTTCTGTTCACGGATGTGCTGACCCCAGAAGGGAGCAGGACCTAGGAGTCTGCTTCCTCCTCCCTTCCCAGGTGATTAGGAGCCACACCTGGCTGTGCCGGGTGATGACCTTGGCCAGGTACCTACTCTCCAAAGTTGATTATCCTCCTCTGCAAAAGTTTGCTACAGAGCTTTAAGCACAGCATGTTGGCAAAGCAGGCTCAAAAGGCACAGTCCAGGTGCCAAACAGCTCCTCCTGTTACAGCATGCGGGCTCCTTCCTTACCCCAGAAAGAGAGGAGAGGTGAAGACTGCTCCCGGGCATGAGAGGTGAGCCTTTCCCACACTCAGGGGTGGTGAGGTACAATCCCTACCCGCCTGTGGGAAGGGCTGGGAGGAGTGGAGCGCACAGGCTAACCAGGCCCAGGGAGGCTGGGGGAGTGGGAGTCCAGGCTGACCTTCAGTGTCAACAGCAGCTGGACGGCATTGGTGAAGGGTGTAGGAGTCGGCAGGCCCAGCAGGCTGAGGGCTCGGAAGAAGAGGAGGTAGGAGAAGGTCCAGGCGAGAGCCAGGGCGTGGCAGGAGCTGGGGCAGAGGTGGGAGGCGCTGTGGGTGTGGGGACCTGGGTCTTTGCCCCCCCCCCCATCTCAGCACAAATCTCCCCCAGCACTCAGAGTTCAGACAGAAAACTGGAGGCCGGGAAGAAAGAGGCACAGCCACAGAGAAGGGAGGAATGGACAGGAGTAAGACAGGCTTCAGGCCGAAGACCTTTCAGTCCTCCGTGTCCTTCATCCCCAAGACCCAGAGCACGCTGGCTGTGCCCGGGGCGGGGTGGCCACTGAGTCCACGGTGGCAGGGACAGCACACAGGGATGGAGAGGCCTGGGGCAACACGGAGGGACAGCACAGAGCAAGGCTGAGAAAAGGAAAATCAGAAGCTCCAGGACAGGGAACAAGGCAGAACAGGAGATATCTGGAGGATGGGTGAAGCCGGAGACCCAAAGAGGACCCGGGTGGGCTTCCCCCCAGTGCTCACCAGGGCTGGGCCTGAATGAGGGCCCAGGTCCCCAGCATTGTGATCAGGGAGTGCAGAGTGTGGGGGCCGCAGGTGAACACGGTGAGCCCCAGGCCCACCGCCGCCGCCCCCCATCTCTTCAGCCCAGGTCCTGTGGGGGAAAGGACAGCGTAAGCCTGGAACCTTCCAGGAGCTCCTCACCGCCCCCACACTTTCCACCGGGGAGGGAACCTGACTCACCAGCTTTCTTAAAGAGGAAGCCGATGGGGATGGAGATGAGAAGAACCACCAGATACGTCCACTCCTCGGGTGACATGCTGTGGGGAGAGAGGAAGGCAGGCGCTCCTGGCGAGATCCAGGAGTGCGGGCCTCCAGCGTCTTCCGCCGGTGAGGGCAGAGGATCCAGTCCTCAAGCCCACCTTGCAAAGCCTAGGCGGCCCGCCGAGACCTGGGCTCTCCCGTCCGTCCAGGACCCAGGAATCCAGCCCTAGTCTCTTTCGTTTGCAAACGCAGAAATGAAAGCTCCTCACCCCACCCCCATTTAAGAACGGGCATCAGGACACCCTTCCCCTGAGAACCCCGCACCCCCCCCAGCCCTTCCCGAGAGCCTAGGAGACCCCGGAAACCAGACCCCCCCGCCCTGCTCCCCGGAGCACCCCGAGACGCTTCAGCCTCCACCTCCTCCTAACTCCGGCCCCGCCCGCAGCCTCCCCGCTCCGATCCGGTCCCGGCGAGCCACAGGCGGGCCTGCCAGAGCCCAGCTGAGCCCTGCGCTTCCCCCGCCTCCCACCCGGCCATCCACGGTGACCCTGCCGCGCCCGAGCCCGGCCCACCTGAGCTGCCCGCCGGCGGGAGGCAGCCACCCCGGCCCGCGCCCGCCGAGGCTCGCGCCAAGCCTCCCCCGCGCCGCCCGCTTCTGCCTGGGTCTAGGAGGGCGGCCCGGTACAGGGCCCGGGGCGCGGCCGACGTCGGAGATCGGCCGGGCTGCGCTGGGAAGGGAATCAGCGCGAGCACCTGTCAGCCCCGGATCCGAGCCGAGCCGAGGGATCTGCTCAGCCCCGGCGCAGAGCCGAGAGGACGGGAGGGCGGGGCCTCGGGCTGGAGAGGCGGGGCCGGCACTTCCGGCCCGTAGGACTCATCTCCGTTTTGGGTTCCTTCGGGCTCAGTCGGGAGCCAAGCCCACGGTGTGTGGGCGGAGCCACAGAGTTCGGCGTTCTTCGGAGAAGGCAGTGTTTGAGGTGGGCGGGGCCACAAGCTCGGTTTCCTTCGGAGATAGTCCAAAGACTGTGCGGTGTAAGCGGGGGCCAAGTTTCGGTTCACTTCGGAAAGAATCGGATGTAAGGGACCTTGGGTAATGATGGGCGGAGCCAACAGCTTCCTGGTTTTCAGGAGGAAGGCGGACCACGGACAACCTGAAGGAGGCGGAGATCGGGGCGGAGCCCGGGGAGGACTCCAGGCTCGGGGGGAGGGGCCAGGATAATGAGCTCACGCAGGTCTCGGGTTGCAGAGCCAGAGCTGCCGCGAAGAGGCGCGCGGCTGGGGTGGGTCCCACTTCCCGCTCCGCTGAGGTCGGCATGGTGCAGGGCGGAGGATGCGGCGCATGGCGCGCTATGTAGGGGCTGGCTCCGCCTGGACTGCGAGTTTGGTGTTAGAGGGCCCAGTTTGAGAGAAGCGAGGACGCGGACCGAGCCCTCACGGGTGGGGTGATGCCGCCCGGCGGAGAGCGGATGGCAGAGGGCGGGGCCTGGGCGGTGGGGTTCCCCGTGGGCCGGGACCACAGGCTGCGGGACGGACGGGAGCCGAGAAGGCCCGAACGCCGGGTCGCTTACAATCGGAAAGGGGGCGGGGTTTGGTGCTAAAGAAGTCTAACTTGGAGCAAGGCCTGACAGCCGAACCGCGAAGGTTCGGTGACGGGAGCGGCTAAAGTTCCCAGAGGCGGGTGTAGGGCGGGGCCTCGGGGGCAAGACTTGCGAGGATGGGTTGGGCCTAGCAGCTCCGCGGGGCGGAATTTAAGGGGCCGGGCGTGGCTTCGGACCTCTGGGCGGGGCCTTTCTCGGCCGCAGGTGGCATCCCAGGCGGGGTTGGGGGTGCTCTCTGGAGGTGTCCTAGGGGCTGTTTGGGTGACCCCTGTGTCCCCGCTCCGCAGGAGGATGCTGGTGGTGGAGGTGGCGAACGGCCGCTCGCTGGTGTGGGGGGCCGAGGCGGTTCAGGCGCTGCGGGAGCGCCTGGGCGTGGGGGGCCGCACGGTGGGCGCCCTGCCCCGCGGGCCCCGGCAGAACTCGCGCCTGGGCCTCCCGTTGCTGCTTTTGCCGGAGGAGGCGCGGCTCCTGGCCGAGATCGGCGCCGTGACCCTGGTCAGCTCCCCTCGCCGGGATCCCAGCCAGCACAGCCTGGTAAGAACCGCGGTATCCTGAAGGGGAGGTCCCGGGGGTCCTGTTTGGAGTGGCTTGGTCGGAGCGTGCGCGGCGTTAGGACTCCCGATTTCCTGAGGGCCTGCAAGCCTGGGCCTCGGGTCTAGCTCACTTTACTTCCCAGGCTCTGGCATCGTTCAGACGCCAGCAAGAGCAGAGCTTCCAGGAGCAAAGCGCGTTGGCGGCCGAGGCCCGTGAGAACCGGCGTCAGGAGCTCCTGGAGAAGATTGCAGAGGGCCAGGCTGCCAAGAAGCAGAAGCTGGAGCAGGATTCCGAGGCCGGCGGGAGCCGAGCCGCGGAAGAGAGCGAGATCGGAGGTGGCCAGGCCTCCGGGGAGCAGGAGGAAGCAGGTGGGCGGGGCTGGGGGGGGAGAGGAACGCGGCTTTGGGGAGTTTAGGCTCGATCTCCCCGAGGCAGGAAGACCTTGGGTTCAACGCGTTTCCCTCTGCATTCCTCCAGTGCCTTCTTCTCAAGCAGCTTCAGATGGGGCGGCGCCCTTGCCCAGGTCTGCCCTGCTGGTCCAGCTGGCCACCGCCAGGCCTCGGCCTGTTAAGGCCAGGCCCCTGGACTGGCGCGTGCAGTCCAAAGACTGGCCCCACGCCGGCCGGCCCGCCCACGAGCTGCGCTACAGCATCTACAGAGATCTGTGGGAGCGAGGCTTTTTCCTCAGCGCCGCCGGCAAGTTCGGCGGCGACTTCCTGGTGTATCCTGGTGAGTTGGGGTTGGGAGCTGTGGTGGATTTGCTTTTCCTCACCTTACCGATCTGATATGTTCTGTATCCCATCCTTTCCTTTCCTTCGGAAGTACTGGGGATTGAACCCAGGGCCTTGCACATGTTAACCAAGTGTGTATCACCCAGCTACATTCACAGCCCCCCCCTTAACTTTTTTAAAATTTAAAAATTTTAAGTTGCCCAGGCTGGGTTCAGACTTGTGATCCTCCTATCTCAGCCTCATGAGTACATGTGATTACTGATTACATGCCCCACCACACCCCAGTACATTTTATCTTTTTGTCTTTCTCAGCTTCTGAAACCCATAGAAGAGCAGGAAGCTTGTGGGAGTTCCCATGCTCATGTAGGGGCAGCTTAGCAACCTCTATTAATCACTTCCAGTGACCCACAAGATTCACTCCTGAGTATTTAGACCTATACAAAACAAGTAGAATATTTGGTACAGGACTGTAAACAGTACTGAAAAATTGGTAAGCAACCAAGATGACTAATAGTTTAGTAAATGTAGCAGTTAGTAGAGGAACAGTATAGCTCTCAGACTGATATAGATCCTTGTGTGCATAAGAAAAATCTGAGCTAAGAGAGGAAAAGAAGAGGTGCTGGAGTATGTTTGGCTCGGTCGCATGTTTATGTGGTTTTGCAGATGCATCCGCCATTTAAATACCCTTGGAAATAATGGCTCCAGCCAGGTGCAGTGTTATGTGTGTTTGTAGTTCTGACTATTCAGGAAGCTGAGGCAGGGGGATCAATTGAGCCCAGGAGGTTAAGGCCATCCCGGACAACACAGTGAGACCCAATCTCCAGACAAACAAAAAAAGCCACTTTGAGGGAAAACAACAAGTTTCAGTCACTTAATTACTTAACCCTATGTTTTAAGTGGAACCACAGGCTGACCTGTTAGGTTTAATGAGCCATCATTTCTAAAATATTAAATGTCAGTACACCAGATAGGTAGAGAATACTTGTCCCCTAAACATTAGTATTTGAGATCTGAAACTTGCCAGGGATGTAGCTCAGTGGCACCGCCCCTGCCTGCCAAGTGCAAGGTCCTGAGTTCGAACCCCGGTCCAGGAAAAAAAAAATCTGAGGGCCGGGGATTTAGCTCAGTGGTTCTGCAGCCTGCCTCGAAAGCACAAGGACCTGAGTTCGATCCCTGGTACCAAAAAAAAAAATCTGAAATTCTTTCATGTATCTTTTTGTTTGTTTGTTTGTTTGTTTGGGTTTTGGTACCAGGGATCGAACTCGGGTCCTTGCGCTCGCACAGCAGGCAGCAAAACCACTGAGCTAAATCTCCAGTCCATGTATCTTTTTTTCTATGTTTATTTTTTTAAGTTTTTATGAGTGCATGTTTGTAGTACATAATGATTACACTCCTTGTGGGGAATTGATACATGTACTTAATGTATCTCAATTCTTTTTTTCCCTTCTCCATCCCAAATTTGTTTTTTGAAATTATTATTATTATTATTATTTTTTTTTTTTTGGTGTCAGGGATCGAACTTGGATCCTTGCACTTGCGCAGCAGGCAGTGAAACCACTGAGCTAAATCCCCGGCCCTTTTGAAATTATTTTTGCCCGCATCAGATTGATTTATTTTATAACTTTATTAGGATAGTTATTAGGATAAATATCCTAAACACAGATTAACAGCCAGACTAACAGGCCAAAAAACATATACTGTAAAACAATTATATTAGATCATGAATCTCTTATCTGTTTCTAAGCTTGTTGCTAAACCTTCTGGAGTTTAAACATTGCTAAGCCTCCAGAAAAACAGTTACAGGCTTAGCTTCCCAAGCATTTTTTGGTACCTTTTCTTTTCAGTAGCCCACATATGTAGTGCAGTACACAGTGAGAGCGTGTGCGTGTGTGTGTGTGTGTGTGTGTGTGTGTGTGTGTGTGTGTGTGTGTGTGTGTGGCTGCAGCTGCTGTGGTGCCAGTCTGGCTCCGGCTGAGCTGAGCACTGGCAACACGACCCACGAGCTGGAAACACAGGCTGTCTGGCTCTTTTTGCAAAAAAACGCGTTGACCTCCTTATTGCTCGATCCTGTTGTAATCTTGTCTTGGCTGTAGGTGAGTGCTCCACTGAGCCACACCTCCAGTTAGTAGTTTTAGCCCGTTGATAACGAACCTTTTAGAGCTTTCAGTGGTACAAACAGCCCACTGTGGCGTGTGTGCCATAGGTTCACCGCCACTGCTGTAGCCCGTCAGGGTCACTTCTCAACCATCCCTGTGAGTTCCTCATGGCGTTGATGGTTGCTGGCTCTTAGCACATGTTCACAACCACAACGTAGTCAGTTACTTACTTCCTTCTTTGGTTTTTGAGACAGGGTCTGGCTATGTAGTTCAGGCTGGCCTTGAACTGACCGGGTAGCTCAGGCTGGCCTCAAAGTTGAAGCAGTCCTCCTGCCTCAGCCTTCCGAGTGCTGCGATGACAGGTGTGTGCCACCATGCATGGCTATTGACTTGATTTTTAAGTAAGATTGTGCTATTCGGGGTGTGATATTTTGCGTCCTTCTTTCTCTCCTCAGTGTACCATTGAGTGTTTTCCATGCCGATGTTCTTTTAAGCTTTAATAGTTGTTAGAAATTCCCTGTGATGAATGTTATCAGTATGTATATCTAAGTTGTACCAATAAAATTAAAAATGCAAAAATAAAAGGCAGAACCCCTGACCTAAATCCCCAGCCTAAAATTAATTTTTAAAAAATGGTTGTGGAGGCCGGGGATTTAGCTCAGTGGTTTTGGCACCTGCTGCATAAGCGCAAGGACCCGAGTTCGATCCCCGGTACCAAAAATGGTCGTGGAATAGGCAAAGAAAACAAAGCTTGTATAAATACTGTACTTGGGGACTGGGGATTTAGCTCAGTGGTTCTGCCACCTGCCTCGCAAGCTCAAGGTCTAGAGTTTGATCCCTGGTACAAAAAAAATACTGTACTTGGTTTTACCCTGTCCATGGTTTGATTGCCTCCATTTGTTAGCAATTATGAGTGATAACAAAATACTGCAGTCAGCCGGGTGTGGTGTGGCATGCCTGTGATCCCAGCACTCAGGAGGCAGAAGCAGGAAGATCACCAGGAATTCAAGGCCAGCCTGAACCATGTAGCCAGATCCTGTCTCAAAAAACAAAAAAACAAACAACAACAGAAAACCTGTACTCATTCATTACAGGTATTTTACAGTGCAACTAGTAAGAAAAAGAATCCCTAGGCAAGGACTACCTTGTGCAGGGGTGTGTGTCTCCGAGTACCTGTAGCAAGTTGGAAACTGAACCCACGTTGGTGTCCCAGTGACCCAGCCCCATCGTGGGACACTGTCCGAGCCTCTCTGTCCCGCAGGTGACCCGCTCCGTTTCCATGCCCACTACATTGCCCAGTGCTGGGCTCCGGAGGACCCCATTCCACTGCAGGACCTGGTCTCTGCCGGCCGCCTGGGAACAAGTGTGAGGAAGACGCTGCTGCTGTGCTCCCCACAGCCTGATGGTAAGGTGGCCTACACCTCCCTGCAGTGGGCCAGCCTGCAGTGAGCTGGGCCTGGGCCCGCAGAGCAGCGCCCTCCTCCCTCCATGGTGAGCTCCGTCCTAGGGCTCCGAACTTGTCCACACAGGCTCTTCCTGTTTGAAGGCACTGACTGGCTGTTTGACACTGTGGGCTTGGGACTGGGTTTGATTTAGCTCTGTTTTCTGCAGGGCTTAGGCCCCAGCGGGTCTCAATAAACTTGTTGAGTGCATGTCAGATTTGTGGTGGGAGTCTTTGTGATAACCCTGGAAGTGCAGGAGAGGTTGGGAGGACTCACCCAGGTCGTCAGCTCAGCATTAGACCTGCTCTCTCTGGCTTGCCAGTTTGCCTCTTCTCAGCGTGCTCAACTTCATCTGAAGAGAGTTTTACAGAATGTGTCAGGTAGCCAGTGTAGTGCTGCACACTTTAATCCTAGCACTCTGAGAGGCTGAGGCAGGAGGATCGAAAGTCTGAGCCCAGCCTGGGGAGCACAGCAGTTTAGTGAGGTCTTGTCTCACAAAATGGAAAAGGGCTGAGAATGTGGCTCAGTGTGAAGGGCCTGGATTCAGTCCTCAGTACTGCAAGGAACAAAACAAAACAAAACGCCCAGTACAAATGTACATTTATAAAGCAAATTATTGTCTTTGTCCTGAGAGATTCCCCGAACAGTACTAATATTCTAATATTTTGTGTCTATCTTAACATGTAGTTTTATTTTGTCTCACAGATTTTGTTAATGTAACACATTTTTATAGAAAAAATTCTGAGGCTGAAAGTCTCTTCCTCTGGTTGTTTAGGTTTTTTCCACCTCGGTTTCTCCTTTCTTTCTCACCCTATTCAGTAAATGACCTCAATAGAATCTCGACTTCCTGCACATTTATTGGCTGACGCGGCCTGCATGGCTCCCAGCCTTTCTCCTCACTGCAGAACCCTCGGAAGCCTCAGCACCTGCACTACTGAAAGATTGTGTCCCTGGCCGGCCGGGGCAGCTTCACCAGACCCTGGATGCAGCTCGGGGAACACTGGCTTTGTGTGCATGGGGCCTGGTTCCATCCGCAGGACCACGGGACCAGATGAAACCATTGGCAAGGGGTCCCCTGGCCCCCCGGCCACCGGGTCCTGTGGGTGCTGCTCCCAAAGTGCCACAGAGCCAGCATTGGGCCTCTGCGCCCGGCTTCACTGCCAGCACTGGCAAAGCTGTGAGGGTCACCTGGCCACTGGGACCGCCTCAGTGGCTTCCTGACCCTTCCTTCCGCCTCTGCCCACACCTTTTCCAGCAGCAGGGCGCTGAGGTTCAGTGAGAAATCAAACTGTGTCGCTGTTCTGAATGCTCAGCAGTTTCGGGCTCCGAGCAGAAGCCAAGCCCTGTGCTGCAGGTTCTTTATTAACCTCTGTCCTTTTCATGCTCAGCAGTCACCACACTCATTCTTTGGCTTTGCCTGGCTACTGGGACAGTGCTGTACCCTGGACAGCCACAGGGACTTGTCCCTCACTTCGGGCTGCTCAGGGAGACCTTCCATGGTGACCTAGAGTTAAAATTTAATGTTCTTCCCACACATCCCCTCGATTGGCCTTACCGCTCATCACTAACATGCTCTACATCTTTTTTTTTTTTTTTTTTGGTACCAGGGATCAAACTCTAGACCTTGCGCTTGCAAGGCAGGCGGCAGAACCACTGAGCTAAATCCCTGGCCCTTTTTTTGTTTTTTTGAGGGGGATGTTTTTGTGTGTGTGATAAAGTCTCACTATGTAGGCCAAGCTGGCCAAGAATTTGCAATCCTCCTGCCTCAGCCTCCAAGGGATACTGGTGTGCCTGGCTTATCTTATTCTTTTCATTGTTTAGCTAGAGTGTAAGTAAGCTTCGTGGGGACAGGCAAGTCGCTTTTTTTTTTTTTGAGACAGGTTTTCACTGTGTAGTTCAGAATAGGCTTGAGCTCACTATGTAGCCCAGGCTGGCTTCAAACTTGTGGCAATCCTCCTGCCTCAGCCTGTTGAGTGCAGGGATGACAGGTACGCACCACCTGGTCTGGCCAGACATGCTGCTTTTTAAAATAGCTTTGAGATGGACATGATAAAGATCACTAGTTTTTTTTTTTTTTTGGTACCAGGGATCGAACTCGGGTCCTTGCGACGAAACCACTGAGCTAAATCCCTGGCCCAAGGATCACTAGTTTTAAGTGCACAATTCACTGATTTTTAGATCCCAGGGTCATGCAATTGTCACTACAGTGTAATTTTAGGTTTCTGTTATGCCCAAAAGCTCCCTCTTGCCTCTGTTTGCAGCCACTCCCATTCCCAGCGCCATCCAGCCTCAGATCTTTCTGGAGCGGCTTCCATGGGTCAGGGATTCACACCTGGGTACTGGCTGCACTGCACAGCATAGCCTCGAGGTACCTCTCCTTTGTGTGGCTGCGGCTTCTGCTGTGGTGGCAGCCGAGTTTCCCTCACCTGTTTCCAGGTGATGGCACTTGGTTCTTCCCACCTCAGGACAGCTGTTTCCGGTTCCTTTGGGTTCCCGGTTTCGAGCAGTATCCCAGTCCAAGAACCATTCCCAGCATGAGGCAAGCCCTCAGTACATTGCTGAATGAATCAGTGGTTTAAACCATAATGTTTTAAGGGCTGGGGATTTAGCTCAGTGCTTCTGCCACCTGCCTCAAAAGCTTAAGGACCCGAGTTTGAGCCCCGGTACCCCCCCAAAAAAACTTACTAAACTATATGTTTTGATCAAGGTTGACTTTTTAAACTTGAAACTTAAAATTCTTTTCCGTACCATCTTCATCTTCGTATTTTAAATCATACCTACATTTATGATCTTTTTTTACTCAAATTGTAGCACACTGTACACACTTCTGCAGCTTGCCCAGACCACTTTTGCTAACAGGTACAGTTGGCAATATGTGGATGGCTCATAGTTAATTTTTCTTTTTGAGGTGAGGCCACACTTCGTTGCCCAGGCTGGTCTGAAACTTCTGGATTCAAGTGATCCTCTTGCCTCAGCCTCCTGAGCAGTGGACTAACGCACATGCTGCCACACCTGGGTCATATTAGTATCTTCATAGTGTGTGGAAGGAAAGTGATGGCCACCCCACCCCACCCCTGATCCTGGTGGGGCTGTGGCAGCCACTGCATCCCCAGCCACTGCCTTGACAGGGGAGGAGCTGGGGGGCTGCAGGGGGCTCTGCAGAGAAGGGCCGGGTCCCATGACTGGGCTGGGAGGAAGGCTGAGGTTGGGGCCTGATCACCAGCATTGTAATCCCTGGAGTTACAATACTTCCTGTGCCATGTGCTGGGCTTTTTTAAAAAATTGTTTATTTATTTTTGGTGTTTGGAGACGGTCTCGTGCCATGTGGTTCAGGCTGGCCCTGAATTCACTACATAACCCACACTGGCCTTGAGCTTGAGGTGATCCTCCTGCCTCAAGCTCCCAAGTGCTGATGATTACAGGCATGCACCACCATGCCCAGCTTTTTTTAAACTTTAAATCATCAATTTCAATGAGGAATTATTGTTACTGCCCTGAATTTAGCACATGCAAAGGGGCTAATTTTGCTTAAGACCAAGAGCTAGTATATCTCAGTTGCTTTTCTCTTGTTTCTGAGACAAATACCCAACACCCAGAGTTAAAGGGGGAAAGGTTTATTTGCCTCACAGTTTGTAGAGGTTTCAGTCCATAATCGGCTCACTCCAAGGCTGGGTGGCACATGGCAGAGGGGCAACAGTTCCTGGAAGTGGAAGACAGCAAAAGCAACAAGGTCTTAACAGCGTCTTTCTGCCCTTTTTATGTTATCCAGACTACTGGGGATTAGGGCCAAACCGATCACTTATCTTTAATCCCAGCATCACACACTAGATTTAGCCACCTCTGAAAAACCCCTGGGTCATCTAGACACAAACCATAAAATGGTGGGGGGTTTTTTTGTTTTTGGGTTTTTTGACTTAACTATTAATATAAAACCACCAGAACCAAAAATTCTCTGATCAGAGCCAGGCACTTGAGAAGTTGAGGCAGGAGGATTGCAAGTTCAAAGCCAGCCTGGGCTACATAGCCAGATCCTGTCTCCAAAAATCTATAGTCATAAAGTGCCTGGAATTTGCAGAGCCCAGAATTTGCCCTGAAGGATATGAGAAGTTGTGGAAGACTTTTTTCCCCTCCCATTTAATTTCCCTCCGTGATGAACTATCAGCATGTTGGAGATAACAAAAGTGAAACACTGGAGACATCAACAAAAAATAAAGCTCTCTTATGTTTCCCTTGTTGTACTCCCCAAATGGGCAAAAGATAAACAAAGGCAAGTCACAGAAAGGCAAATCCAAAGCTAGCTGGCATCCAAGACAACCTGTTGTGTTCTTCATGCACAGACACAAATGTAGGTGTGCCTGGTGGCACTGGGGTGGGTGGGAGCATTGAGGCAGGAGGATGACTATGGGGCCCAGGGCCGCATGGGCTACACAGTAAGACCCTGTCTCAGACAAAAGCCAACCAGCCAAACAAGTGCAAATGTAAATCACCAATTTTCAGATCATATTGATAAAAATTAAAAGGGAATTAAAAGTGGGAGTAGTGGTGCAGGCCTATAATCCCAGCACTCAGGATAAGGCGGGAAGATCGCCATAAGTTTGGGGCCAGGCTAATCTATACTAGCAAGACCCTGTGTCTAAAACAAAACGAAAACTGAAAATATTCCCCCTTGCTTTGAGCACATTTACCTGATCATTTTTGCCACTTTTCTTTTGCTTTTTGAGACAGGGTCTTGCTATGTAGTTCAAATTGTCCTTGAACTTACTATGGAGCCCAGGCTGGCTTTGAACTCTTGGTGATCCTCCTGCCTCAGCCTCCCAAGTGCCAGGATTACAGGCGTGCATCCCCCCACATGGCCCACTTTTGCCACCTTCTGAAGCACTTCTGGGAGTCCTCCTCTGTGTTTTTAGTTGCACTGTTGTGACTGCCTCAATGTCCTGAATTCATTAAAAACATTTCCCTGTCCTAGTTATTTTGGGTTTGGGGAAGAGCCAGAAGTCGCACACTGCCAAATCTGATGAATAGGGTGGCTGCAGACACACTATCAGGTTTGGACAAGCCTGCCTTTTGGTTGATGGCACTTGGCAGGGAAGTGGCACTCGGAGGCAGCAGACCAAGGAAGAGAGCAGCATTCAGAGAACTGAAGGAAAGGCAGGTTTATTCGATAGCCAGGGGCCCAGCGGAAGTCCCCTTCCAGAGTCTGAGCCCCGTTTCTAAGTTTGTTCTCTTATTTATCTGTTCTTCAGCCAGGGCGGGGGAGCAGGCAGAATTTTACAGAAGCAGAATTTAGCACAGGGTAGGGAGGTGGAGGTAATGTTGTTTCTACAGTATCTTTAAGTGACAGAGAGGTAGGCAGCTGTGTCTCAGCAGTTTATCTTCCGGGCACAGTGACCTTCATGGATTTAGCAGAAGAGGCAAGCCTTTGTGCAGCCTTGAGACCATCAGTCTCTGCCAAGCTTTGAGACTGTCAGTCTCTGCTCTGTCTTTTTTGTTGTTTCCATTTCAATATAAACATTTACTGTGTATTGTTTTGGAGACAGGATCTCCCTGTACAATTCAGGCTGGCCTTGAACTTACTATGTAGCCCAGGCTTGCCTCAAACACACGGCAGTCCTGCCTCAGCCTCCTAAGTTCTGGGGTCACAGCCACGCATCACCACACTCAGCTTCCCTAATTTTTGTCCCTGATTCTAACTTCATCTAAAAAAGCTCAGTGTGGTCTTTTAACCAGTCAGCCTGCAGATAGCTTCCCCAGGCCAATAGCCTCAAGCCAGGGCACACCGAAGCCTTTCTTACTCCTCTGCCTGTCTTTGAGTCTCCAAAATGCAAGTGACAGTGGCTGACCCCCTTATTTTGAATGAGTAGCCTGTCCCTGTTTTCATTTGTTTAGCCTTCATTCATTTTTTTTTTTTGGTACCAGGGATGGAACTCTGGGACCTTGCACTTTTGAGGCAGGCAGCGGAAACACTGAGCTAAATCCTCAGCCCCTTTCATTCATTTCTACATCATGTAATCTGGAGAAATGTCCCTATCTGTTGGTGCCTTAGTATGTGCCCTGGTAAAATAGGACTAATAACACCATTTGGGGGTGGTGGTGGTTTGAGACAGGGTCTCTATGTAATCCAGGCTGGCCTGGAAATTTCAGAAATCCCCCTGCCTCAGCCTCCTGAGAGCTGGGATTATAGGCATGCACCACCACGCTCAACTCCTACGGGCACTTTGAAGGAAAGTAGTTGACAAGAGTGTGTGAGTCTGTCCAAGAGATAAATGGTACCAGGGCCAGGGATTTAGCTCAGTGGTTCCAGCGCCTGTCTTCTAAGCTCAAGGTCCCCAATCCCCAGTACCAGAAAAAAAAAAAAGAAAAAAAAAAAGAGAGATAAATGGTACCAAAGTGGAGCAGAACGTACAGCAGTAGTATTTAGAACATTTTCCCTGTTCTGGGAACCCAAAAGAAACTTCAGGATAGAAACTGCTGTTTTTGGTAAATTAGGCTTAAATAGCTTTTTAAAATCACTGGGCCCTATTGCTTCTCGGCCTTTTGGCTAAGATCAAGTGTAAATCACTGGGCCTTCACTGACCATCCATCTGAAGAATCACCTTCCCTTCGTCTTCAGCAGTTTACTTTGGTTTTTTTTTTTGGTGTCGGGGATCGAACTCTGGTCCTTGTGCTTGCACAGCTGGCAGCGAGACCACTGAGCTAAATCCCCGGCCCAGGTGGGCCAGTTTACTTTCTTTACAGGATCACACTGTGAATGATTTTCGTTAACTTCCCTTGGTCCCAATTCCCCCCTCTTCACTGGTAAATGCAACTGCTTGTGCTGCTCAAAATTCTGTTGCACGAATGAGGCCCATGTCGAGGGAAGGGCAGCTTCCCCAAAGGATTCCAGGCTGGCAGGTTTCTACCAAGGTCTCTTTTTGTTTATAAAATGCAAGGCAAAGATGGAGCGGAATGAGGATGGACAGGTGAGCCATGTCCCTCGGAGTCTGCACATTCCTCAGATGGACTGGTAGCCCAGAAAAAACAGCAGGCCGGCTTTGGCTAATGCTCAGGTTGCATTGCTCAGTCCTGGAATCACCATCTGGCTAGGGAGGAACTTCCGGCTCAGGAGGCGCCCAGTGTCCCGGGCCTTCGAAGAGCGAGGAGGCGGAGGTCTACAGAGGACGGGCACAACCAGTCCAGCAGGACTGGTGGCAGGACTCCAATCCTAGGACAGTTTCTGATTTGTTAAAAACCACTGCCCATCGGAGCAGAAAGGGGTCCCGACGCCTCTCCTCCTCAGATCCTCTGCGACCCAAACCCTGTCACCAACCCAGCCGGCTGGCAAGGCCGGCCCAGCCCAGCATGCCGCTCTTGCCTATCCTCTCGTCTCGACTGCTCGTCCATCCGTCAACGCCTCTTCTGATTGGTGCAGACGTGCACCTTGCGTAATGACATCACGAAGCGATGGCGCTGGTATAAGAGTGCAACCAAGGCGCGCCCGTGCCTCTTTCTCAGTTTGCTGGACCGTTTTGGAGGTGAGCTGTTGGGCACTTTAGGTCTGGGTTTGGGGTTTGATTGCACAGACTTTAGGAGCTTCCACGAATACGCTAAAGTAGGGCAGAGTAGAAGCAAGTGGGACGGGAGTGTGGCGCTGTTGTGACTAAAAATTGAGCTATTGTCGCGAGATGACTGAACGCCACGAGGTCGTGGCTCAGCGGCGGGACTGCGCAGGCGCTGCTTGGGAGGGTCACGTACCAAGTTGCTTCTGCGCAGGGGCAGCCGGACCACAGGAGCCAGCATGCCGGTGGCGAGGAGCTGGGTTTGTCGCAAAACCTACGTAACCCCGCGGAGGCCCTTCGAGAAATCCCGCCTTGACCAAGAACTGAAGCTGATCGGTGAGTGCAGTCCACGGTTGGTTTGGCTGCCGGGGTCGGAGGAAAGTTAGCACGTGGGTGAGGCCGCGCCCGGGGCGTTGAACCTGGGTTGCTGTAGTGTCTCCCCTACCGAGGATTTTTGGTTTAGCAGGCTTTTGTGACTGGCCTTTGAACTAGTCCATTGGTCCGAGTCTCTTCACGCCCTTCCCCCACGTGCAGGCGAGTATGGGCTCCGGAACAAGCGTGAGGTCTGGAGGGTCAAATTTACTCTGGCCAAGATCCGAAAGGCTGCCCGGGAGCTGCTGACGCTGGACGAAAAGGACCCACGGCGGCTCTTCGAAGGTGTGTGTATGATCCTGCTGCAGGCTGCTGGCGTTTTGGGTCTGTGTTCCGGTGATGAAAGTGTTACGAACAAGTGGAACCAGCTTTTGGCTGGATTTGTTCTTGGTCCGGGGGGCGGGGGTTGAACCCAGGCCTCCAGCTTGATGAGCTTGGTGTCCCAGGGGCGTTGGGACAGCCCTGCCTTGATTCAGTGCCAGTCTCTGTCTACCTTAGTGTGTTTCTCTCATTACTGGGGGTGGAACGCCCAGGCCCTTCCTCTACCAAGGAGTAACACTCACACCCTTTAATGTTGTAATGGAGATGAGAAAAAAGTGTGTGAGTTAAAATCCTTGCCTTAGATGCGCAGCTTTGGTTTATCCCCATTTTCCCTTTACTCATGTCTGGAGATGGTAATGTAAGTCACACTTGGATACCTGACTGTGGCTGTGTATTGTGTAGCAACGCAGTTTTTTATTCCTTTGCTGTTAGTGGAAATAGACAGTGGAATTCCTGCGGTGTCTGATGGTTGGCAGGGAGGGGACCCTGTGTGCTTACATTTGTTTGCTGTATTTAATAAGTAGTCAAGAACATTTAAGTGACTTTTAGTAAAGTCCTCAGCGGAGAGATCATGTAGATGTCCTTGAGGGAAGCATTTCAAGCTGTGACAATGAAGGTGAGGTTGCAAATCATGTAGGAGTTAAACTTGATTTAACCACTTATGTAGACTAGCTTCTTCCACTTTTTTTTTTTCTCTCTACTGTAGATTGAACATAGGGTCTTTGCACTGAACTACATCTCTAGGGCTTTTTTACTTTTTATTTTTTTTTTGGTACCAGGGATCGAACTCAGGTCCTTGCGCTTGCTCAGCAGGTGGCAAAACCACTGAGCTAAATCCCTGGCCCCTTTAATTTTTATTTTGACACAAGGTCTGGCTGAATTGTCCAGGCTAAGCTGGAACTTTTGATCCTCCGGCTTCAGCCTCCCACAGTGCTGGGATTATACCTGAGAAGCACCATATTTACAAGGGTCCAGGACTTTGAGTCCTATATCAGTTAGCCCTTAGTTCCCTTGTCCCACCACCACTTGGACCCAGGGAATCTGAAGCCACAACCCTGACTGGGTGCTCCATCCCCTCTTCCCAGGTAACGCCCTCCTGCGGCGACTTGTCCGAATTGGGGTGCTGGACGAAGGCAAGATGAAGCTGGATTACATCCTGGGCCTGAAGATCGAGGACTTCCTGGAGAGGCGCTTGCAGACCCAGGTGTTCAAGCTGGGCCTGGCCAAGTCCATCCACCACGCCCGTGTGCTTATCCGCCAGCGCCACATCAGGTACCATGCAGCAGGGTCCCAGACTACACCCCCTCTCCAGGGGTGGTGGCCTTCACTGAACCTGCTGTCCCTGTCTCCTGTGCAGCCCTCGGAGCTGACGAGGGTGTGAGCTCACCTTGAGGGACAGGTGCACCCCGCAGACAGCTTGTGGGGGAGCCTGGGGCAGCCTTGGCCCCCTGTAGCCCAGCGCAAGTGTCACTGCGGCTCAAGCCGTACACCTTGCGAAGGCCTCTGCCAAGCGTGCGGGCAGCTGGACAGGTAACAGCTCTTGATGCCTCTGGAGGGTGAGGGCTGGGCCTGCACTGGCCAGGTGGGCTCAGCTGTCTGCTCTGCTCCGTGACGCCCAGTCCAGACCTTCATTGTTGTCTTGCACTCGTCATTGTGAACGTGGTGAATTTACTGTCTTGAGGTCTGAGGCTGAAAGGTCAGGACTGCAGGGCCCAGCTGGCACAGGCCTGTGATCCCAACACTCTGGGAGGCTCAGGCAGGCTGGATCTCAAGTTTGAGCCCAGCCTGGACACTAGTCACGTAGCAAGACCCTATCAAACAATTTAGAAAGCAGGGGCGTGGCCTCCCAGCCTCCCTCCCCTGCTCTCCTCCTTCAGGGTCCGCAAGCAGGTGGTGAACATCCCGTCCTTCATTGTGCGCCTGGACTCCCAGAAGCACATTGACTTCTCCCTGCGATCCCCATATGGGGGAGGCCGCCCAGGCCGTGTGAAGAGGAAGAACGCCAAGAAGGGCCAGGGTGGGGCTGGAGCCGGAGATGACGAGGAGGAGGATTAAGCCCACCCTTCCTCCTGGGCTGAAGGACTGTTTAGTTTTTCAGCCACAGAATAAACCAGAACGAACAGTGTGCAATTTGTGTTCCATTCAGTGTCGTCCTTGCCCCCAGCACACAGCTGTGAGCAGTGGAAAGAAGCCGGGCCCGACCTGGGCTCTGCCTCCAGGTGCGGCCAGGTGGGCAGGAGAGGCCTGGCTGGCCCGGCTGGCTTGGGCTGTGAGCAGCGCCCAGAGGGTGTCGCTGTCTCGGGTGGGCTGCAGCCCAGTGGCCTGCAGGGACCGCACAGCCGGCTGTTTGCACCTGGGGTGGAAGGGCCTTTTCCGGGCAGGGAAAGTGGTGAGTGCAGGTCCAGGTCTTCCCCGCTGTGACCGGGCCAGGAGCCAGGGTGGGTCCCAGGCCTGCGGTGTGGGGCTGGGCTATCATTGGCCCTGGAGCACAGGCTGTGGCAGGGTCTGCTGTGGGGTGGTGATTTGGTTGCTCCCCACTTTGTGTCTTAAGTGGCTTGGATGAGTGTGAAAGGTGTGTGTGCCCTCTGGGGAGGGGCGTCTGAGGAGCCTTGCATTTGGACTTGTCCTTAACCTCAGGAGGGGCAGCTTCCCTCTTCTCTGCTTTTTTGAGAAGCTATGGCAGGGAGGGAAGGAAAGGGAAAAGAGAAACACTTGAAGTTGAGCAACTCCCTCAGCAGCTGCAGCCACTTTGCATCTTGTTCCTTACCTGCCCTAGGAGTTCTGGCTCTGAGGTCAGATAAATTCCCAGCTTCTAATTCAGGGCAGGCTCTGGGTCCCCTGGCAGATGGCTGTGAAGCCTGCACAGTCTCCCATGGGTTGCAGCTTACTGTGGCCACATGGGAAGCCGTCCCATCCCCAAGGTGGCCAGCTGAGTCACCTTGGCAGGCGCTTTGAGATGGCTGTGCTTTTGGCAGTGTTGCTGGAAGCAGTCACCTTGCAGACGTCCCAGAGCTCTTGGGCCATTCACATCTCTGACCTGCCAGGGGTCGTTCCTCTGCCTGTGGACACACTTGAGGTTCCTGGAGTCCCTGCGTGTGGAGCAGTGGGGTTGGGGTGGTGTCCTTTCCAGAGCAGAGTACTCAGCGGAGCCGGGCTCACCTGGGCCGGCTGACACAAAGGGGAAGAGTTCCCAGAGGTCTCTTGTCCATGGTCCAAAGATGCAGAAGCCCAGGAACAGTGGGTGGGAAGGTTGAGGGCTTGGGGAGGTCAGGGGTCAGGACTCACAGGAAGTGGGCACTGGGCTGTCACGGCCCGTGTCTGTGGGACCCCTACTAACACAGGAAAAAACAAGATCAAAACAAGTACAAAGACTATTAATTACAAACCTCCACAAAGAGAAGGCCAAGGGTAGGTGGTTTCCCCGGTGAGTTCTGCCAAACATTGAAGAGAACCAGTTGGACACCAACCCTCATACTGTCCCCAAAAGTAGAAGAGGGGTACTTCCAGCATCCCATGAGGTGAACATTACTGAGATGCCACACCAGGTAAAGACACTATAAGAAAAGAATGCTGGATGTGGTAGCGCACATCTGTAATGCTGGCTGCTGAGGAAGCTGAGGCAGGAGGATTGCAGGTCAAGCCTAATCCAAATTAGTGACTTAGCAAGGTCTGTCTCATAATAAGAAAGGGCTGACCATGTGTGAAGGTCCTGGGTTCAATCCCCAGTATTGTAAAACAAACATTAAAACAAAAACAAAAATCAACAATAGCTCTTGTGAGCATAGATGCAAAAGTTCTCAACTGATCCTGTTTTCTCATCAAATCTAGCAGCATATTGAGAGGGTTAGGGCCATGGCCCAGTGGGATTTAGCACATGAATGTAAGATTGCTTTGACATGCCTACATCAGTGCGAAAGCAGTTCTAAGAAAATTCATCGCAGTCAATTCGAAATCAGGAAACCAGAACAAGCTGACAACCGTATGAGAAATCTTAAGATACTCAAGAAACATATCAGCCCCAAACCAAAAATTAAGTGGGAGAATTATAAAGTATAAAAGCAGAAATGAATGAAATTGAGGCTTAAAGAAAAATTCAAATTGCAGAGCTGGTTCTTTGAAAGAATAAATAAAATAGATAAACCCCTAGCCAGACTTAACAAGAGAAGACTTACATGAGTCAGTTAGAAATGAAAAAGGGGTTGGGTGTGGTGGTGCACGCCTGTAATGTCAGCACTTGGGAGGCTGAGGTAAAGGGATTGCTATGAGTTCAAGCCCGACCTGAACCCCATAGCAAGACCCTATCAAAAAAAAAAAAAAAAAAAAAAAAAGGAGAAATCATACTATATTTAACCTCCTGTGTCTTGAGTTATTTCACTTAGCATTATGGTCTCAACAAATTAGCAAATTTTGAAGAAATGGACAGATTCTTAGACACATAGAAACTACCAAAACTAACCCAAGAAGACATAAATATGCTTAACAACCTAGTAAGCAATGAAATTGACACAGAAATAAAGAATCTACCAACTAAGAAAGCCCAGGATGTGATAGGTTCACTGCTGAGTTCTACAAAACATTTAAGGATATTATATCACCAATACTCCTCAGGCTCTTCAAAGAAACTGAAAGAGATGGAGTGCTCCCAAAATCATTTATGGAAGCCAGTATCACCCTAATCCCTAAGCCAGATAAAGACTCAACTAAAAAAAGAAAACTATAGGCAAATCTTAATGAACATAGAAAAGTCCTCAATAAGGTCTGCAGATAGAATGCAGCACATTATTAAAAAGATCAAACATCATGATCAAGTAGGTTTCATCCCAGAGATGCAAGGATGGTTCAAAATACATAATAAATGTAATAGATCACATAAACAGAAACAAGATTTTAAAAATGATCATATAGACGCAGAGAGGGCTTTTGACAAAATCCAACACCCTTCATGATAAAAACCCTAAAGAAAACATGTATAGAAGGACCATACCTGAATATGATAAAAGCTATATATAACAGACCAGTAGACAGCATCATACTAAGTGGGAAAAACCGAAAAGCATTCCCCTAAATTCAGGAACAAGAAAAAGATGTCCTCTAGTGCCTCTTTTATTCAATATTGTATTTGAAACATCAGCCAGAGCCATTAGGCAAGAGAAAGAAAGAAAAGGGATACATATAGGAAAGGAAGAACTCAAAATATTGTTATTTGTTTCCTACATAGAAGACCCAAAGAATTCCACCAAAAGCATAACAAATTTCAGCAATGCAGCAGGATACAAGATCAACACACAGAAAGCATTAGCATTTGTATACACCAACAATAAACAAGATGAGAAGGAAATTAAGAAAATAATGTCATTCACAGTAGCTTCAAGAAGAATGAAATGCCTAGGAATTATCCTAACCAAGGAAGTGAAAGACCTCTACAAGGAAAAGTACAGTACTCTGAAAAAGGAGATTGAAGAGAATGTCAGGAAATGGAAAGATGTCCCCTGCTCCTGGATAGGCAGAATGAATATTGTCAAAATGTTACACAGATTCATTGCAGTCCCAAACAAATTACCAATAGCATACTTCACAGATCTAGAGAAAACAATCCTAAAATTTCATATTGAACCAGAAGAGACTCAGAATAGCAAAAGCACTTTTGAGCAACAAGAGCAAAGCAGGAGGCAGAGCAACATCCGAGTTGAAGGTATACTACAAAACAGTGGTAAAAACAGCATGGTACTGGAGCAAAAGCAGGTAATGTGGATCAATGGAACAGAATTGAGAATACAGAAGCTTCCCCTGACACTTTCAGCTATTTGGTCTTCAAGAAAGAGGCCAAAAGCATATGTTGGAGGAAAGACAGCATCTTTAACAAGTGGTGCTGGGAAAACTGGCTGTCCATATGCAGAAGATTAAAGCTAGACCCATATCTCTCATCATGTACTAAGCCAAAATGAAAATGGATTTAAATATTAAAACAGAAACCTAACCTGGAAGACAAAATAGGAAAGACATAGCTGTAGGCAGTCCAGGTGTGTCCCTGGACTAAAGCAGTGACAGGAAGTCCCTGTGCCCTGCAGGGGGACAGGGCCTCACCCGAGCATCCAGCTCCACCCCGTCCTCAGGCAGTGAGTCGTTCACGGCAGCATCTGCAGGGACAGAACAAGGGGTCCCCTCCTGCCCAGAGTCCCCGGGGTCTCTTGGCCCCGCAGGCCCCAGCTCCGGCCCAGCTGGGGACACAGATCCAGGGAGCCGTGCTGAGGTCCCCAGGCCGTGTGGAGGCTCAGTCTGACTCCCAGCCCCTGGGATGCTGAGAGCTCGGGGTACCCCCCACCCCGCCCCCTCCCTCTCACAGAGGTTTTCTTCCTGGGCGGTGGCGGCTGGGCCGGAGCTGGGGAGACAAGGGGTGTCAGGGCCGTGGGGGTGGCTGGCGGGCGTCCGGGTCCCCGGGCAGGAAGTACCTGTTCTGCAGGCCTCCGTGCTGGGGCACTGGGCCCGTGGCCCCCGCAGGCCGTGGGAAGTCAGCCTCTCTCTGGGCTGGGGATGGACAGAGTCTCACCGGGAGGCTCGGAACCACCACGGCCAGGCCCCGTGGGGAGGAAGGACGCCTTGGGCCTCACTGACCAGGGCGTGAGTGCGGGTGAGGAGGGGAAGCTCAGCGCACACCCGAGACTCCTGTGGGGATGAGGCCGGGCCGGGGTGCTCTGCTCTGGACTCCGAGCTG
The DNA here is from genome assembly GCF_000247695.1 of Heterocephalus glaber. Next base: position 2,386,685 of record NW_004624832.1, on the reverse strand, counting down.
GGCTCTGAGGGGATCCTAGGCTCTCTGGCCCCCTCAGACTGGGTTTTAGCCCTACCCTGAGCCCAGCCTGGCTTGGACCACGGGGGACCCACAACCCCCCGAGGCCCAGCTCACCTGTCCCCACTCACCCGCCTTCCTGCTTTCGCCCTGACGCCAGTGTCGGAGGACGAGGAGGAGGAGGAGCAGCAGCAGCAGCAGGACGGAGGCCACCGAGGCCCCGGTCAGAACCTTCAGGGGCCTTCCCAGTCCTGGGCAGGGTGGCGGAGTCGGGGAGGGAAGTGAAGCCGAGACTGAATGAGCAATGGTGGCCCTGACCCGACCCGCTCCGAGCTCTGGCCGCGGCTGCATCTTCACTTTCATCGCCTCAACCCTCCCAGCCCTGCAAAAGGCATTGCCGCCTCTACCCAGGCCCGTCACACATGAGGAAAAAGCTCAGAGAGGAGATTGCTTTCCCCAGGTCACCCATCGGGAAGGGGACACCCCGGGAGTCTGCCTTCCAGACCTGTTCTCTCCAGCAGAGCTGAGCCCCTGAGCTGAAGGCCTGACCCCCTGCCGTGGCCCTGAACCCAGGGGACGGGACCCTGCAGCGTGGGGTCCTGGAGGCTTCCCTGGGAGGCCTCCCCTCCAGGGGTCACAGCAGGGTCCGAACTGGGAGGAACTTGAAGGTCAGGGCCAGGCCTCTCCCTTGCTCCTGAAGAAACTGAGGCCCACACTGGCGGGCCTGGCCCAAGGCCGAATGTCCAGGGAGGCTGCAGCGGCCTCACAGCTCAGCCGCTGCCCCCAGACCCCTCCCAGCAGAGCCCTCACTCACCATGCCCAGCCTGTGCTCCTGACTTTGGGGGGCTGCGTGGCTGACCCTCAGGGCCTCCTGGGTGGGATGGGGAGGTGGGGGGTCGGGCTTTCTGCTTCCCACTTCAGCTGCTGCTCCTCCCCCAGGCTGGACCCCAACATCTCCCTCTGTCTTAGTGCTGCCCTCATGCAGCCCTGACTCTGAGCCCTGGGGACCCGGAATCCCTACCAGCCTCCCTTACTGGCTTCCAAATCCCTGGACACGAGCTGAGCTCAGACTGGAATGAGGACTGTGAGTCCTTTCCTGAAGGCTGGGGGTCCCCAGGCAGCCTGGACACAGAACACTGGCGACAGAGGCCCTGGACTCACCCACTGAGGGGCTGGGACGTGAGAGGGGGGGATGGGGCCCCAGAGGATCCTGGGAGTGAGATGGGAGGGGTGGGTGCTGACTCCTGGGACCCTCTGTGCTCACCCTGTAATCCGCACTGAGGTCTCCAGCTCTTCTCGCTGGGGCGTCCTCGAATCACATCGTGGCGGTGGCCATGCCTGGGAAGGCCCTGCTGACCTCTCTCCGAGCCCCCTCAGCCCCTTTGGGCTCAGAGAGGACGGGTCATGAGCCCTCACCTGAGACTGTGAGCTGCAGGGGGTCGCTGGGCTGCAGCGGACAGGTGGGGAGCGGAGCTGCGAGAGCCATAGCACCCGTAGGTCCCCCCGGGGCTGAGGTCACAGCTCTCATGGAGAATTCCACCTGGTACTGCTGAGCTCGGGACTCTGATCCCAGATGCAGTGGGGGATCGGCGGCCCCTCCTTGGACAGGGGGAAAGTGTCCACCAGGCTCCGTGACTCACACAGCAGGGCCACATCCTCTCCTGGGGACACCATGGGTCCCGGCTGCACCGAGAGGGAGGCTGTGACAGGCAGCTGTCCTGGAGAGAAGGAGGGGTGAGGGGCTGCCCCACCTCGTTCTGAGCTGAGGCCTCACCAGGCCTTGTCTGAGGCCCCTCGGTCTCTGTCTGTCTCTGTTTCCTCTGACGCTGCCCCTCCCGCCCTCCCCTGTCTCTGTTCTTTTCCCTCCCTGACCCCACCCTCACCCTGGCCATCAGCTCCTGGGCTCCCCAGCAGGGTCAGTGCAGAGTCTGGGTCCCTGACTGAGCCCTGGGCTCCTCACCTGTGACCAGGATGTCCAGGGGCTCACTGGGGGCCGACCACTCGGAGGAGAGGCTGTGTCCACCGTAGCATCTGTAGCGGCCCCCGTGGGAGCTGCTGGCAGGGCCCCGGGGGAGGTGGGCCTGAGAGAGCCCAGCCTGGGGCTGCTGGCCAGGGCGCTGGGGGAGGTCAGGTTCCCCCTCCTTGGACAGAGCGAACCTGTCATAGGCGATGTCAGAGCGACACTGCAGGGTCAGGCTGTGTCCAGGGGCCAGGACAGGGCCCGGCTGGGTGAGGAGGGAGGGCTTCCTGGACAGCCCTGGGGGGAGGCGGAGCCGGGCTGAGGGCCTGCTTCCTGCCACAGCCCTGCCTCTCCTGTCCTGCCCTGGGGGTCTTCTAGTCTCTCATATTTGGGGTGTTTAACTCTGGTGTGTTCTACTCAGTTACCCACACACCTGGGCTCCCCTGGAAGTGGGGCTCCTACCAATGTGTTTGGAGACTCAAAAATGTTTGGGTCAAAGAGAGGACTTCTTCACCTGAGACCAGGAGCTCCAGGGTGTCACTGGGCTCCGACCACACCTGGGGATTGTTCCTGTCGTAGCTGTAGCATCTGAACGTCCACCTGTGGCCAGCGGTCACAGGGTCCACAAGGAACAGGGCCTGGACCTGCCCTCTGGGGCCTCGCTGTGAGTCCAGGGTCCAGGAGAGCCCATCTTCTCCTTCCTGAGTCAGAAGGAACCTGTTAAACCTCTGCCGTGAGCCACACTGGAGGGTCACGGTCCCTCCTGAGGTCACCGCAGGGCTGGGCAGGGCTGAGAGGCTGGGTTTGCTGTGGGCTCCTAGGAGAGCAGGAGGCAGCGTGTTAAAGGGACTCACACCTCCCCCACTGTCCCCAGGGCTGGGCCGGGAGGGGGACACCCCTGAGAGCAGACCCCTTCCTGAGGGCAGAGCCTGGGGCCGGGACCCCGAGAGCCCTCTCACCTGTCCCCAGCAGCTCCAGGGGCTCACTGCGCTCTGACCAGACAGCAGGGCTGTGATAGTGACAGTGATATGGCCCTGCATGGTGCTCTGTCATGGATGGGACGGAGAAGTTGGCCTTGTCCCCAGACTTCGGTGACATCAGTCTGTCCCAGGGCTCCGGGCTTCCCTGTTTTTCCAGACGGTACTCCTGGGCCTCCAGGCTCCCCTCACACCAGAGGGTCACCGGCTTCCCTGTGGTATCACAGGTCCTGGCTCAGCCCAGAGCCTGGGGGTGGGGAGGGTCCCGGCAGGGAGTCACAGCTGGGGCCCAGGCCCTTCCTCCCCCCTCAGATCCCAGCTCTCAGCCCCGGGACCCTCCAGACCTCCCCAGCACCAGCCCACACCTGCTGTTCTCCCTCCCCACTGCCCAGGGGTGGCCCCTTGTCCCCAGGAGGAGGAGGGACCGGCACAGCTGGGGACACACTCACCTGCCTGCCCTCGGGGCCTGGGGCCCAGACTCAGCCCTGGAAGAGAGCTCCCTGTGAGAGGTTGGCCCTGGAGCCTGAGCAGGTCCTCTCCTCCCCGAGCCTCCTGAGCCCCTGCTCCCCCGATGGAGCGGGGCTGGCTGTGGGGTGGGGTCCCGGGGCCCCTCCCAGAGCAGGGCGTCCCCTCCCCTCTTCCGGTCTCACCCAGGCAGAGCAGCGCCCAGAGGCTGGGGGCCGTGGTTTCTTCTCCCACTCTCCCTGGCTTTGTGGAGGGGACCACAGTGTCCCGCAGGACAGAGAAGCAAAGGGCGCGGCCACTTCCCGTCCTGGGGTTGTTGCGGCAGCGCCCCCGCAGGAAGGGGACCTGCTGCCCCGGGGCCTGCTTCTCTCTGCCCCAGCTGAGCTTGGTGTGGGCACCAGGCTCTCTGCAGACTTCAGGCGGGATGAGGTCTTGCCTTAGCCTGGCCTCCCTCTCCCTGATCCGTCCTCACCTCACCAAGTGCCAAGACCTGGGAGCAGATAGACCCAGAGCCTTCCTGCGCTGCCCCTCCCGGGTGGGGTGCTGAGGGCCGGTCCTTCCTGGCAGGGCCTCCCCACGGCCTCCCCCTCCCTCAGCCCGTCCACTGCCTAGCTCGGTGCTCCTCACCCTGGCCGTCGTCTCCCGCCCTGGAGACGCTGGGGAAGATGCGGGTTCCTGCTGCAGGTGACGCCGAGCAGAGACGCGCTGAGCCCTGACTGTGCTGCTCAGTGGAGCCAGCTCTGTCTCCTGCAGGAGCTTTCGGGCCGGGCAGACAAGCCCCGTCTCTGCAGACCGCCTGTCCGCGCCATGCTGTCCTTCCTGCCACCGCCCACGCCAGCCTCCAGTGCTCCCGGAGCCCTCACCATGTGCAGTCTCGGTGCCAGGTGTGGCAGTCACCGGGGAAGCTGCAGCCTCCTCCCCTGGTCACGCGGTCAGAGGACAGGTGCTTCAGCATCAGCTTCCCAGGTGTAGGGAGGGGAAAAGGGGAAGACGGGATGCAATAACGTGGGAGGGCGAAGCACCGGTATGGGGGAGGGCAAATCTGCAGGACGGATTGGACACAGGCCGGGCACAGGGCAGGGGTGGGTGGGTCAGAGCTTCCTCAGGGAAGAGGAGCATGACCTGAGAGGCACCCAGGTGTGGCCCCCTCTCCCGGTCCCCCTACACTGAGACGTCCCTGGGCTTCATCTTCAAGGCAGCAGAAAATCTTTAAACATGGACACGTTACTGCGCTGAGAGGAGCAGCACCGGTGGGAGTGGAGGCAGCAGGGCTGCGTTCCTCGGAATCCCTGGGAAATCTCCAACAGGAGTCTGCACCCAGTGATGCGCCTGTCAGGAGGCTGAGGGGCGAGCGTGGATTCCCTGTGGGTCCTCACGCAGCCCTCACTCAGGAGTGTGTCCGCGGTCGCGGGGCTGCAGCCGGAAGACTTCTGCTGTCGGAGCCGCATAAATCCCCACAGGAGCGGAGGTCCCATCACAGACCGGCCATTCTTGCCCAACAATAATCATGTGGCCCTGAGTCCCCCTCTCATACAGTAGACACGGCTTCTCCTCCGAGTGGTCGGCCCCCAGTGAGCCCCTGGACATCCTGGTCACAGGTGAGGAGCCCAGGGCTCAGTCAGGGACCCAGACTCTGCACTGACCCTGCTGGGGAGCCCAGGAGCTGATGGCCAGGGTGAGGGTGGGGTCAGGGAGGGAAAAGAACAGAGACAGGGGAGGGCGGGAGGGGCAGCGTCAGAGGAAACAGAGATAGACAGAGACCGAGGGGCCTCAGACAAGGCCTGGTGAGGCCTCAGCTCAGAACGAGGTGGGGCAGCCCCTCACCCCTCCTTCTCTCCAGGACAGCTGCCTGTCACAGCCTCCCTCTCGGTGCAGCCGGGACCCATGGTGTCCCCAGGAGAGGATGTGGCCCTGCTGTGTGAGTCACGGAGCCTGGTGGACACTTTCCCCCTGTCCAAGGAGGGGCAGAAGACTTTGCTCTCCTGGTCACTCAGGGCTCCCTGCCCAGCAGGTCACGTGTCCTCCACACTTTCTGTGCACGACGTCCACTCTGCTCTCTGCTGCTGAGAAGTTTGAAAGAGATCCACACCCATACTGGTATAAAGCCAGAAGTCAGAAACAGGAAAAACTTTTGATAGTTTTCAGAAATTAGACATGGAAACTGAACCACATATTCCTAAATATTCAATGGGTCAATGAAGAAACTTAAAGAAAACCCTAAAAATTTATTGAAAGAAAGACATTCATTATAGTAAAGAGAATCATACTTAAAGGCATTATCCTATTATGGCTTATCCATATATCTATATCTCCATTTGGGTCAATATGTGTTCACAATTGTCACATACCATTGTTGGATGGGTTTCCTTATCACTACAGAATAATCTTCTTCATCTCATTTCCCCTTTTTGACTTACTACGTCAGCTCTTCCTGCTGCCTTATGGTTCCTCTCTCCATGAGATGTCTTCACCATCCCCTGGATTTCAGTCTGTCTGTTCTCAAGAGGATGGGGTATCTTGTATGCAATGCATAGCTGGGTCTTGTTATTCGCTTCTTTGGTGTCTTCTAAAATCCATTTTTCTAAAATGCATTTTCCAAAATCCATTTTCCACCCCAAGACTTCTAATGGAAGAATTTAATCCCTTTCCATTCAAGATTATTGACAGGTTAAGCTTCTACTTCCATTTTGTGAACTGATTTACAGTTGCTTTGTAATCTTTGGTAACTTTCTTCCTGTCTTGTTTTTTGCCCTTGTGTTTTGGTGGTGGGTTTCTCTGGTGTATCTGCTGAGATTTCTTTGTACTTAACTTGGGTCAGACTAAATAGATTCTTAGGAATATTGTCTTTTTAATAAGGTATCTAAAATCAAAATTTTTCACTTACCTGAGATATTTCGTTTTATTCATACAAACATATACAAGTTGTAGTTAATTTTAAAAGTTCTTCAACTTAAACAATTCATTTGAAGAGACATTGCAGGGGGTATTACAACCCCCAACTTGAAACTATACTACAAAGCTACTGTGATAAAAACAGCATGGTACTGACAAAGAAACAGACCTGAGGTCCAGTGGAACAGATTAGAAGATGCAGAAACAACTCCAGACATACTCAGCCATCTCACCTTCGACAAAGGAGCCAAACACCCTCACTGGAGGAAAGATAGCCTCTTTAATAAATGGTGCTGGA
>NW_004624832.1:2352501-2378897 GCF_000247695.1 Heterocephalus glaber | reverse complement strand
GTTTGAAGGGAGGACAGGGGAAGGGGAAAAATAAGAACCAAGAGAGATTATGTAAAGGTGCAAATTTCCAATGATGAATGACATTATATTGTACACCTAAAATGTACCAATAAAAGGATATGCAAAAAAATACATACATGTCAAAGATTCCCAGAAAGAGATATTTTAGAGAAAGGGTAGGTAAACTCCAGTATACGAAGGCCACTAGCCTGTTTATGTAAATAAACTTTAATTGAAACACACACAAAAAAAGAAAAAGAAAAATAGAGACTACATAAAAAGTCGTATAATCCCAAATTAAATTTTAAATATATATCATGTATTGAAAATATACCAAACTGTTAGCAGCCACACTACAAGGATTAATCAGGGTTTTAATTTTTCTCTTTATGTTTTCCTGAATTCCCAATTGCTCTACCACACACCTGCCTTAAGAACCAGACCACAAATGTTACTAAAATGAGACTCTTTAAGGATTCAATTCAGATATTAAATGTTTTAGTGAAGAATTCAATCGTTAACTGTTTCTACAAATGTTTCTATTTACAAATACAATAACAACTATTAAGTTCAGAATGTTTCTCATACTCCAGAAATCAACAGTGAGTTGGAAATATTATGTGAGCAAATGTCAATATGTTCAGCCACCTATGTTTCTGCTTTTCCTGGTAAAATCAGTTCAAAGGCGAAAAGAGGAATGCCAACCACTTGGAAGGCCTTTTTTCTTCCTAATAAAATTCCTTGAGAGTTACATTCCCATCATAAGGAAGAATGCTTTATATCTCCACCGTAGAACACAGATAGCTCAACTGTTGGGTTTAAACAAACAAACAAAAAAACCCCAATTCATTTGGAAGGTCTTGATTCTTTTATATTTGTAAAATATCTAGGCATATATAAGAATACTTTTGGTCAGGATAAATCAATATTAATTTCTCTTAACTTAGTAGGGACACTATTCCTTTCAGCTGGTTCTCCCTTTGTCTCTGATTACGTACGGATAACTCTGGATGACCATCAGGAAATGCAGGTTTCATTTTCCTCCCCCCATCTGTGTTTACCCACGGTCCTAGGCTGTGGTCTTGTGACCTGGCGAGGGTGAGTGGGGTATCTCCGTGCCTGTGCCATCTCTGCAGTCTGTAGCAGCTGTGGGTGCCCTCAGTCTGGGTGCTTGGGGCAGGGAAGGGAGGGTCGGCCTTTGAGGGGCTGTGCCGGGCAGGGCACCCTCCCCTTAGACTCTGCAGCGATTACAAAAGCCCAGTGCATGTCTGAAGCTTCCCTGTCTCTGCTCCCCTGTGACACAGGAAAGAGCCCTGATTTCGAGCCGGGGGTGGTGGGCACACCTAGAAGTCCAGTATGCAGAATGCTGAAGCAGGAGGATCCCAAGCCTTGGTGACTTAGTGTGACCTCTTCTCGAAATACAAAAAAGGGGGAGCACTGGGGATGTAGTGGGGTGTAGAGCACTTGCCCAGCATGCGCCAGCCCCTGGGTTTAATCTCCAGTTCAGAACACACACAAAGGATCCTTATTTTGTGGATCCACAAATGTTTCCTCCCCCAGTGTCTCGGAACCGGTTTGGGGTCTGTTGAACATGAGTTTCCTGGGCGGGCGGAGCTCTGGGCTGTGGAAACAGTGGGATCCTGTGGTCTCCAGGCTGAGTGCTGCTGAGGAGAGAGTCCAGCAGCTGCTGGAGGACTGAGGGAGCGCAGCCCACAGCTGGGGATCAAGTCCCGGCAGGACAGACTCACCCTGGCAGGGAGGCTTGTTCCTGTGGGTGCTGCTCACCGGCTGTGCTCTGAAGGGGCCCAGCTGTGATCGGTCCCTGGGAGGTCAGAGGGTCTCCTGGCACCACCAGGCTCAGCGCTGAGCTTCTCGGCTTGAGAGCAGATTCTGCACACCTGACCACAGTGTCTGTGTCACAAAGCAGAATAAGCTAGAGCACCCTGCCTGAAGCTGCCTTTATTAAGCTTGCAGTATGCTTTAGGCTTGGAAATAGGACCTCCAGGAGTGTACAATGGACTGTGTTTGATTTCTAGGTTTTCCCTGGCTCAAGTGCCTCTTAGCCTAGTTTAGTCTTTGCCTGATGAGTCTACTCACACAGCACTTTTGTTACCAATGTTTGATATTCTAATCTAGGATCTGGCAGAAGTTTTCCATAAGGGCAGTAGCTTATTATGATGACGATTATTTTAGGTTGGATACAGAGTCATGCTAAGTTGCTCCACTGCCCAGGCTGGGCGGGAGGTGCAGCACCTTGCGCAGTGCAGGTCGTTTCTAATGTCCGGGACCACCTGGTCCCTGTAGCACTGCGCAACTCCACCCAAGTCGTGTGAAAAGAGCCACCATGCGTAACCACGTGGACATGACTGGGTGCCAATAAAACTTTAGGTACAAAACTGGCACTGGCAGGCCTGGCCCTCGGGGCACAGCTGGCCAAACCTGCTCTATCTGTCCTGCAGCTGAAGCACAGACCTCGGCGTGTGCGCTGCTCTAGCAGCTTTCAGGGATCTCTCTCTCCCTCCCCTCTCCCTGGTCACGGTGGACACATCTTGTACACAGTCTACTTCCGGTGATTTTTAGAGAGCACATAAAAGCCGTATTAGCTTTTTCTTAAACATTTCTCAGACACCAACAGAAGGCGATTGGTCCACAAGCCCAGTTTTTCGACCTAATTTAAGAGGGAGATGATCTGATACTGTAAGTAACTGAACATTGAAGTGGTGATGTGAAAATTTCCTGTTACACACAGCAAGAGCCTTGCCCTGCAGTCTCAGCTCACGATCTCAAGGCTGGAGACAGGATGGTCTCCTCAGCCTCTCCAACCACGTGTGTGCGCATTTTGTGACACAGGAATGCTTCTTTGTACTTTGGAGAAAGAGCCCTGCGGGCTGGTTCAAAATGCGACACACAGGACACTGAATTAAAAGCAAACAGTTTTATACATTGGAAAGCAGGTGTAGGCGGTGTCTGAGAATCCCGATAAGTAACAGAAAAGACTTTGAGGGCCTCTGTGACATCAGCACAGGGTGAGGGAAGAAACCAAACTGCCTTTTAGCGTGAGAAAATATCAGACACTCTTGTGATCACATCTTTTCAGTCATTAAAGAGAATAAAGTGGCTGAATATTAGAGAAAAACCAGGCCACGCATCAGCTGATTGCAGGGAGTTGTTAGAAAGTGTCAGTGGTTTGTTATTTTTCTTTTCCCTCTGACATAAAATGTGTCCATTTGCATTAACTTTATCTAATATCTATAGCTTGCAGCAACAAAGAAGCTTTACAATGATGCTATGCATCATTTCCTGATAATTTCAGAGGGCGACTAAAGCAATGTCTGCAGCGCTCATTTTCTGATTTCTTTTTTTTACATTTGAAGATAACAAGATAAAGGTGGACAGCATTTCACATCCGAGTGCACAGAATCATTTTAGCAACGTTAAATAACAAACAGGACAACTGCATCGTGAAGAAAACCTGCTCCTCCAAACACCCAGTGCTGTCGTTAAGTGGCTCAAAACCCAGATCTATAATTGTGCAACATTCACCATACATAACAAGTAGATACTAATTTTTGACAAATAGCTGCTAAGGGGAGTTCTTTTTAAAATTTCTTTATATGTGTGTATATATAGTGGACTTTTGAAAAAGATTCTTGCAGAGGAGCCCAAGCTGCCTCCGCCACCTCTGACAGTTGGGGTTACACTCTCCCTTGCACACCTGGGGTGTCACTCGGTTGCCTTAGCCCAGGTTTCTGGGTGGTGTATGCGGTGGGTGAAGGCCAGCATGGGTTCACTTCAGTGAAACACAAGGTGGGGAGAGAGAGTCGGGGAAATAAATTACTGGATGTGGGGCTGAGGCAGAACTCTGGCGTCTGCTTGGGTCTAAAGCTCCCGCCATGGATCCCTGAGTCGGTGTTGCAAAGACACAAGCAGGGGAAGGAGAGGGCGACTGAGCGCTTGTGAGACTCACGTGTGCTTTACGTTTATTTGAGGCGCTGGGGTTGGAGCCAGGGTCTGAAGCAGGCCGGGCGAGCGCTCTACCACCGTGCCGCGCCCCCCCCCCCCCCAGCCCTTGAAATATATCTAATGGAAGCGCGGAGGCTTCCCTGGGATAAACATGTTCTGTCACAAAATAAGGACACAGCAGCTGAGGAGACCCAAGGGCGCGCTGTGGAGCGGGCGCTGGCGGCTGACCGGAGCAGACACCCGCACCCTCGGGCTGGGAGTGCGGACGGCCTGGCGCTCACTGCACAAGGCTGCATCCCGGGAAGCTGTGGCGTGGACGTGCGGGGCTCCGGGTCCCAGGTTCTCAGCGGGGATCCCGGGCCCTGGGGCCTCCGACAGTGTTCAGAGGCGTTTCCGGGAGTCGCCACAAGAGGGCGCCGCGGGCGAAGGCTCGCGAGCCGAGGTTGGCAGCTCTAGGGAGGGAGCCGAGGAGGGCCGGGCCGGGGAGCCGACTGTCGGGGGGCGCGGAGCTCCCTTTTTAGGGCGACTTGGAAAGTTCTGGAAGGCCTGCAATCCTAGCACTCCGGGAGGCTGAGGCAGGGGGATTACAAGTTCAAGCCCAGCCCGGGCAGTTTAGCAACACAGTGAGCCCGTCTCGAAATAAAAATAGCAAAAAGGAAAGAAGAGCTGGGGATGCAGCTCACGGGCACAGGCCCTGGGCCGTGCCCAGAATCGCGGGAATGATCTTCCGTGTGCGCCGGTTGCAGCCAGGAGGAGGAAACGCGGAGAGCAGAGGCGGCCCTCGCGGGTGAGGTGGTCCTCAGTCCAGGAGGATGCCGGCCGCAGCCGCAGGCGGAGCTGGGCGGCCCTGGGCCCGGGAGGGTGACCGCGTTACTTCTCCTCTGCTTTGTTTCTGGTGCTGAGGCGACTGCCGCACGGCGAACTGCACGCCCAGCGCCGCTTCCATCTCCCGGGCACGGGATGAGGCTATGAAGCGGGCGGATGGGGACAGGGACCCGAGCGCGCTCAGGGCACGGGAAGCTCCTGCTGATGCAAAGCGGAGCCCGGCGACTGGTCCAACAGCGACGTCCACAGCCGCCCCCCTCTCTGCGGAGCCCGGGCCTGGAGCGCAGGCAAAGCCGCGTGTGCGGAGCTTTCCTGTGCGCAGCGCTGTGTGCAGCGGGACGCACTCATCGGGTGCAGAGCGGGACAGGGACGGTGACGGAAGCAGGCGGCCGGGACCGGGAAGCGCAGGGAACGCTCAGCGCTTCTCTCCCAGCGCCTGGAGCCTCCTGCGCGGCGGCCCAGGGCAACGGGCAGGGGACAGCGGCGAGGACCCCGGGCCGGACCAGCCTGTGGTGTGTGCTCAGTCCAGGCTCAGGGAGCTTCATACAGCAGCTTCTGCTTTCTTTCTAAGAACGTTTTACGAGTCCTGTGTGCGGCAGGTAATGTTCACATTCGTCACGGGAGTTGCTTTGCGCACACAGCACACGTCAGTCCTCCTTTACTCCCCCCAGCTCCTGTTTTCATAATTGGTTTCCCGTATGTGCCTCAGTTACTTTCCTCAGGGCTGAGACAAAATACCCGACGCCCAGAGTTAAAGGAGGAAAGGTTTCTTCAGCTCAGAGTTCATAGCAGTTTCTGTGCACGGTCGTCTGGCTCCAAGGCAGGGCGGACGGAGGGGCAGAAACAGTCCATGGCAGGCAGGGGGAAGCCAAGCAAGCAAGGGTCCTTCTGCCCCTTTCATCCTATCCAGGCTACGCAGGGCGCTGCGCTCACAGCCTGAATCCTAGCGCCCTTGAGCCCAGCAGTGCAGCCCGAATGAGTCCCAGCGCCACTCACTCTGGATCTCTGAAAAGCCCTAGCTGTTCCCAGGAGCTGCAGCTGCGGCCCTGCGGGGAGAAGGGCAGGAAGCCGGGCGGAGGAGGCCGAGCCGGGCGCATCGGACGCGCCCTGCAGAGCCCGCGGGAAGCGGAGGCGGGGGGGGGGGGCCGTCGCAGCGGGAGGGGCCGGCGGAGCCCGCGGAGGGGAAGCGGTCGGGGTGACCGCCGGGGACAGACGGGCTGGGCGCCACCGCTGCTGGGGGACGCGGGGCGCAGGGCCAGGGCCTGGGAGCAAACCCAGCCGCACCCCAGGCCCAGGGCCCAGGGAGGACGGAGGAGGGGACGCGGCGCCGGGACCGTCCTGGAGCCTGCCTGGCCGCCGCCTCAAGAACCAGGCCAGGTGTGGGTATGGGGGGGGGGGCTGAGCGCCCGGGCGCTGCTCAGTGGCAGAGCACTTGCTTAGACTGTGCCAGGCCCTGGGTTCCATTCCCATCCCGGAGAGGGCGGGCTCTGAATGCCAGCACGCTGGGAGGCTGAGGCAGGAGGATCCCCGGCTGGGCTACACCCCCAGGCCTTTCCATTTATTTCTTCGTTTATTCGGAGACAGGGTCTCGCTAAGCTGCCAGGTTGGGCTCATGCTTTCTAGCTCCTTCTGCCTCAGCCCCCAGAGGGCTGGGCTCAGAAGTGTGAGCCACAAACCCGGCCCAACCCCCTTTGAGGATTCTCAGGTCTTTCTGTCACTCCCAGCGCCCCGTGGGCGTGACTTCCACCAGAGGATTAGAGGCCGCTGGCAGGCCGCGTGGTCCGCGCTTTCCGCGCTGCGGCGCTCAGTGTGAAATCCCCGCCGGCCAGGCCTCGCCCGCACACCCGGCCCCGCCCCCCGGAGCTGCGCCTTGCGGCCCGGGCTTGCCGCGCTGCTCTGCCTCGCTGAGTCCCTGGGACGGTGGGGGGGGGGGGCGGCCCGGAGCGGCGGGCAACGCGCGCGTCCCTCTGTTTTCCGGGGCTGAGTCCGAGCCCGCGGCTGGGCGCCTGGAAGCGCGAGTCGGGGGCGGCGGCCCACCCGGAGCGGCACCCTGGGCCCCCCCTGAGCCGAGCTCCAGACCCCACCTCTGGGCCGAGCCCGGCGCCGCGGTGCCCAAGGGGCAGCCAGTGACCGTGTGGTGCCAGGGCCCGCCGGACGCCGAGGAGTTCCGGCTGCAGTTCGAGGGGCGCCTCTTTGCCCGGGGGAGGCCGCGGAGCCCCGGGGCGCCGTGCAGAGTCCCGGTCCTCATCCCGGCCCTGAGCTCCCACAGCGAGGGGCTCTGGTCGGAGCCCAGCGACGCCCTGGACCTGGTGGTGACAGGTGACCCCCGTGCTTCCCGGTCCAATTTAGAAAGGGGCCGGGGCCGCGGATCGGTGCCAGGGCCCTAGGTCCGGTCCCCAGTGGGAAGAAACGGGGAGCAGGGAGGGGTGAATGCGCTAGCCGTGAGCGCACCGAGCAGCGACCACGCCTCCTTCCCGTGCTGTGGGAGCCGCGACCTGGGTTCCACCCCAGCGCCCCGACACATAAAATAACATAAACCCAAGCAGGCTGCCCACCCTGGGCCGGGGGGCTCTGGGCAGAGCTGGGGCATCGGCTCCTCCCACAGCGCCCCCACCCGGTGCCGGTGCTGCCGCCCAGGACCGAAGCCAGACACCGGGTGCAGGGGGCTCCCCGAGACAGGTCGGACACGGGACTAGGGGAGGGAGCAGAGAAGGGACCCAGACCCCGGGTGAGGTTGGGGTGAAGGAGGGGCGTCACCCACCGCCCGCCCACAGAGATGCCCTTGGGGGAGCAAGTGACCTTGTTCTGCCGCCTGGAGACAGCGACCGCGACTGGCGAGTTCTTCCTGCTCCAGGAGGGGAGGCCCAGGAGCCTGCCGCAAGGCCGGGGCTCCATCCAGGCAGAGTTCCCCCTGGGCCCGGTGACCGCGGCCCACCAGGGCACCGACAGATGCTTTGGCTCCTACTACAGCCATGCCTGGTCCTTCCCCAGCGCTCCCGTGGAGCTCCGGGTCGCGGGTGAGGACAGCCCCCACCCCCAAAGGGAATGGGGAAGATCCAAAGGGACTTACATTTCTTAGAGACCGAGTTGGCATAGCAGGTAAGAGGGCACAAGCCTGCAACCCCAGCCCTCTGGGAGGCTGAGGCAGGAGGATCATGAGTTTGAGCCCAGCCTGGGGTACTGAACTTCTAGGCAAGACACTGTCTCTACTCAGAGTTAAAAAGAATGGCTGGGGGTGTAGCCCAGGCAGTGCAAAGTTCAGTCCCCAGGAGGGGGAGAGATCCATATGGTGGTTCTCAAGGAACAACACCAGAGGGGCGGAGCGGGAAGGGGAGAGTATGGAGAACACAGAGGGAGACCAGAAGGAGCCCCAACCTGTACCTCCTTCCATTTCCAGGAGGCGGGAACACCAGCTTCTCACTCACAGACCCCACTTCTCCAGGTGAGGAAGCTCCGGAAAGATTAAACCTTCCCGGTGCACTGGGAACGTGGGGTCCAGCGGGGTCCAGCGAGGGCCTGGCAGAGCGCTCACCCCAGCAGGCGGCCGACCAGGGAGGTGGCTGGCTTGAGGAGGAAGTGACCCTGTGAAGACAGCAGTGGGGCTAAGCCAGGCCAGGCTGGGCGCTGTGCAGCGGCCGCCCAGCAGGGGGCGCTCGAGCCAGCAACAGGACGTCAGGGAGAGCCCGGGTCCGCGGGGGGAGAGGTCCGGGGAGGGGGCGGCTCCCCGGCGGGAGGACGGCTGCAGGGAGGCGGGAGGTGCGGGCCCGCTGCCCTACAGGTCCTCCTGTCCACAGCGGCTGCGGACGCTGAGGAGCCCTGCGCGATGCCCACAGAGCCGGGCGCCCGGAAAGGTCAGTGGCAGCGGCGGCGGCTGTTCGGCGGGGCTGGCGGGGCGGCGGCCGGGAGGGCGGAGGCGACGCCGGGTCCACGCTCAACCGGCTCTGCTCGGTCCGCAAGCCCGCTGCTCTGGGGCCTCACCGCCCAGAACCTCCTGTGGCTCGGCCTGGCGCTGCTGGCCCTGGCGGCCCTCGTGGCTGAAGAGCGGTTGAGCAGGAAGAGGGCGCGCGTGAGCCCACGGAGTCGCAGCGCGGTAGCGCGGGGAAGCCGGGGCGCCGAGCCGGGCGGGGAAGGGCCCTAAGGGCCGCGCCTGACCTTGCTGGGGGCTCCGCGGGGCCGAGGCGGGGTCCGCGGGGAATCCGCGGGGCGCGTGGGCTCCCGGGGGCGTCCTGGGGCCGGGCGAAGGGGCTGGGCCTGCTGCACGCGCCTCCTCGCAGCCTCTGCCGGGCTGGGGTGTTTGTGCAGCTTCCTGCACGCCGTGTTTTCACCGCTCGGGGCTGTCGTGGAAGTCGCGCTCCTTCAACAGCAGGGCCACGGGAGATTCCTTCCTACTTAGGTGCGCGCGCGCGCGGGTGTGAGCGCGCGTGGTACCGAGGACTGAGCCCCGGCTCTGCACTGTGCTCCATCCCCAGCCCCCCGTGTTTGTTCCTGTGCTGGGACAGACTCTTGCTAAGTAGCAAGTAAGATCCTGTCTCAAGTAAGCCAGAAGAAAAGGGCCGGATGTGGCTCAGCGAGGAGGCTCTGGGCCCAGTCTGCAGCGCCAGGGAAAGGGTTTAACCCGGTCCTGTGCGCAGTGTGCTAGGTTTCCTTAGATCAGAATGCGGCGGCCTGTTCTTCAAAGAGTTGTTATCGGGTTTCAGTAAAATGCTGTTTTCTCGTAAAATTTGTATCCTGTATCTCACAGGAGTACATGGTTTAGTCTAAGATGGAAAGTAGACGTTAAAATCTAAAGTACTTCAGTGTATTTAAGTGTAAAACTTGTTCATTAGCTTTTTTCCCCCTGAAAGGTCTAAACAGAGCCTCTGCACTGAGCTACATCTCTAGTCATTTAGTTTTATTTTTTCTTTTGAGTCAGGGTCCTTCTGAGTTTCCTAGGCTGAGCTCGGACTTGTGATCCTCCTGCTTTGGCCTCCCCACCACCATCTTTGAACGTGGACCTCCTAGTTTTCCATACCTTGCATTATTTAATTTATGTCTATTTTAGTTTTCTGATATAAGAGAAATCACTCAACATTTAACTTTCTCAGTGTGGCCCATTTCACATAATGTGATGGATTCCAATTCAATCTCCTTTCCTACAAATGTCGGGGTTTCATTCTTTCTGGGTGAGTAGTACTCCATGGTGAATGTGTACAAGTCAGTTCTTATCCATCCTTGGCTGATGGACCTCTCTGCTGTTTCCACAGCTCAGCGGTTGTGCACTGGTCACCTCCTGTGCCTGCTCAGGCTGCGGGCCCTGGGGAGGGAGCAGGGCTGACAGGCGGGGGTGAGTGCCCCACTCCCCCTCACTTGGCATCTGCCTCAGGCCCTTGGGCCCTGCTGGGTGTGCCTAGGGGGACACAGTACTGAGGAGCGCGGGGCATCTGCACCCCACTTCGCACTCGGGTAGACGCGAGCTGGGCGCCCAGAGCAGACTCCGCCACGCTGCCTCGCCATCCCAGGGCCCTCCAGGCCCGCGTCCCAAGGAGCTGATCACAGCCACCCCGGCTAGCGGCGCCCCCAGAGGCCACTCTGAGACTTCTTCCTGGCAGGGCGCGGGGCACCGCCAGGAGTACGAGGAGGGCGACTGTGAGGAGCGTGCCCAGCCGTGGCAGCTCTGCCCAGGCCCGGGCGCAGCGAAGCCCGGCTCCTCGCTGATTCCTGGAAGGACCCCGGGAGGCGCCTTCGTGCAGGCGCTGACACCAAGAGTGGGTCATGAGGTCCCAGGCGCTGCCCGGTCCCCGAGAAAGTCTTGGCCTCTCACCCTAAGCTGCCCAATAGGCCCCGTCTGTCCCTTTAGTGAAGGCTTCATGCATGGCCTGCTCACCGTTGGCCACCCGCCCACTCAGCCCTTCTGCAACTGCAGCCTCCCAGGAGCAGAGGCCCAGATCTTCTGTCCCTGAGTGTGGCAGCAGGAGAGCGCTGAGCAGTGACCGGCTCCCACAGCCATGCATGTGTGTGCTACAGCATACGACCAACAGGCTCCGGCCGCAGACAGAGTTAGGGTCGCCCTCAGCAGACCAAGACAGGAGACTATTCTGCATTATCTGGGTGGGGCCGGGGCAGCCACAGAGACCCTAAAAGAGGAGGAGGCCACGGGAAGGGCTAGGATTAAGGACAAAGGGTCTGCATGCCGCGGTGGGAGACCACTGGGATCCTCTGTGGCTTTGCAGGACAGAGGGGCCCAGGAGCAAAGAGAGGAAGAAGCGCCGGGAGGTTAGGGAAGGAGAGATAGGGAGGTCCCTGGAGTCTGCACAAGGACACAGCCTTGCTGACCCCGTGGCTTTAGCTCTTGAGACCCAGTGAGGCCCGTGTCCCTCGGAGGAGGCCTCGCTGCAGAGATTCAGGCCCAGGAGCCCCAGGGCCCCACCCTCCTGCTCTGCAGAGCTGGGATGGAGAGGGAGGAAGACAGGGGCCGGGCCACAGCAGGGGGCGGGGCTAGGCTGGGCCCAAGGCTTCCAGGTCCCCAGGTTTCCAGGAGGAGGGAGGTGGACCCTTCACTCACCAGTGCAGGGCAGGCTCTGCAGGTGACCGGCTGCTGCCTGAAGAGATTCCTGGGAAGAGGACAGGAGAGGGGTGGGGACTGAGGCTGCCCCGTTCCACCCTGTGTGAGGCACCATCGTGATGCGCAGTGAATCTGTAAATTCAGAATTACTGCAGTCAAACTCACGTTGCCATTAACCCCTCAGAATGCCCCCTTGCTTTAAACACATTCGTCCCAGCACTCTGGGCACCTCCTGAAGCAGCTCTGAAAGTCCTTTTCATGTCTTTACTTCGAGATGAGACACAAAATAAGGTGAATGCTGCCGCTGAGCGCCGTGTGAGAGAAAGGCAGCTGGTGAAACATTGCAGTGTGTCCTCATGCACCTTAGTCACTGGATCCGGCACCCGTGTGACTTCTGGCTCTTCCTCAAAGTCAAAATGACCGTGAAAAGTAAAGTTTCGAGTCAATTCAGGACATCGAGGCAGCCAGGGAAATGCCACTGGAGACCCTCAGGAAAGAGGACTCCAGAACTGCTGCAGAATGTGGCAGGAATGATGGGATGAGTGTGTTTGAAGCTAAGGGATTGTTTGGGGGGACATTAATGGAAATGTGTCTTTTACAGTAGTGAACTTTTACAGTTTAAACCTGGTCTGTATTCTTCCAGCACAGCTCATCATACAGACCCCCTTGAGGTTGGTCCTCGGCCAACACTCGCTTTGTCCACTAAGCTGAGGCTTGGGAGTCCCTCCCCGGGTGCCCTCCCAGTCTTCAGGGGAAGCGACTTCCCCTGGAGACACCAGGGTGTGAAGAGACACAGGACAGGCTGGTGGGGAGGCCTCTGCGGGCAGAGGTGAGCAGGCACAGGGAGGAGCTGTGGGCGGGGGGCTGCTGGAGCCTCTACTCTCCCCTCCCCTCTGGTCCTCCTCTGTCCTCCTGACCTCTTCCCCGTCCCCTGCGTCTGTGGCCCCCAGAGTGGCCTCCAGGCAGGACAGGGGGCGGATGTGATGTGCAGGCGTGCTGCCTGCCTTTCCACTTGGCTCCTTCCCTCACATCCAGCCCCTCTCCCTCTGTTTCCCTGGCTCGCTTCCCTCCATCCTGAGCAGGCCACTCCGCAGACTCAGCTGTAGGACTGAGTTAGGTCCCCAGCAAGTGGGGCAGACGTGAGACTGAGAGGTGGACAGGGTCCCTGGGCTGACCACTCATGGCGGGAGCCATGGAAAGCACCGTGGGACCGATAGGTGGCCCCGTGGGCCCCAGGCTCCAGTGGGAAGTCGGCCTAGAACTCGCCGTCATGGCTCTGCTGCAGCGCCAGCGTCCTGGGGCTGCCCTCCCTGGTCAGGTGGTGCACGGCAAAGGGGCGCTCGGAGCTGCAGGACGAGGTCCCGCTCTCCTCTGGCCGCGACACGAAGTCCAGCTGGCAGAGAGGGAAGGCTTCTCCTACAGACCTGGGGGCAGTGAGGCGGCCTCGGAGGCTGCTGCTTGTGGCCGGGAACTTCACCCTTGACCTGAGGTTTCCTTCCCTATGCCAGTGACTTGGCCTCTTCCGTCTCTTACTTTCGTTCTTCCCCTTTCCCTTTCTTCCTGTCTGCTTTTCTGATTTTACTTACTCTGCCCTTTTTATCTGCGTGTATCTGCGCGTGCGTGTGCGTGCGTGTCTCCATCTCTGCTCTTCATTGGCTCCTGCTCCTGTAACGTCTGAGGTCACTTGGGAACATGGGCCTGAAAACCATTTTGGGGACTAGGAGTACGCACAGCACGAGGAGTCTCGCTTTGCTCCTTCATCTGGGACACGAGGGTCTGGGGATCTCAGCTCGGCCAGGCGGCAGGAAGAGGTGTCATCAGGAGCGCAGCATCCACGGGTGCCACATACAGTGAGGCGGGCGGGAATGCGGATGCCTTCACGGGCCTCCGCCGAGACAGCTGAGCCGGGCCCTGAAACTCCGGCCAGACACGTGACGCGTCTGGTCGCCCCGTTGAGAAGACGGTGCGAGGGGAGGGAAACCCGGCTTGTGCTCCGTCCCGGTCTCCGAACAGCGTCGTGGGTTGGTGCCCTCTCTGCCTGTGTTTATCTGAGGTGGCTCCATCTCACTCTTTACCTGCGTGCCTGACCCGGGTCTGTGCTTCGTGTTATGACCAGCGCTCTACCTTTGTGTCCGTTTTTGTCGTCTCTGTTGGTAAAACTCTCACCAAGTCTGTCTCTCTCCGAAAAGACCCCACTGCCGTCTTCCTCACGGTCCCCTAGGGCTCTGCTGCTACACCACCTGCTGTGTCCCGAAGAGGGTGCAGGACAGGCGGGGACGCTCTCCCTGTGATCACCAGGTCCAAGGGTCACTGGGGGCTGACCACTCATATGGGGAGTGACCGAGAGACCCTAGCAGCTGTAGGTCCCGGCAGGGTGGCTGTCACAGGGCCATGGGGAGATGGCCTGGGCGCTCCCATCCTGAGGCTCCCCTGTGGGAGCACGGGGTCCTGGGCTTCCCGTCTCTGTGCAGAACCCTGATGAAGGTCTCAAAAACCATCTGTGAGAGGCACTGCAGGTCACCTTCCCCCCAATGTCACCAGGGGGCCTGGCTGGACCAGGAGCAGGGGTTTTCTGTGGACCCCTGGAAACAGATCGTGAGTTTGGGGTCAACCCCTCCTTGCCCCATTGCCTGGGTCCTGGAGTGAGCGAGGGTTTCCCCGCCCCCAGGTCTCTCTCTTTCCACTCTGTCTCCCTGGTCATCTCTGTGTCTCTGTCCCCTCTTCCCACATCTGCCTCCATCCCTCTCTGTTTTTCTCCATTTCTCTGTCTCTATAGCCAGCGTCCACAACCCCTGGGCCGTCCTTGGCATCTGCCTCTTTTCCCCGGGGCCATGGCGGGCTGCACTTCCAGCCTCTGCTGTCAGCACAGGCCATGCTCTTGTGGACAAGGTGGGATCCCTGACAGTACAGGAAGCAGGTGACGTAGTCCTCCTCATGTCACCCGTTCTGCTCCTGCCGGGCTCTGCTGTCACGTCTGTGCTTTCTCTGTGGTCCCAGCCTCCACGAGGTGCCCCTGAGGCTGGATCCAGGAGCCCCACCACTCCCAGCCTGCTGGTGGCTTCAGCATCCCGCCCTTCCTGGTCTTGGGGTCTAGCTGGGCTTCTCATGTTCAGCCTCCTAATTTGGCCTGGTTCTGGGAGCCTGTGTGAGTTTCCAGTCGCTGCTGTAACAAACTGCCTCCAAGTTGTTGCTTAAAGCAGTACAGATGGGCTCCCTCCCCGCTGTGCACTCAGCAGCCTGGAATGGGCTGCGCTGGCCCATTTCAGGAGTCTGCAGGGCTGCATCACTCCTGGCTGTGGGGGAGAACACACTCCCCTCCTCTCACAGCTCCAGAGGCTCCTGGCCCTTGGCTCACAGGCCCTCCTGCACCTTCAGAGCCTCAGAGGCTGGTGGGGTCTCGGGCTCCACTGCTCTGGCCCTCGCTCTCCTCCCTCATCCTCTCTCATGTGTGTCCTGTGGTCACACTGAGCCCACCTGGAAGCCCAGGAAGTCTCCCACCTCCAGGGCAGCTCAGCAACATCCAAATTCCTCCCCACCATCATCTACTCCCATCATAGGATGCAAATACTCACTGGCTCCAGGACTGGATGTGGACATCACTGTGGAGCAGTTGCTCAGCCTAGCACAGTGCCCAGTGCCCTGTCCTGAGTCCTCCTTTCCTAAACACCTGAGATGGTTCTTATCACCGCATTGGCCCCAATAACACTGCTTCCAGAAAACTCTGGGAAGAAGAGCTGCCAGGAGCTGCCACTCCAGACACAAGCTCTCTGACTGTAAGTATGAGGACCAGGGCGTCACTGAGTGCTAAGAATCTGTGAGGAGCGTGAAGAAAAGAAGTGGAACATCTGTAGGTCCCTGCATGTGCTGGCATCACAGGGCCCAAGAGGAAGTCCTTTTGGAACATTCTGTCCTGGATCTCTGGGACATGAAGCCCATCTTCCTTGTAGAGCCTGAATGTACCAAACCCATGAGGAGAGTTGCATTTGAGAACCACATGCTGTCCTTAAGGAACGATGGGCCCCAGCTGGGCAGACAGGGAGGGCTTGTCAGGACCTCCTGGGGAGAGGAGGCTCAGGCTTAGAGAGTCAAACATGAGGTGTCCCCATGTCCCTGTGCTCAGTCTCCTCCTGCTCTTCATGTTCCAAGGCCCTTTCCATATCAGGGGTGCTGGGCTACACGGAGACACCTACCATGCAGACATGGCATGCCTTTCTACAACAAGGCACATAGCCAGAGAATTTTAAGCAAGTACTGAATGATGGAGTCTTAGCAGCTTTGGCCCTGCAGAGTCAGTTGTCCAAACAGCCCAACTTGGATGGAGCAGAAGCCAAGGGCTGTGCAAATGAGGTGACTCCAGCGGAGAGAGATGCCTGGAAGAGTGTGGAGCCTGAGTTCTCTGGCTTCACAGTCACCCATCCAGAAACCCAGCTACACACAGTGTACACACTGGTGTGAGGATCACTGACTTCAGGGGAGAGCTAAGAGCCCCAGGCCCACAGCACTGAGAGTGCCGTGGGAGAGCAGGAGAGGAGTGAGTCTCTGCCATCAGGAGCCCTGCTTCAGGCCTGTGCAGTGCTGTGTGTGCAGAGATCCCCTGGGTCTGTGGTCTGATTTGTGAGGAGTGAACTGAGTCTCTGAATAAGATGATGGCACAGGAAATCATAGCACGCATTGACAAATGTAATTAAGCTGCTGCACAACAAAGGACAGAAGTAACAGCCTGAAGAGACAGCCTACACACTGGGAGAAAATATCTGCCAGCTACTCTTTGGACAGAGGATTAATATCCAGAAAATATAAAAATAAAAAAACTTAGCAACAACAACAAAACCCAATCAATAAATGCAAATCAATTTGCCGCAGACCAGCTGCAGTCGATGTCGATGTAGGTTAGGAAGGGGAGATGTCCTGGGACGGCGATGAGAAAAGAACCTTCGCAAGCAATGTTCAGGTTCCCTCTGAGAAGTCTCAGGGTCTGATTTATTTTTGTATCTTTAAGCAATAGCTGGGAGGCATTGGGCGGAACATGTTTACATTTTAAGTTGCCTTAGCAATTTCTATTGAAGCAGAGGTTATTTTTTTGCTGAACAAAGTACAATTCCTCTAAGCTGTTTCATCATGAATACATATTTAAAAATTACAATTGTCCCCTTATTAACCCACACCTAAACAGAACAGAAAGTAACTTAATCAAAATCTCTATATCAGCATGGGTACAAGCAAGATTTAATCAACTAAGTGTCAATCTTGTGGTCGCCAGCTGGCCCTTGAGAAACTGCACAATGGTTAATATAGTTTGCTATTAGCTCTCTATTTTTCTTTACCTCTATTCATCTTAACTAAATGTCATTTGGGTTCATTGTCCATGAGCAGGAGATATTTATAGCACTTTGAGAAATATTGAGTAACTTGTCTCCTTAATGCATTTACCTGTCTTAACGTTCTTTCTATTTCCCATTTTCCACTATTTCTTACATCCAAAGTCTGTCCTTCCAATCTTTTCATAAGACCCCTTTAGTAAATAGAATGTCAACAATAAGAGGGGGAGTCATAGTAGTGGGGAAACAGAGCGGGTTTTAGGAGAGGTTTTTAAAGAAGTGGATGTGGCAATAGAACTAAGAGAAACTGGAATTTGGGACTTGTGAGCCAGATCACATTTCAATATATCATTGCCAATTTGCCTCATGGAGAGTTTGTTGTTAGTCACAAACACAATGACTCCTGTGACCAGAGTAACAATTGTAAACATTAGGGCAAGAAAAAATAAAACATGAGGGTGCGATGTGTTCCACCCTTTCTTTCCCCCAGCTGGAACTTTGTCAAGCAGCATTGGAGGTCGGGTGGGCTTCACCATCAATTGAGTAGACACTTCTCAAAAGAAGAAGTACAAATAGTTCATAAATGTATGAAAAAATGCTCAACATCTAAGCTATTATAGGAATGAAAATCAAAACTACAAGCAGCTAGATGGATAAAGAAAATGTAATATATCTAACAAAATATATTCAGCCTCAGGAGAATGAAATCATGTTAATTGTACATAGATTGATGAAACAGGAGACTGTTATGTTAAGTGAAATAAGCCAGAGTCATAAGGTCCAACAGCATGTGTTTTCTCTTGTGTGAAGAATATAGAACAGAATGTTTAAAAGAGCTATCATGAGATGGTAGAAAGGAGGCTTTCAGAGAAGAGATAGTGGATTGGTGCAGTTGGGTGGAGAAAGGAAGAGTAATAGGGGTATGATTAAAGTATGTTATATGCATGCAGAAATCAGCAAAAATGAAACCTACCATTCTGTGTAATTAATATGCACTAATACAAAAGAAAAGAATGTGACAGAAAAACATGTGAAAGTAGAAAACTTACTGGGAAAAATAAGTGTGAAGTCACATTGGAATACACTCTTTCTGTAATGGTAGTGTGAATATCACTTATACCTCTAGCATGAGGGTAAAAACAAATAATAGTGATGAGAATTACACTAACTTGTTAAGAGATATATAGTATAAAAATCATAGAAAACTCCACATGTGGGGGTAGATAGTTGAGTTAATTTTAGAATTTTTTTGCAATCAAAGTTAAGATGTTATCAGCTGAAAATAAAAGTGCAATACTAATAATAATGTAAGACTAATTAATAGTACACTTTAGTAATAGTGTAAGATTTTAAAAAAATCTTCAGGGTAATAAAGCAGAAACCTGCAATAAAAACACACCAAACCAAAACAAGGAATCAAAACAAATTATTAGAGAAAATAATTTAAACAAGGACAGTGAAAAGAATAAATAATTTATAGAACAGCTGGACAAAAATAAAAAGCAGTAATAAGTCCTTATCCATCAGTAATCACCTTGAATATAAAGGGATTAAATTCTCCAATCAGTGGGTGAGTGAATAAAAAGGAAGACCCAACTGTATGCTGCCTACAAGAGACTCACCTCACCTGCAAGGATGCACAAAGAATGAATGTGAAACGGTAGAGAGAGAGATTCCATGTGATGGAAACCATACAGGAGTCTGTTATATTGGACAAAATAGACTTTAAGTCAAAAGGGGTAAAGAGAATTAAAGGAGGTCATTATATGTTGATAAAGGAGTCCATCCAGCAAGAGGATACCATATTGTAAATATGGACTCATCCATTTGCAAAGTACCTGGATATATAAAATAAATATTAAGAGACCAGAATGAAGAGATGGACTCCACTCCGATGATACTAGGGAACGTTAACATCCCTCTTGCAGCAGAGGGACTTCAAAACTTAAGCCACCCTGTAGACCAAATGGACCCAACAGACTCCTATGGAAGATTTCATCCAACTACTGCAGAATTCACATTCTTCTAAGAAGCTCATGAACATTCTCCAGGAGAGATCATATGTTAGGTCAGAAAACATGTCTCAACAAATTCATATAAATCAAAATCACATAAAGTATCTTTTCTGACCACAGTGGTCTAGATCTTGAAATCCATAACAAGATGCTTAGGAAGATTTACAAGTACGTGGAAACTAAACATGTTCCCAAAAAACCCAATGGGTCAACAAAGAAATGAAAAATGAAATACAAATATCTTCAGGCAAATGAAATGACACCAGCTGACATGAGAAAAATAGTAAAGAACTGAGCCCACATGAGAATATCCTGGAATTCCTGGGGTCTTGGCATACAACACTTCTACCTGTTTGATAGGACAATAGTGGCCACACTCTGGAGGTCCCACTATGGTGGAAATGCTGCAGAGTGTGTCCCCATCTGTGCCTTCAGAGGGGCTGCTGTCCCCAGCACTGCTTTCTTCAAAGTCCACAGGTGACACCACCTCCCCAGACACCAGCTCTGTGCTGCACTCTCCTCCAGGTGCTCAAAGGGCTTGGCTCAGCCAGGGCAGAGTGGCTGGGAGGGTCCTGGGGACAGACTAGGGCCATGTGTGCAGGGCTCCACTGTCCCAGCCACAAGTGATCCACCCACAGCCCTTCTCACAGTCAGTTTCCAGCCCAAGCCCTGTACTGCCTGCCCTCCCATCACAGGAACACTTCTGTTTTGGTGACAGACTCACCCGTTTGTGCCCAGATCCTCTGGACCAAGAAGAACCCTGTAGGGAAAGTTCCAGGATGGGTGATGCAGCTCCTTGAGAAGTCTGCTCTCTGTCCCTCCTTTCTGTGTGACCTGTTAGCCTCTGCAGCCAGACCCTGCTCAGTGAAGGGCAGCAATGCCCACCACCCCTAGAGACAGGGCTTCCTGCTGCGGGCAGAGCCACTCCTCAGCCCACATTCCTACCGCAGAGCTCCACAGCCTGACTCCCAGCAGGACCCACCAGGACACAGCAGGCTGAGGACCAAGGGTGACATCCTGCTGCTCCTGCCCACAGAGGCAGCAGCCCAGCAGTGTGCACAGGATGCCGGGAGGGGCCCTGGTTTACATGGTGAGCACAACAACAGAAGCAGACATGCAAGGGCTCTTCTTGCCTTGCATGTGGGTGGGGGCGGGGTGGCATGACTTCCTGGAAGTTGTTCAGGTGACCACTGTCTCTTCTCAGCAGTTACCATGGCTGGTCACGGGAGCCTCAGACCGAATCCTCCTTGTGCAGAATGATCAAATTGTGTGTGTGTGTGTGTGTGTGTGTGTGTGTGTGTGTGGTTGCATTAAAAGTTTTTGATCCATTTTGTTATAAGATTTTTTCAAATCTTAGATCCAACTGTTCCTCATGTGAAACATATCAAATAGACATCATTGGCCATGGTGACTCTTCACAGGAGCCCACTCTGTGTCTCCCAGACCCAGGTGCACTTCTCCTTTCCTGTCTTGTTTGTCCCAAGGTGTCTCTGCTGAGCCAGTTTCTCCCTTACCCCTTCACCCCTCACTTTTCAAATAAACTTCTAGCACAGTTAAAAATAGACATTATTAACATATAGCAATCTTAACATTTGTAACTGTGTAAATAAAAATTATTTTCTTTTTTTTTTTTGCAATAAGATGTCCATTGTGGATTTATTTTCATTAAAAAATTATTTTCTTTGATAGTAATTCTAGTATTGGGCCTGTGACAATTTAATTATTAAAATTACCATTCAACTGATCACACAACTACTAGAATAATGAAATTCCAGTCGAGAAACAGAAGAAGAGGCATGTAAGTTCTGGGTCTTACAACTTCATCTGATGTTTGTTTCTTGACACAAGAATCCAAACTCATTATTGTCTTTCTCTCTGTCTTCCTTTTTGGCCTTTTGAGACAGGGTGTCGCTATGTAGCTCAGACTGATGCCATGGCGATGCTCTCTGCATCCAAGACGGCAGCTCATGCGGCAGAAGGTGGAAGGGCAAGGAGGACCCCTCAGCCTCATGCCCTGTTGTGTTAATCTCATCTGCAGGGACAGAGTTTTCATAGTTAATTATTTCTCTGGAGGACCCACCTCTTAATAGCACCACAGGGAGATCAAGCTACAGCATGAGTTTAGGAGGGACAACTTCTAAAATTCTGGCAACATCTATGTATTTCTGTGTTTAGGTCCCTTTGTGTCTGGAAAAAGAGCACCCAACCCAGGAGAGCACCAGCCTGGCAGTGTCATCTCCAAGTTGTCCATTTTATCCATTTCTAAGAGAACAATGCAATGTTTATCAGCCCAGCAACACCTGACCATGGTTCCCATCTCTATATCTGTCACCCCCAGAATGTCACCTGTCTCAATTTCTGTCCCACTGATTTCACAGGTACCTGGGTCCCATGATCGGAGAACAAGTCATGGGATATTCTGTTTAAAAACCCGAGACAAGCCGAGTGTGGTGGTGCACGCCTGTAATCCCAGCATGTGGGAAGCTGAGGCAGAATTCCCAGGAGTTGGAGGCTAGCCTGGGGTACACGGTGAGGCCCTGTCTCAAAAAACCAAAAAAAACCAAAAAAAACCAAAAAGCAAAGGAAAAGCCAAAAAACTTGAGACATTCTGATTCCCCAGAGAGTGGTGCTGAGTCCAGCCCAGCCTCGCCCAGCCTTCAGCCTCAGGAAGGAGGATTTGCTGCCCCCTCCTGGTGGGGTGTGGTTCATGTCATGAAGTGAACATCAGGGGGCTGACCTCAGTGTCACAGGCAGATCCAGACCCCTGTGCTGTTCACAGTCAGACTTTGAGCTGCAGCAGTGGCTAAAGAGCCTGTGGTGAGAGGGAGTCTCCAGGGTTGGGTCCACGTGTGTTTCCTGTTGCACCATGGCCCATCCTGCATGCAGTGGGGTCTGAAAACAGAGCTGGTAGAACTCCACTGGCTTTGTAATGTCCCTGGTGGTCCCTTAATCACTCCCCAGCTATGGACTGCTCTTGTTGCTCAGAGACAGGCTCCCTGCAGAGGAACTTTCTTTTGTCTCATCAGCATCAGTCTTAGGCAGTGGTGGCTCAGCCTCGTGGGTGGAGCTTTCTCAGCATTTATGTGCCTCCTCTCATGGCAGCCAAACTGTATCCTCTATGCTTGGTTGGCTGGGACAGAGGTTTTTTGCAATTTGCACATCTCTAACTGTGTTTCTCTAGGGTCATGGGCCCAGAAGCAGCCATAGAAGAAAGCTCCCAGGAGAGATTTGTCCCGATGCCCAGGCAGGTCATCTTCTCCCCAGGAACCTCGTGAGCCCCTCAGTCTACCTGTGAGCCAGGGCCTCCTGTGGGGGTTGTCCTCCAAAGCTAATGCCAGAAGTTATTGCAGAGAGGTCTTCAGGAATTAATTGTGAGCAAAGAATTCTGTGATTCCCTTGTTTATTAGAAACCTAGTGAAGGGGTCACCAGGGTCAGATCTCTGGGCACAGGAAAGCAGGGTAAAGTCCTCGTGTTGGCCTCACAGCTCACATGTTAACCCTTCAGTGTCACTCTGTACATTCACGAGGGATGAGGAGACAAAGAGGTAGATTTCTTAACCATTAGATGTATTTCTCTTTCCCATGATTGCATTTTACCGTTTACTTAGTATAAATAAAGCGTTCAAGTGTTTGACATAGTGAGAAAAGCTGAGTCTCACGCTTCTAGGTATTTTACAGCTTTCGTGCTCAGTGAAAGCAATTCCACATAACGTAATTCACTTACAAGAAGAGGAAACCCACAAAGAAGGATAGGACATCAGAAGAATGGAAAGCTATCCCGCGTTCCTAGATAGGCAGAAACAATACAGTCAAAGCAACCATGCTTCCAAAACTGATGTACAGATTTAAAGCAATCTGAGATGGTGAGCACCTCGGCTGCATGGAGTCCTGCTCTGTCCCCGTGCCCCCCACCCCACTGACCAGCTTAGCTGCACAGCTCCCACACCCCCACACCCCCTGCCTCCTGGCTGTGCCACTCCCTGCTTCCGCACCACAGAGGCACAGGGGGTCATACAGGCCCTTGTCCTGAGCTCCAGAAGATAGAGCAGAAGTGAACAACAGAGAGAGGGCCTCTCTCAGGCTCACTGATGAAAACAAGCCCACTGGAAAAGTGAAGTGAATCTCTGCAATAAAGGCACGCCTGACCACCATACTTGGTAAGTTGGAGGGATCATTACCTCCCATTGGAACCTGGACTATCTTCAGGGGAAGAGCAGCTGGAACCTGCAATAGAACCTTGCAGAGTTCAACCCTGCAGGAGGACAGGGAGCTCAACTTGGGACTTGCAGCCAGAAATCTGCCTGAATCTCACAGGTTTGCTACTGGCTTTCTGAGACTCATTGACTCATATCTGCACACTGCTGCTCACGTTGTCTATTGTGACAGCAGAGATACACCCTGAAGGAGGCCCTTCATTTTTATTTTTTATTTATTATTTTCAAAATTATTTTGTTCTTATTTTTAATTTTTATTTTTCTACTCTTTTCAAATTTTCATTTTTCTCCTTTTTTTCTTTCTTTCACTCATTCTCTTGCTGTCCCACATTGTTCTTCATCTCCCTTTTTGTTCCTGTTCTGGCCCTAATTCAGATTTCTTCATTTCTCTTTTCTTCTCTTTTTCCTTTTCTCAATTGTCATTAGTTTTAAAGGAAAGTAAATACAGTTTCTAGCCTCCCTGTTGCTGTTCGGTTATTCTGTTCTTGTCTTTGTTCTTTCTTTCTGTCTTTTCCTCTTGTCTTCAAAAGTTTCCTAGAGTTTGCATTTTCTACCTCTGTCCTCTGGCCTCACTGGTAACCATTCCATATCCTTCTACCTATCTACCCCTCCCTCCCCAACTCCTTCTAACTCCCCATCCCAAAGGGTAAAGTTGCTATAATGAAGAGTTTATTCACTATGAACATACTTTGGGCTGGTCTTTGATTTTGATTTAATTCAAACAGTTAAAGGTGATAGAGTAATAACTACCACAAATTGTCATTTTCTAAGCTATGGTTGCTGCTATAGTGTTGCTGATTGTATCACTTGGGCTAAGGTGTTGTGATTGATGTAATCAGTTGCCCTTCCTGGTGTAATGAAAATGAGATAGCCTCAGAGTCATTAGAGACTCAAAACCTAAAGACCAGATATATCTGGAAGACACTTCTGTGAAGCAGTCATTCCATAATGGTTCTAAATACAAGCAACAAAGATACTTACAATAAGCAATTTTGAAGTATCAATCCAGGAATTAAATCAAGGACAGTACCAAAAAAAAAAGAGAAGACATTAAAGCAAGGCACCAACTCAGACTTCCACCCCACCAAAGGCAAATTCTGGGGTAAATGAGGTGGAAAAGTCTGATAATCAACCACCTGGACACCCTGAACTGATAGCACAGGAAGCAACAAAACAGATGAATGAGGCGCTAGAAAAATTCAAAACAGAAATAATTTCCCAGATAACTACAGAGATGGTGAGCAGGGTGAAAGACATGAGTAGAGGCTCAAGAACAGAAAGAGATAAAAAAAATAGATGAGCTCAGAACCATGCTGGAAGCTATGAATGCCAAGCATAAGAAAGAAATGGAAACCATGATTTCCTGACGTAAGAAAGAAATGGAATCCATGAAACAGATTCAAACAGATGTCCAGGAGATTAAAAACTCCATTGAAAGTATCCACAGCAGATTAAGGGATGTGAAGATAGAGTATCAGTTATAGAAGATAGGATTGTGGTTAATGACCATGAAAACAGAGATTTAAAAATGCTAAGGGACGATGAGAAATAAATCCAGCAGCTGCTAGGTGATACAAAGAAGAATGACATAAGACTGATAGGAGTCCACGAAAAAGCAGAAGCAAGTACAATTGACATAAAAAATCTGTTCACAGAAGTAATAGTAGAAAACTTCCCAGACAGAGATAGAGAATTGGACATACAGATAAGTGAGGCATATAGAACTCCAACTAGCCACGATTAAAAAAAAAATCTACACCTAGACATATAATGGGCAAGATCCCCGAAACCCAATAGAATAAGAAAATCCTACTAGCAGTTAGAGAAAAGAAACCAATTGCCTACAAAGAAAAGCCCATCAGAATCACAGCAGACTCCTCAACACAAACCCTCAAGTCAAGGAGAGCCTGGAGTGAAGTATTTCAAGCCCTAAAAGAAAATAACTTCCAACCTAGACTGTTGTGTCCTGCAAAATTATCTTTCAAAATTGATGGGGAAATTAGATACTTCCATGACAAAGAACACCTGAGAAATTTCATGAACACCAAACCAGCACTTCAAACAATTCTAAACCATATCCTCAAAAAAGACAATGAAGGTCACAACTCCATGAGGCCCAACAGAGGGAAGCCACCAGGTAAGGCAAGAAACTAAAGGGAAAGGGGGAAAAATAAAAAATAAAAGAGCCAACAACAATAAAACATCATGACAAGGATGAGTCAATATCTATTAATTATAACCATCAATGTCAATGGCCTCAATTCACCAATCAAAAGAAATAGACTGGCAGAATGGATCAAGAAGCAAAATCCAACAATATGCTGTATAGAAGAAACACACCTAACTCAAAAAGAAATTCATAGACTGAATGTAAAAGCATGGAAAAACAGTTCTCTATGTGACAGGAACCGAGAAAAAAGCAGGGGTAGGAATCTTACTTGCAGATAAAGTAGATTTCAAACCAAAACTAATTAAGAGAGACAAAGATGGTCATTACATCCTTGTGAAGGGAACAGTCCAAGAGGAAGAGATGACAATCCAAAATATATATGCACCAAATACGAATGCCCCCAACTATACAAAACAAATATTAATGGACATGAAAAACCAAAGAAGCACTAATACAATTGTAGTGGGGGACCTCAGCACCCTTTTATCACAAATAGACAGATCATCTAGACAAAAAATCAACAACGATATTCTAGAACTGCTCTTTAAACTCATGAATGAATTTGAAAGGGAAGTAATACTTCCAAATTCATTCTTGGAAGCAAGTGTAACTTTGATTCCAAAACCACGGAAAGACCCAACCAAAAAAGAGAGCTACAGGTCAATCTCCCTAATGAATATAGATGCAAAAATCTTCAACAAGATACTGGCAAA
This sequence comes from Heterocephalus glaber, assembly GCF_000247695.1. Next base: position 2,353,138 of record NW_004624832.1, on the reverse strand, counting down.
CAGAGTACAGAGGGTCATCAAGAAGATCATACACCCTGACCAGGTTGGATTTATTCCAGGGATGCAAGGATGGTTCAACATACTTAAATCAAGAAATGTAATGCACTATATTACCCGAGGCAAGGATAAAAACCATATGATCATCTCAATAGATGCAGAAAAAGCATTCGAGAAAATCCCACACCCATTCATGAAAAAACCCTACAGAAAACTGGAATAGAAGGTCTTTATCTCAACCTGATTAAGGCTATATGTGAAAAACCAACAGCCAACATCATACTAAATGGTCAAAAGCCAAAAACTTTCATGCTAAAATCAGGAACAATACAAAGATGCCCATTATCACCACTTCTTTTCAATATAGTTCTGGAAACATTAGCCACAGCAATTAGAAAAGAGAAAGAAATAAATGGAGGGGCGGAGAAGCTCAGCCAGTCCCAGCATCCGGAAGGAAGCTCCCTGCCTCCATCCCAGGCTCCTAGGGCAGAGAAGGTGAGCTGGTCCCAGCACCCAGAAGGAAGCTCTCCTCCTCCATCCCAGGCTCCTAGGGCAGAGAAGCTGAGCCGGTCCCAGAACCTGGAAGGAAGCTCCCCTGCTGCCATCCCAAGCTCCTAGGGCAGAGAAGGTGAGCTGTGTG
>NW_004624832.1:2268909-2346156 GCF_000247695.1 Heterocephalus glaber | reverse complement strand
TCTGCCCCTCCCTCTCTCTCTCCCTCTCTCTCCCTTTCTCTCTCTCTCTCTCTCTCTCTCTCTCTCTCTCTCTCTCTCTCTCTCTCTCCAGGGTGGCCTTGAATTTACTATATAGCCTGGGCTGGCCTCAAACTCTAGGCAATCCTCCTGTCTGAGCCTCCCTAGTGTTGGGATTATAGGTGTGCGTCAACTTGCCCAGCAAGATAGCCTCTTTAATAAATGGTGCTGTGAAAATTGGCCTCTAACAATTGGTGCTGAAAAACCTCTTATCCGCGTGTAGAAGAATAAACAGACCCATATCTTTCATCTGTCTCTCATCCTGTACTAAAATAAAATAAATCTGTATTCAAGACCAAAATATAGGAAGAAAAACATGGCATCTGCTAGAAGAAATAAATAGGTAAAAACACTTGAGCATATAGGTATAGGCTAGGATTGTCTTGAATCAAAACTCAATTGAAAAAACTAACTCCGGGAATCAAGAAATGGAATTATATCCAATGAAAAAATCTGTACAACAAAGGAAATAAGAAAAAAGTGAAGAGACAATCTACAGAATGGGAAAAAATTGCCAGCCATTCCTTAGAGAGAGGAATATTATTTAAAACATAAAAAGAAATAAAAATATTAGACCGAAAAAAAATCCAATGAAAAATGGGTAAGTGAAATGAATAGAGACTTCAACAGAGAAAGTACAAAAGGCCATTAAGTACATGAAAAAATGTTCTGCATCTTTGGCTATGAGATAAATGGGTGTCAAAATAACACTGAGATTCCATCTCCTTCCAGAAAGAATGGCTGTCATCAAGAAATCAACCAATAACAAACACCGGGCTGACTATAAGGAAAGAGGAAACTTGCTACATTGTAATGCAAAGTAGTTCATCCACTCTGGAAGTCAGTATGGGTCCACTGACTCAGCTATACCTGTTATGGGTGTCTTCCTGAAAGGTAAAGGCATCATATTGGAGTGATAGTTGCATAGCCACGTTTACATCAGCACTGTTCATAACAGCTGAATCTAGGAAGCAGAGCCTGGGGGTGGGGAGGGTCCCGGCAGGGAGTCACAGCTGGGGCCCAGGCCCTTCCTCCCCCCTCAGATCCCAGCTCTCAGCCCAAGGACCCTCCAGACCTCCCCAGCACCAGCCCACACCTGCTGTTCTCCCTCCCCACTGCCCAGGGGTGGCCCCTTGTCCCCAGGAGGAGGAGGGACCGGCACAGCTGGGGACACACTCACCTGCCTGCCCTCGGGGCCTGGGGCCCAGACTCAGCCCTGGAAGAGAGCTCCCTGTGAGAGGTTGGCCCTGGAGCCTGAGCAGGTCCTCTCCTCCCCGAGCCTCCTGAGCCCCTGCTCCCCCGATGGAGTGGGGCTGGCTGTGGGGTGGGGTCCCGGGGTCCCTCCCAGAGCAGGGCGTCCCCTCCCCTCTTCCGGTCTCACCCAGGCAGAGCAGGTCAATGAGGGTGGGTGTCATGAAGTCTCCTCCCACTTTTCTGGGGAGTGTAAATGATCAAGTCTATGAGGCTTGACAGGACAAATAGAGAAACAGAGTGTGGCCACTTAGAGACCAGGTTCCGCCTGTCGTGACATTGTCACATCAGTAGCCCCACCAGACTCTCCGGGAGTCTGGCTGTAGTTTCCTTAAGGTGGGGAGGACAGTCAAGAACTTCTCTGCCCACTATCTGAGCTGTTCTTTTTTTTTTTTGGTACTGGGGATCGAACTTGGGACCTTGGGCTTGTGAGGCAGGCAGTGGAACCACTGAGCTAAATCTTTGGCCCATGATCTATTCTTATCTTACAGAGAACCAAGTCATAGCAACAAATAGACCTGGTGCTTTTCTGAACGGGTCCCTTTGAAGTCAAAGTGCCCAAGGGCCGGTCCTTCCTGGCAGGGCCTCCCCACAGCCTCCTCCTCCCTCAGCCCGTCCACTGCACAGCTCGGTGGTCCTCACCTTGGCCGTCATCTCCCGCCCTGGAGATGCTGGGGAAGATGCGGGTTCCTGGTGCAGGTGACACTGAGCAGAGACGCGCTGAGCCCTGACTGTGTCGCTCACTGGGGCAGCGTCCTGGGGATGAGCTTGGGGGACAGGCGGGAGACAGATAGGAAACACGTCTGTGTTCCTGCTCTGGCTGTGGTTTCCCTGCACTAAATGCTCCCCTTCACTGGTTGCAGAATTCCCAGAGAGAGGAGACCAATAGGAATCAGGAGGATTTATTTCAGGTTTTAGGTGAACATCAGCCTAACGGACTCCTGTCCAAAGGAAGAGCATTGAACAAAAAAAGTTTCAGTTCCTATGTATTTGATCAAAAGGGGTTGGTCTTTCTAGGGACATGGCATGGAGTTTACTGGAACAGGACAAGAGCAGTCAGTTTTGTAATTTAGCCTTGAAAGAATCTTATGAGTCTTATGAGTCATATGAGAGCAGAGTGTCTTAAACTTTGTTTATAGGACATAAAGATAAAATTACATACAGATAAATTTATACCAGAACAAGGAGTTACAGCTACAGGAGAGCAGGGGTCACTTGGGGGGCAGATTGCCCAAGGCTGGGAAGAACTTGTTTTTCTGTAAGTCCTGCTTCATTCCCCCGCTTTGGTGCTTTTTATAAGAAGTTTTAATAGAGAGCATCATCCTTATCATCATCATTATTATCTTTAATTTTTTGTCACAAGGGGAAGCTCAGGAAAACCTGCTGAGCAGAGGCTGGCATTTGGTTGAGGCCATCAGTTGAGTGGTGATGTGTCTGCCTGTCAGAGTCTCTATGGCCAACTGAGTGTTTCTGACAAGTAGGGGTAAGAGGCAAGGGAGATTTATAACAAAGAGGATAAGACACTTATGTTGTCCTTGTGACTCTATATTGATCCTCAAGCTTTGGCCATGTGGGGACCAGTCAGCTTCCAAGGTGGCCTGAGCAAGGCTATTGTTTTCTCATGCTTTTGCCATGCATATATTAGTCAGCTTAGTCATGTTTTTTTTTAGTCATATTTTTAATGTTGTCTTTTCTATGTGAGACCCATGATGGAATTGTTTTATGAACTTGGGGCCCAGAACCTTGGGGATGGCTAGACTTTTATTGTCTCCCCTGTATATGCTTTTTAGCTTTTTGGGAGAATCAGGGTCTTTTATCTGAGGAGTAGCTCAGGGTGTCTGGGAGAGGAGGCTCTGGGATGAGGGGCACAGGAAGAGTCTCTGTTTGGGGTTGGGGGGCTGTCACAGAAGCCCATTTTGAGTTTTTTTGTCTGCTTTTTGGTTCTCTCTGGCTTTCAATGTTTCAGTCCTTTGGTGCCCCCTGCAGTGGATAACAGCTGCATTCTTTGAGGCCCACACTGCATCTAGTGATTGTAAACTTTTGTCTTTGTACTTTTTTTCCTAGCAGTTAAGATTTTTCTTTTCTTATATATAGTCCCCTGTACATGTAATGTTGTAAAGACATATAAGGAATCAGTATAGATATTAGCTGTTTCCTCCTTTGTTAGTAAAAGAGCCCTGGTTACGGCTATTAGCTTCATCTCCTGGGCTGAGTTTTGGTGGGCAGAAGTCAGGCCTCTAGCACAGAGTCCAATGTCAACACTGCATACTCAAGTGGTCAGTCGTTGTCCCAAGGTCAGTTGTCAGCTTTCTGGATCAGCAGGGCAGTGGCAGCAAGTGCCCTGAACCATGGAGGCTATCCTAGGCCCACAGAGTCTAGTGGTTTTGACAAGTATGCCTTTGGATGATGTGAGGATCTCATGACCTGGGTTAAGATTCTTATGGTCTTGTCTTTTTGTTCAGGGACATAAAGGATGAAAGGCTTGGTTATATCTTGCAGTCTTAAGGTTGGCACCTGAGTGAAGGCTTTTTTGACTTAAATGTTCTCTCCTGGTCAGCTTCCCAGAGGAGGGGCTCTTTTTTCCCCCTTTGTACCTTTATATAGGGGCTTAGCCATAGTGAGGAATCTGGGATCTAGATACAGCAGAATCCCATTGTCCCTAGAAACTCTTTTATTTGGTACTGGGTGGTTGGATCTGGGAGAGAAGACTGCCTGTTTAGTTCTGTGTTTAGTTGCCATTCTACTTGAGTCATTATGAAGCCTAAATACTTGATCTTTTTTTTGCCAAATTTGTGTCTTTTTCTTGGATACCTCATATGTAGCTTTCTAAAGCAAATGAAATGGGTCCTTGGTGTCTTGATAATAGTCCCCTTGGGTTGGGGCTGCTGGAAGGACATCATCTACATACTGCAGCAGGTACAATTGTCCCCTGGTGTGATGAAAGCTCGGAGATCAGTAGCTAGTGTCTCTTTAAAGATTGTAGGTGAGTTTTTGGACTCTTGAGAGGGCCCAGTCCAGGTGAGCTGTTTTTTGTGCCATTGACAGGATCCTCCTATTGAAATGTAAAGATGGGCTGGCTGACCAGCACAAGACACAAACAGAAAAAGGTATCCTTTAAATCTAAGCAGGTAAGCCAGGCAGAATTTGCTGGAATAAGTCCCATTAGTGTGTATGCATTTGGCCTGCACTAGTCTGTATTTATTTGTCCTTGGTTTATGTACTGGAAGGAGTGGGGTGTTTCAGGACAACTGGCATCTACCAGGGTTTTATGATCTATGAGCCACTTTAAATGTCTTGTAGGGCTTCCTTGGGGAGGGATATTGTTCATGGCTTTAGATCTATTATTACTGGTGTCTGATTTACAGTTAGCTGTGATGGGTTGGCTTAAGTTCAAACCCTGGGAATCTTGTGTGTCAGTTTATGTAGCTCATCTATCCCTGACCTTTGAGACTTATTGAATAATATAGTCTCTATTATTTCTTGAGCCTCTGGTTGATCTCCCATTTTGTTGTCTTTGTTGTTGTTGTTGAGCCTCCTGGCTGTTCTTCATCCTTGGTTATCACCTTATGGGCATGATCATTTGTCTTCTCCAGCTGGCCACCCTATATCAAAGGAGGGCCAATCTATTTTTTTAACCTGTTGGGGGGTAGCTTTATTCTATAGTCTCCCATATGGCTTCTTTAAAAGATATTTTAGCATACATTTTAATGGGGGGGTTTGATGCTTTTCTTCTCATCTCTTCTGCTATGATGCAGATCATTTTATCTAGCACTTCTGTTTTAGGAATAATTTGAGCTCTATTAAACTAACAAGCCACCATAGTCTTCTGAGCAAAAAGGAGGTTTTTAAGAAGGAACATCATGGGCTTTCTCCAAACCAGCAAGCAAACATACATATTTCTTTTGATAAATCACTTCTGTAAGCTTTCTCTTGACATATGTAAGCATTCTAGTTTTGTCATTATGTCTCTTTTTATCTTTTTAACAGGACAAACTTTTATCATAGAAAATCTTCTCATATACAAAGTATATCTTATATTTATAGCCTTCTTAATTTTTTCTATCTCATTTACTATAAACCATTTATAACAAACTTGGCTGTAGCTGATTGGATTTCTCTCTCTCTCTCTCTCTCTCTCTCTCTCTCTCTCTCTCTTCCCAGATTGTTACATTTTAAATTTCACTGGCTGCCAACAGACTTCTAATTAACCATGAGTCAGTGTTCTTATCTTAAATCAACGGAGAGCAGAGAAAAGAGCAAGTTAACCCTGTAATTACAATTTAAGAATTTGCAATGTACAAGAAATGCTTTAAGCATCAATTAAACATCAAACACACCAATTAAACATCAAATTGGAAACCAAAAGTATACTTATAGTTAGTTAAACTTTGTAATTTGATTCCTCCTATGAAACCTCCTATGTCTGACAGGACTCAGTCACAGTTCTGTAATGTTGGCTATCCAGTCCCAAGCTGGAGCTGCTTTGCCCCTGAGGCTCCCAAAGCTGGGAGAAGACCTTGGGGCCTGCCTATGTTTGTTTTGCCCTTCGGAATTCGAAATCTGCACCTGCCAGCATTGGGGCTCTAACTGGTGTGTGGTGAAGAGACATATTAGATAAACTACCAAGAGCCTGTGAGCTGTAGCTTTGGCATGATTATCCACATTCTGAATCCCACTACAAACAAGAGTCCCAATACAATGCCCATGTAAGTTACAGAGGATAAGGGTCATAAATGACTCTTCTTATCTAAACCCAGAGTGGTACTGGAGTCTTGCTTGTCAAAGAGGAGCCTCAGATCTTCCAGAAGTTCACAGGAGTAGCTTGCTTCTTTTGAGTGGTCTCTTGTTTCAGGTGGTTCAGACAAAGCTGGCTTTATTCTCAAAGGTGAATCCAGCTGGTCTTGCCACTTTTACTGCAGTGGGTATGGCAAGGATCACTGAAGAGGGGCCCTTCCATTTTAGTTTTAATTGGCCTGCAAGAGCCCCTTCTTTCCAAGTTATAAGGACCACTTTATTCCCATACAGTTGACAGGATGGTGTACTTAGCACCTTGTGGCCTCTGGGTCCACTACTATGTCAGAAGATAGAAAAGGTCTTCCATAAAGCTTTGCAAATGGACTCATATTCAGCCTGGTTTTAGGGCTATTTGAAATCCTCATGAGGTCTATTGGCCATAATGAGAGCCAAGACTCAGAAAACTGTTGGCAAAATTTTATCATAGCTCATGTTAAGATCTGGTTGGCCCTTGTGACCTTTCCAGAGGACTGATATCTCCATGCAGGATGGAGATGGTACTTTATTCCTAAAGGTTTTGCCATGCTCTGAGTTATCTAAGAGGTAAAAGAAGGCTGGCTGTCACTCTGAAGGATTGGCATAGTCCAAACTGTGTGATAAGTTCTTTAAGGAGCACCCTGATTTCTTCCATAGCTTGTTCCAAGTGGGTAGAGAAGGCTTCCATCCAACCTGTAAAAGTATCAATCAAGACCAATATTTGTTTAACACCCCCCCACACACACACATGATAGCAGGAAGTAAAGTTTAATTACTACTACTTTTCAGGGGATGTCCTGCCTCTTTGTGGGTTCTAACAAAGGAAATCCTCTGAGCTTCCCAGGTTTATTATACACACAGATTGGGCAAGCTTGGTACACCTGTCAGGTGATTGTCACTATTCTCACTCTTGTGAAATCTGAAAGACTGTTTCACATGTAATATCTCTTCCCATTGAAAAGGACTCATTTATTTCTCAAATGCTTCCATGGTCCCCTTTTAACTGCCCCTTTTCCTAATGCCTATTATCTTCTGGGGTGGGATATAGGCTGGTTTTAGTGGTTCCTCAGAAACTGGAAATAAAGCTAAGATCTTTAGGGGATGTAATGCTCACTTTTGCCTCCTTACCAGGCCTTTTGATTTCCCAAGAAAATTTTAGACATGTTCCTTTGATGTCCTTTGCAATGAATGACAATGACCTGCCTGGGAAGATGAACTGCCTCCAGGAGTTGTAGAATTTCTTACTTGTGTTTTATGAGTGGTCATTCATTAGTTAGCAAACACTTTTCATTCCAAATCACTGCATGAGTATGTAGCACCAGACAGCCATATTTGAAATCTGTGTAAATATTTAGCCCCTTGTCTCTTTACCTCATATCAATACCCAAGTCAGGGCTACAAGCTCTACTTTTTGAGTAGGGGTCTGAGAGGGTTGGGGTCTGGTTTCAATGACTTGTTGTGGGCTGACAACTACATAACCTGCCTTTCAAGGTGCTTCCTGGACAGAGCTACTTCCAGACTGAACCATTCCTCCTCAAGGTCTTGGAGGGACAGATACGGATGTCTCGTCTACTAAAATACTTTTGGGAAATCATCTGTTCACAAGAGCAGCCAACTTTCAGCCCTGTAGGGATTTGTGTGGCAGGATTAAGAGCAATACAGGTCTCTATGGTAATCTTCAGGGTGTCCAGAAGGGTGCCTCATACTTGGGAAGCTGTTCCTCTATCAACTGAAAATGACCTTTTTTTCTCAAAATAGCCCTGACCTGATGTGGAATCAGGACTTCTAGTTTTTGTCCCAAAGCTAGATTCATGACTTCTTCTGTTAGCATAACTGCAGCTGCTACTGCCCCTAGGCAGAGTGGTCCTCCAGCAATCACTCTATCCAGCTTTTTGAAAAGTATCCCTCTGGGTGATATTTGAAAAATATTCCTGTGTTCCAGCTTTTGGGTAAAGACATCCAGAAATATCCATCTTTCCTTGTATGGAGAGGAAGGAGGGTTTGCTTAAGTCAGGTACTCCTGACTCCTGCTGGAGCCTGAGTGAAAGTATGCTTTATTTCTTGCAAAGCATTGTCAGTCACTTTTGTCCCATCTAAAGGCTCAGATTCAGGACTTTTCCAGCCTTTCACAAAGGCTTTGTCATTAGTCCAAAATTAGGTATCCAGACTTGGTGGAAGCTGACCATTCCCCAAGAAGAGCAAAGCTGCTGCTTGGTGACAGGAGATCGGAGATCATAGATGGCCTTAGTCTGGTCCCTAAACAGTTGTCATTCCCTCGGTTTCACAATGTATCCCGAGTATTGAACTCTCAAGGGGTATCTGGGCCTTTTCATTTGAGTTTATTTCCCTTTTTAGCTAGAAAATTGAGATTGATAGTATTATTGTAGAACAGCTCCCAAGTTGGTGTGCAGATTAGAATATTATCTACACACTGTAGGACAGTGTCCTGTGGAAGTTCTAGGCTCCTTAAGTCCCTTCCCAGTACCCAAGAGAAAAGGTGGGGCTTGTCATACACAAGATTAAAATGCTTGTCATGCAGCAATCACGCAGGTCTCTATTTCAGTGTTTTTTGCATTCTTTTCTTTAATAATCAAATATAACTGGGCCGGGGATTTAGCTCACTGGTTCTGCTGCCTGCTTTGCAAGCACAAGGACCCGAGTTCAATCCCCAGTACCAAAAAAAAAAAAAATCAAATATAACACACACACATATATAAACACATCCACACGTACGTGTATATGTGTTTACGTATACACAGTCTTTACGGGGTACAATTGATGTGTTGATGTGTTGATGTGCTGCCCCGTGTCTGTGCCTGTGTCCCCCTTCCGCCCCAAGAAGCCGCAGCCCTCTGACTCCCCTTAAAGACCTCCTTTGAGAGTCGCACACACCCAGGCCCCTCTTTTCCTCTTCTGTTTGCTTTTGGGGGGAAGTGCCCAGTGAAAGATGGCACGCGCGCCCCCTAGTGGTCAGAAGGGGAATCACCCGAGAGAGGAGACGCTGCTGTCTCCGAGGGGGACTCGCGCGTGGACTGCGTGTGCCCCTGTGTGAGTGTGCAGGTGTGAGCAGGGGCAGCTCCGCCTTCCCCCAGCTCCAGTCCCGCAAACGACGCCGCCTCCACCCCGCCCCACAGCCACAGCGGCCCGTCCGACCCCAGCCTCGAAGACCAGCGAGTTCAGGGCGGCGGAGCTGGGGGTGTGGAGGCGCCCAGTCCGGTATGAGTCGCCAGGGCGCATGCGCACACCGAGCGGTCGCGGTGACCCCCGAGCCCGAGTGAGGCCTGAGCTGCAGATCGGCTCCGCTCTCGGCTGAGGAGTCAGCACCGCGCCAGGGCCAGCGTGGACCTGGGGCCCTTTAGGGTCCGCTGGGCAGGTCTGCAGAAGTCTGTGGGAGAGCGGTTCCCTGAGACGCGCGGGGCTGCGACTGCAGCACAGGTGAGGGAATCAGCTGAGCGGCCCTGTCCGGGCCTCTGGAGACAGCCAGGGTCTGTCGCTGGGTCCCTGGAAACAGCCAGGGGTCCCTGGAAGCAGCAGCAGGGACCTGGGTGTGGAGACCTCTGGGCTCCAGCTGCAGCCCCAGGAGAGCTGGGAGCTCCCAAGGGGAAGTCCTCCAATGGGGCTGCAGCCTTTCCGGAGTGACCTCCTGAGTCCTCGGGGGCAGGAGCCAGGCGGGCAGGGTCAGCGTCTGGCGAGGACGGCATATGTACTGGACCCTTCAGGGGGTGCCGTGGACGGTGGGGACACTGCTTGGGTCCCCCTCTGTGCCAGGGCTCGATGGTCCAGCTGAACATACATCACTTCCTGGGGGCCCTGCAGCGGGGTCTGCGGAGAGGCCCAGGGGAGGGAGGGGAGGCGCTGAGGGCCCCGTGTCCTGGGATCCTGTCACTGTGCCGTCCCCTCCCATGGGGTATCAGGTGGGTCCTGTGAGCAGTAGAACGTGGCAGGCGACAGCATGTCACTTCCTGGGCAGGCCTCCAGCTTGGACGTGGGCCGCAGCCCTGGTCTCCCTGGTCATGAACACTGCCCTGGCTGACCCTTGCTCTGCACCCCTAGAGAGCCCGTGATGCAAACCACCCAGCTAAGCTGCCCCCAAATCCCTGCACCCTGCTAACCCGGGGGGTCTTTGTTCCGCAGTATCCATGACCCACACTGAGGCTTACAGAGGTGCTCTGCTCTCCGCCCTGCTGAAGAGTTTGGTCAGCTGTGGCCCAGTCTGGGGAGGAGAAAACATGAGGTCAGGCCTTGGGTGGATGTCAGGGGGCGAATGTGACCAGACCCCCTGACGCTCCCGGCCTCCCACCCTCTGCCCAGGCCCCTTACCTGCTGCCCTCCCTGGGCTGTCCACAGCCAGGCTGGCCCTGAGGGTGGAGAAAGACCAGGTGAGGGCACTGGGGGCAGGGAACCAGGCAGGGCGCCAGGCAGGGCCGGGGTCATCCGGGGCCTCACCTCTCCTGTGGCCTCTGCTCCTGGTCCCTGCTGCTGGGGGCCCCTGAGGACAGTCGGGGGTCTGGGTTCAGGAGGATGCTTCATTCTCAGCACCCTGATAGCCTGCCCGGGACACCCACACCTCACCCTGAGACTTACCATGTTTCTTCTGCCACTGGCGATGGAGGCAGAAGAGGAGGAGCAGGAGCAGCAGGACGATGAAGCCCGCAGAGACCCCCACGAGGATGTACAGGGGCTGTGCCTTCAGGCCGGGCATGGCTGGAAAGACAGAGCCAGGGTATCAGCAGAGGCACGCACAGAGCACACACTGATGGAACTCCACCAGGTGCTTGTCACAGACTCGCTTCTCTGAGAACCCAACGTGTGCCACAGCCCTGCAACTCGGGAGTTGCCCGCCCGCTGGCACCACTGTGCACAGGAACATAGGGCGCTGCAGAGCAGGAGTCTCCCCCTTCCCCAGAGGTGCACCCCTCATCCTCACTCACCAGCCATGTGACTGTTGCCCCCTGGCATCTGCGTGGCTCTTGGGGAGGTGGAGTCTGGAGAGAGGGTCAGGCCTGAGCTGGACACAGCAGGAGCTGCCCCCCTAGCCACCTGCCCTCCCAGACCCTGGTGCCCTCTGCTCCGGCCCAGCCTGTGCAGCTTCTGCAGGGGAGTCGCCCTACAGCTGTGCAGCCCAGGCGGGCGGGCACATGGTGATGGCGTCCAATGTCACCAAAGTTAAGCCAAGGAGAAGTTGTATTCTTGGCCATCTGGCTGCATTTCAAGGGCTCAGTGGCCACATGCGGCTAACGACAGCAGATCTGCCCCTGCAGGTCCAGACTGCTTCCCACACACAGGAAGCTGAGCTGCACAGCACTGCCCACCATGCTTTGCGCACCCTGGCAGAGATGCACAACCGGAAGGAAGAGGGAGCAGGACCTGGGCCCTGACTCAGGTACATAGCCTTGTCTCTGATGTCACCTGTTCCCCACAGCACCCTGAAGATGAACCATAGCCTGATGCCTGCAGGTAGCGGCGAGCGCCCATCCGTGTTCTCCTTCACCCTCGGTATGAGCTCTCAGGGCCCCGCGGTGCCTGGGAGGTTCTGGAGCCCATCCCGCGTGCAGAGAGCCCATGCTACCCTCCTGCACGTCGCACCCCCTGCAGCTGCCACTTCAATATCCTCCAAGGAAAACCAGGCAGCTCCCCAGGCCCCTCTGTCTGCACTTCATCCCATGGAAGAGCCAGGGTCCTGCCTGCTGCCCTACACCATCACCACCCACACTTGCTCACCATGGGACCCCCGCCGTTCACATGCCGGTCTGTGCACACAACAGCAGGTGGGTGATTACACTTTGCACTTTAAATGCAGCCCCTTGGCGTCACCCAGCGACCCCAGGTCGCCCTGTGTCACAGTGGCCTGCAGCACTGGAGACAACGCCAGGCACAGCAGGTGTGCAGGAGGGGAGCTGAGGCTGCACCGGGTGGCAGAGCCAGCAGAGGCTGCACCAGCATCGCCACGGTGCCCACGCAGCCGGCCGGCCAGGAAGTGTTTCTCAGAGCATCACCCATGACGAGGTGATGCGTGACACGGAATGTGGGCAAATGCATACATTAGGCAGTTTTAGCATCTCTTCTAAATTTATATAAATAATTTAATCAATTGCCTGTAAAATACATAGTATTCCAATTATATGAATTATATGTACTTAATATACCATCGATATTTTATATTTATGCTAATTATAGTAATACCTATTAAGTTTTATGTTATAAACTGATATGACATTGAGTACATATCATGTATCTTACTGCAGTGATACACTAAAATATTCCGTCATACTAATCATACTGCTTATGTAGTTAATGTGTTGCATAAGTTCGTGCAGTATGCACGGCGCAGTATAAAGCCCCGTTGTCGCCTGTGGCTGCCGTGTGTGCCCCATGTCTCCCAGGCCCTTCTAACCCTCTCCCCTCGGAGCCCAGGAGGGCAAGGCCGCGCCCCCCCGCACCTGAGCGCCCAGCCTGCCACTCCTCCCAGAGCACTTCAGGTTTTCTCTGGCCCAGAACAGGCAGGCACCGGCCTTCGGGACCAGTGTGAATGCATCACCCACCCCTGAACCGTTAGCACCCAATCTGCGCCCAGGGACCCCGATGCTGAAGCTGGGAGGGGCGGGGCCCTGGTTTGGACCGGAACCCGGAGTCTGAGCCCTTGACCGTCCTACTCCACGGCACGCGGGGGAGATGCTGAGACTCCCCACGCGGGCGGCAGCACAGCCCGAGGCCGCTGGGAGGCGCCCGTGTGCCTACCCTGGCGCAGGTCCCGCCTGTGGGCAGCCTGGCTCCCCGCCTCCTCCTGGGGCTCTGACCCGGCCCGGGCCTGCACTTGGCCACGGACAGGAACAGCGCCCAGCACAGAGGAAACCCTGCAGATGGGCAGGGGAGGGCGCACAGCCTGCTCACGCCCGGCCCCTCCAGGAAGGTGGGGCCACAGGTACAGGGGTCCCGAGCCTGGGTGCCCCGACACGACGCGGGGAGGCGGAGCAGTCGCCCCAGGCTCACCAGTAGCGGGCAGAGCCAGTTCTGCCCGGGCTCCTTCAGAGCCTGTGCCTTTCACCAGGAACCTTAACTACCCACGTTTTAAAACAAGAGGTTGTGTTAGAGATCAGACTGCTGCGGCCCTCTGCCTCTAGGGGAGCTGGGGTTAAATGCTTTAGCAGGGCCTGGTGCATGGCCGTGAACACCAGTGGTGCCCATGTCCTGGTGGTGCCAGGCCACCGCTGAGGGCCGCTGGGTCCCAGCACGGAGCCGCTAGTGGCCCCAGAGCTGAGGACTCTTAGAGACCGAGGCAAGAACAGGGCTCTGTGCAGGGGACTGAAGTCTCTGGGGCTGTGGCAGGATTGAGACTTGGGGAGGCCGCTTTGGGCCCATCCCACCAGCTGGGCCCTGCCCTCCCTGAGCATCCACCTAGAGAGCATCTGGTCACTGTCCACTCCGACAAGGTCCCAGGTCCCCGGAGAGAGCAGAAAGGGGAACAGGGCTGCAGCGGAGCCCCCTGCCGACCCACCCTGCTGTGGTGGTCACGCCCTCTGCTCCTCCCACACCGCACTCTGCTGACCTCACAGATCCTCTGTGAACAGCAACTCTGCAGCCCAGGTGAACACACAGGTGGGCTGGACCCTCCTCACCCGACCCTGACTCTGGGATGTCTCTGGAGCTGACCCCAAAAGGGCAAGGACCATCCTGTCGCAAAGCACCATCCACCCTGGTCAGAAGCATGCCTGACATGTGCCCTGCCAGTGCATGGGAGGGACCACACCAGAGGGGACGTAGTCCTGGGCCAGCAGAGCTTGTCTCCATGGAGGGGACTCTGATTGTACCATCCCCAGGGAAAAGACACATCTGCCCACCCTGTCTGGGACCCACTCCCCACCCAGCCAGCAGGGCCAGCCCTTGCCCACTGGAGCTGCGGTCCAGTGAGACCAGTGCTCCAGGGAGCTTGGGGCATGAAGGCGGAGGGGACAGGTGTGCAGAGAAGTGGGGAGAGGGCTTGAAGTTGGGAGGAGGGGTGGGAGGCAGGGGGACAGAGGATGGCAGCAGGGTGCATGGTCCGGGGACCTGGGGACGAACCTGAGACTGGGGGCCTGGGGGCCTGGGTGGCATCCACACTGGTCACCACCAGCTCCAGGGTCTCACTGCGCGGAGACCAGTAGCCCGATTTCCGGTAGATGCACCTGTAATGCCCAGCAATGTCTGTGTTCACTGAGTTGAGGATAAACCTGGCTTCTGTCTTCCAAGACAAACTGTTCTCTTCCCTAACTTTGAGACAACTCTGGGCAAAACAAGTCTCCAGGCGGAATAATTCAAACCCAGCAGCTGCCTCGCACAGGATGGTCGCGTTGCTCCCCTGGGTGATCATGGGGCCTGGCTTAGCAGAGATGGAGGGTCTGGGCAGGGGCCCTGGGAGGAAGCAGAGCAGCGCCTCAGTGTCTGCTGAGTAGAAATCACCACACACAGAACTGGTTTCAGGGGCACCACTTGGTGTCCTGGGCACTCACAGAGCTGTGCGCCACGATGCAAGGTGACATCCCTCATTCCCACCCTCTCCATGTATGGTCTGTGTGCACCCCAATTCTCACCACTGCCGCCCTGACAGGAGGGACCCCAGCTGGCACATCGTGGGACTCAGAGCCAGCGCCGGGCCTGGGGTGTCTTCTGTGGAGCAGCCCCGCTCTGCCCATGGCCACTTCCCAGAGCCTGTTGAGCAGCCCCGCTGGGATTTCCTCTGCGATTCCTGTTTATCTCAGGCTCATTTCCATTTGCTTATTACCGTGGTTTGAAAGTCCCCGCTGTCTCAGGGGGACCGAGCCAGGGGACGGGCCAGCTGAGGCCCCTGACGGGGCGTCTGTGAGCTAGCAGATGGTCCATCCACCCACTTATTCCTCAGTCACTCTTTTCACTGACAAATAAAGGTGATGGACCGCTAACTGCTTGGAGTAGGAGACTACGCTTTACATGTATATGTACGGAATCCTCAGTGCACACCCCATAAATACGTGTACTTTAGAGGTGTCCACTAAATATGGAAATGTTCATTACACATACTTACGGTGCACAGCACAAGTGTACATCATGGAATGGCTAAATCAAGCTCATTAACAGTGGGAGCCCACACACTCGCACTGCTGTGTGGGGAGAACATTCAGAGTTTGCTCTTGAGATTTTCAAGCACACACAGGTCGTTATTAACCATGTTGCTTAAATGGCCTGAACTTATTCTAACTGAAATTTTGCCTCCTTGGAGCCGGAACTCCCAGCCCCTCCTCCTTCCTTCCCACACCCTCTCAGCCACATCTTAGTTCCTCTCTACCCTGGGATCTCCCTCCTGGGCCGAGTTCCACAACAGCATGAAGCACAGACACTGTCTGGGCCTTGGAGCTGAGCCTGGGGCAGAGCCAGACGCTGGCTGAGGAACTCCCCACCCACCACTGCACCCCGGGGGGAGTGTCCTTGGGGGAGGCAGGGATCTGGGGTACCAGGAAGGGGCGGCTGAGCCGACCAGAGGACAGGTGTGGATGCCCTTCCCTGAGCCCCCAGGGACACAGGACAGCGCAGTGGGAAGGAAGAGCCACCCGCAGGTGTTGGTCAGAGGACGCGAAGCGCCATCCAGACAGGAGGAGGCAGCCCAGGAGCTGGGCCACCACAGGGCACGAGGCCAAGCAGGGTCTTGGACATGGAGGAGTTAATTTAAAATGCTCTCCCCATTAAAAACATGTCAGAGAGAACGCATAAGCTAATTAGCTTGATTAAGCCATTATGCAATGTATACTTACTTCAAAATATCGTGCCATCCAGGTAAATAGGCACAGTTTTATTTGTCATTTTAAACTCAGCCTGTGAGCTGAGCTGGAACTTGTGCCTCTGAAAAAGTGATAGAAAGTCGAGCTGTCTGGGGACAAGCACCCGGGACGGGAAGTGGCCTGGACATAGCTACTCCCGGACCAGACAGCTGTACAGGTCTGATTCCATCTGCAGATAAACTGTGGAAACCTCTGAGGAGGAAGAATATTTTTCCTGAAAAAACTGCAAACACAAAGCCTTTGGCTAAAATCTGAAAACCATAGAAAGTGAAACCATCGAATTTCTGCAAGCACTGCAATCACCCTGGATCCAGAAGGACCTGGGCAGCTGCACTGTGGGCACTGGAGGGGCTGGGAGAGCAGCAGGGCAGAGGAGGTCGGAGAGGGAGGCCGTGGCCGGCTTGGGACCGGCTGGCGTGTTCCTGCTCAGGAGATGCAGGGGAGTCGGGGCTGTTAAGAGGGAGAATCGCAGGCTCAGCCTGGGCATGTGGGGCCGGTTCTCCTCTGCAGACGTCAGGGTGCCATTGGCCACTGAGCCCCGGGTCACTGCAGCACAGCCCCGCAGAAACAGACAGACACAGGGTGCACCAGTGGGCGAGCGGACAGAGTGCGCGCAGGTGCAGTGGCTGTGCTCCGTGCACTGGGCCCACACTCGGGGCTTCCTGCTCAGTGCAGTGGGCCAGGCCCAGGGCAAGCAGCGTGGGCCTCATCTTGCTCCTGTGGAATTGGAGGAGCTGAGAGTGGAACTGTGGCTCCTGGAGGGGAGGCCAGGGGACAGGGAGGGTGCTGGTCAAAAGGCACAAGCCAGCACTTAGCCCAGAGGAGCCGCCTGGAGACCTATGCACGGCGGGCTGACTGCAGCTCCTGGTGACACAGCGCGAGTTCCACACTGGCTGAGGCCAGACGGCAACTGTTCTCACCACAGAAGTGAGCACAGGGGCGTGGTGTGTCCATGAGCCTAATATAGTTCTTCCCCAGTGTGAACATTGCCTAAGTGCACCAAGCAATTCTTACCTCTCTGTTTAAAGTAAGGAAGCAGCAGACAGGTAGGAAAATGGGTGCAGGAGGTGGCCGCAGGTGACGCATTTGGGGTGTCCCGACTGGGGACACACTTAGGGTACTGTGGCCCCAGAGCCCCTCCCTCCTGTCCAGCCTGCCGACCTGACTTACCGTCCTGCGCATGGATCACGGGGCCGAGGCAGAGCCCTGGAAGAGAACCCCAGTTGGAAAACACCCAGCGCTCAGTCCTTGAGGGCTGGATCGGGAGGGGCTGTGGAGCCCAGGACCCAGCCTCCCACTCGACCGAGCCACCTCTCCACACGCATGCCTGCCCTGACCGCCTGCCTGAAGGCGTTCAAGACTCCCCAGGTCTCCCCTGCCCTGCATGAGGCTGAACTTGGCCCCACACCCGGGCCCTGTTTCCTGGACCTGAGGCTGGCAGGAGGTGAGGGGCAGCCAGCGCCTCCTCCTGGACCCCACAGTCTCCTGGTGGAGGCAGGCTGAGCAGGGAACGGGACCCTCCCCGAGTCCCCTCCCCAGTGCCTCCAGCCCTCCCTGTTGTCCCAGACTCACCCAGAGCCAGGAGGGCGGTGGGCTGCGGGGCCATGGCCCGGAGTGAGACACCTGCGCAGACAGGAGCAGGAGGTACTGGCTGGGCCCGGGCCGGGTTCCTGCCCCAGCGCCTCACTCAGAGAGGAAGCGGCCTCACCCTCTCCTTTCCTGCTCTGCCCAGGGGCACAGAGGGAGCCTTGTGGCGGAAGGGCGCTCTGAGTGAACCTGCAGGACAGGACAGGACAGGACCGAGCACGGCCACACAGCAAGCAGCTCTGAGTCCACCAAGCAGGCCCGGGCAGTCAGTCCTGGGCAGGGGGTTGCGACACCGAAAGGCAAGTTCCTCAAACTCAAAGTGGAAACCACAGAACCCTGCTGCAAGGGTGAGCACTGTGCTCTCTGTGAGTCCCGGGAGACAGTGACACACCAGACATCCTGCCATGGGTCACACTTTCAGAAGGCGCCCAGGGTCAGTGTCCGCACGTACAGACTCTCCTAATGCCCAGCCCTCCTCCCAGCTCTCCCAG
Source organism: Heterocephalus glaber (assembly GCF_000247695.1). Next base: position 2,328,212 of record NW_004624832.1, on the reverse strand, counting down.
CTGGGCTGTGGAGAAGCGGGGTCCCTGGCACACTGCTGGTGGGAACACGGCGCTGCGATTGCTGTGGGAAACAGAAAGGAGATCCCTAAAGAAATGAGAAATACAACTACTGCAGGACCCAGCAATCCCCCTGCCCATTGTGTGTGCAAAGGAAACGGCACGAGCATGTCGAAGACAGAGCTACACTCCATGCGCATTGATTGCAACATCACTCACAAGCGCAAGGCTGCAGAAACTGGAAATGTCCATGGACGGATGGGCGGCTGAACCTGGTGCTACACAGAGTGAACGCTACGCAGCCTGGAGAACAGAAGGAATCTCAGCAGGTGCAGAAACGTAAGCCCGACGCAGACAAAGAAGTGCTGCACGATTCCCCGAGCACGAGGCATCTACAGAGCAGCCTCCTAAGGCCAGAGGCAGGGCTGCGGTTTCCTGGGCCGGCAGGAGGGCCTGGGAGGGGTTCGTGCGCAGGCGCACTTTTCAGACACCTGAGAGGAGCAGGCTGGGGAGCAGTGAGGCCCGGCGCTCCCGCCGCGCCTGCCTTGCACGCAGCCCGCGCTGACCACACGGGCCCTGCCTTCTCTCGGCCACACTGGGGACCAGGGAGGGCAGGAGGAGCGAAGCCCCGCAGGGACTGGGTGGGCAGGACGCAGCCCTGAGACCCGCAGGACCGTGGGCGCAGATGAGGCACGCGGGCGGGCGTCAGAATAAAGGGCGAGGCGGGGCGGGGCCTCTGAACACCTGTGCGATCCTGGGGCCAGAACTAGGCGGCCTCGCGGGTTCTCGTGTCCGCTGCACCCAAATGCAGGGAGGAACAACTTCTCCAGGCAGCGGTGGTGATTCTGGCCAGCACTGATGGGAGCCCACGAAGGCGCACGGCTCACCCAGTCCTGTGTAAGGGGCGGAGTCCCAGGCCTGAGCGGGCATGGAGGGAGAAAACCGGAGGGCTGAGTCTCACCAGCCCTCCTGTGAAGTCACCCCCCCCCCATCTCACCCTCCATTCATCGCCTGCTCTCTCTGCAGTGCCTGTCGTGAACGCTGTATTTCCCTGACTGCTATTCTTTCCCATCTGAGGTCCCCACTACCTGCTTCCCAGTCTTCTCTGAAGACTCCCGTCACTGCATCTGCATCTGGGTCGGTGCCTGATGCATAGCAGCAGTGCCAAGAACAATCCCAGATGCAGGCCGGGTGGGCAGAGACCCACACCACGCCCAGGAGTGTAAGGGTCATTGAACACAGCCCCAGGGGCCATGCGGGTTACAAGCTGTGTGACTCTGGGCTGTTAATCAACCTCTCTGTACCTTGGCTGCTTCTGCAAAATAAAATTTTGTCAAAAAGCAGAAGAGGAAACCTGCAGAATGTGAGGAAATGCTTACACACTGTACACCTGCAAATCCTGGTAACCTGAATACAAAAGAAACTCAGACAACTCAATAGCAAAAAGCTTCAAATGACCCAATTTGAAAACAGGCAATAGACCTGAATGACATTTTGCAAAGGAAGACACACAAATGGCTGTCAGGCACATGAGTACGTTCCAGCCTCATCCGTCATCAGGGAAATGCAAGTCGGACTCATGAGCGGACATCATGTGGCTCCGGGGAGAACAGCTGTTACTAAAAAGACACAGATTAGCACTGAGGATCAGTGGAGAGGACACCCTCGAACGATGCCAGTGAGTGTCAGAACAGCTGCGGTGAAGAACAGCGCAGAGGCCCTGCAAAGATAAACCATAGAGGACCCAGCACACAGTCCAGCCATCCCGCTACAGTGATATGAAGGCAGTGCGTGGGAGACCCCATACCCCTGTGTCCACTGCAGCACCATGCACAGCAGCCAAGAAACAGAAACAGCCTAAGTGTCCACCAGGACGGAAAGGGTAGAGAAAATGTGAGCTGCATTCCATTAGATACATTTCCCTTAGACAGACAGGAAGCCGGTCATCTCTGATGGAGTGGATGGACAGGAAGGCGTTGTGTTAGCTGCAATAAGCCAGGCCCAGAAAGAGGAGCCTCACAGGACCTCCCTCGGGTGGAATCTGAAGAAGCTGATCTCATAGAAGTCGAGGGTAGAAAAGTAGACATTGGGCCTTGTGTCTAGATGCCCCCACAGAGCCTCATGTGCTAACCGGTGGGGCTTTTCAGCGCTGCTGGATCTAGGGTGTGAGATACTGGCATTAAGAGTGTGTGATGGGGGGCCGGGGATTTAGCTCAGTGGTTCCGTTGCCTGCCTCGCAGGCACAAGGTCCCGAGTTCAATCCCTGGTACCAAAAAACAAAACAAAACAAGAGTGTGTGATAACTAAATTGGTTTAGCACAGTTCTGGGTGTGGATAACGGAGGGTCCACCCTGGGTGTGGGTAATACCAACTAGTTGGCTCATACCTGGAATATAAAGGGACAGAAGGGAATATAAAGGCTGCTTCTGCTTGCTGCCTCCTGTCTACCCTACCATGGACTGTTTCTTCTCGGTCATTCCCTTCTGCCGTTCACCCTGTCTTGGAGCCAGCCAACTAAAAACTAAGCACTGAAACTCCTACAAACTATAAGCTAAAATAAACTTTTCCTCCTTTTAACTTATGCGTGTCAGGTATTTTGTCTCAGCAATGAGAAAGTAACTAAGACAGTGGGTCCCAGATGCTGGGGGAGCAGCCTGGAAGAAGGGAAGAAAAGGCAAATCTTTGAATACTAAGTTATGGTTCCTTAGGGGCAAGAAGTTCTGGTGCACACAGGAGGGTGGCTGTAGATATCCATAGTGCACTGTATATTTAGAAAAAACAGAAGAAAGGATGCTCAGTGTCTTCACCATATAGAAACGGCCACTGTCTGAGGAGACAGCTATCCAACACTACGGAATGCCTCCACGTACTGAAACACCACATGCCACCCTGTGAATGTGCACAATTTTTATGTATCAATTAAGATTTTAAGAATTAAAAACGAAACCTAGAGACAACCAGACAAAAATTGCATCATTGAAGGAATAAAAGGGAATATGTCTAATTCATAGAGCTGCTGCAGTAGTCAGTGAATTAACATGTGATAAGTCATCAATGCAGTCCGATGGTACTGAGGTTCCTATATTGATTATTGGTGGGACCGAACCCATGTTCTTTTCAAGAGCATGTGAAGCATTTACAAAAATTGATCATTTATTAAAATCTCTACTATTACACAGATTTAACATAGTACAAATTAGATCTTCTGCCTCCAAGAGATAATAGAACTCAAAGATTGAAATCTACACATTTGAATTTCTAATTTTTATCTGTGTTAGTGCTGTACACGTGTACAGTACATAGTGATTACATTCCTCACGGGGGGGGGGCAGGTCCATTTACATAACACAGCTCAATTCTCTTTATTCCCTCCCCCTCTTCCCTCCCTTCATCTCTTAAGAGGATTTCAACATAATTTATGAGGTGCAGAGTTTTTAAAAATAGAAGTTACAAAATATTTAGAGACAACCTGGTGGTTCATGTAGAAACTTGCTGGATGCAAATAATCATGTTTAGGGGAAATTTGTATGGCTTTCGGGACGCTTTTTTTCAAATAAAATAGGAAATTTGGGGGATTAATTGCTGAGTGTGCCACTTACAGAGCTGGAAGAAGAAAAAGAAGGAAAAGGAGAACGCCGTTATTGTGACATTTTTGGAAAGAGGACGTTTAGGGGAAGGTGGGGTGCAGCTTCGGGCCCGGTCCCCGTCCCCCTCCGGAGCAGGAGGATGCGCAGGGGCGCCCGGACGGAGGCCAGGGTGTGTTCAGGTGACCGCGACCAGGACGGCGTCGCCGTGGGGCGCAGAGCCGCACTCGGGACGACCTCACGCACTCACCTCAGCCACGCAGACGCTGGCGGTCACGCGCCCTGTCACCCCTTCCTCCTCCTTGGCTGCCCGTCTCTCTGCAGTTGCGCCCTCGCCTGGCCGCTGCTGTTTAACTTGTTCGCTTCGTCTATTTAAAGTGTGCTCCACGTTTTGGAAAAAATACGTTGTGTTTAAATGTATGTGCAGCGCGTGGGTAGAAGCAGAGGTGCAGTCGCCGGTCCCTGTAGGAGCCATCACGTCCGCCTTCTGGCCCGCTCGGGACCCAGACCCCGCCCCGAGCCCCGAGCCCCGAGCCCCGACCCCCGACCTCCGACCCCGCTCGGGACCCGGACCCCGCGCCTGCGTGCTCCCAGCAGCTCCCCTGCACCCCGTAGCCCCGTCCTCTGTTTCTAGCCCGCGGCGTTTAGCAGATCCATGAGTACCGAGGCCTGCGCCTTCTCTGTCCAGCCATCCTGGCCCCGTCATCTCCCGGAGCCCGGGGCGACCGAAGCTGGGAGGGAGCCCCAGGTCCCGGCTCCTCGAGGACGCCCGCGTCGGGAGGAAGGTGTCTCGGGCTCCCCCTCGTGGGCACGGCAGGGATTGTCCTCGCCGAGTTGATTTTTTTCACGGGACACATTCATTTTTCTCTTCCCCTGCGCGGGAAGTTTTCTGCCATCACTTCTGTGAACAGTTTTTTTATGTCATCTGCACTCTCTCCTCTTTCTTCATTGACTCCAATCAGTCTTATGTTATTCTTCTTTGCATTGTCTAGCAGCTGCTGGATTGATTTCTCATGTTCCCTTACAATTTTAAAGCAATTTTTCTTACCCTGGTCACTAATTGCAATCTTATCTTCTATATCTGAAATTCTATCCTCACATTGGTTCATTCTGCTGTGCAGACTTTCGATGGAGTTTTTAATCTCCTGGAAATCTGTTTGCATCTGTTTTATGGATTCCATTTGTTTCCTGTGTTGGGATTCCATCATGTTCCTCAGATCCTCTATTTTTTTATCGGTGTTCTCTAGATTTATTAATCATGTCTTGCACTATGAGCACAATCTTTGCTGTTATCTGAGTAATTATTTCTGATTTCATTTTTCCCAGATCCTCTTTTGTTGCCAGTTCAGAGAGTCCAGGTGGTTGAGTATCAGATTGTGTCATCTTGTTTCCCTTTGGGGTTGCTGTAGGTGATCCGGAAGTCTGTTTTTGAGGCTTGTTTATGTGTTTTCTCATGTCCACGGGTGTGTGTGAGTGCTTCTGGTGTCCACATGGCTCACCTTCTCTGCCCTAGGAGTGTGAAATGGCAGCAGGGGAGCTTCCTTCCGGGTGCTGGGACTCCATTTTTCTCATTCATGAGAATTTATTTGTCTTCCATAGTGTACTGAATAAAAATGTTCAGAGGCTCTCAAACTCTGTCCATACACATAAGGGACAAGAGCCTCTGGCCTGATAATCTGTGTCCCCACAGTAGGGGACACCAGCCAGGGACCCCCTCCATGGTCCAGCTGTCTGTCCCCCTCAGTGACCCAGTCGGCCACCATGGAAAACACACCTGGGGAGTTCCAGAAGTGAACAAATCATAAGCTTTGAAGCATGTGGAAACCTCACACTGGCCTGCTCCATCTGGTACAGTAAGGCATGGAGAGAGAAGGAGGAGGAGGGGGAGGGAGGGAGGGAAAGGGCTTCCTGTGTGTGGCAGTCATGGCCTCTTAGCTGCTGTGTCTCTCCTCTCGGCCTGGCGGGCTCGCCTGGCCCCTGGCAGTGCACACACTGCACACCCAGACCCCAGCTCTGCTGTCCATGTCTGGCCTCCCTGGGAAGCTCTCAGCGGCCCACCTGCAAGGCATCGTGAAGAGGTGAGGGTGAGCGTGCCGGGATCTGCAGGGGTCCTGAGGATGGGCGGCTGTGCGGGGCTCTGCAGGGAGAGGAAAGGGGCAGGAGGTGACTCCAGGGGGCAGGAACTGTGGGCTGGGTCCTGGGGCCCAGGCCTTGACAGCTGCCTGAGGACAAGGGACATGCAGATCCACTCCTGGAGAGCACAGCTGCTATTGTCCTCCTTGGCAGGGAGATGGGTGGGGCTGGAGGCCGTGATGCTCAGTGAAATGAGTCAGACAGGGACAGCAAAATGTCACATGGCTTCTCCTCAATGACAGACCTACAAACAAACAGAAGAGTGACATAGAACATAGAGATGGCAAGAGACAAAAAGACAGAGGTTTGGAGATGGGAAGGGGGTCAGGTGGAGGAGGCTGTGGAACTGGAGGGGTGCAGAGTCCACTGGACATGTGCACAGGTTCCCTGAGTGGACATCACTGCTCTGTACCCTAACACACGCTGATATTACTTTTGCAGAAGCCTTAGCCATCCCCCTCCACTTCCCTCAGAGGCCGTGGTTCCTTGCTCCTGTTCAAGCCCTGCATCTGGGTGACCCCCGGATGCCTGTCCTAGAAGTCTCAGCAAGCCCCTCACAGTCACACTTTGGGCCCAGTGACCCCAGACTTGTGCAGTGCTCAGCTGATGCATTCGTCCACGGTGGTCCTGACAGGCTTCCTCTCACCTTCCACTGAGTTCCTGCTGGCTCTCGCATTTCACTGGGTGATACAATGTCTTCCCTTCTCCTCTCCTCCCTGCACACTGTCAGCTCTTTAAGGATGAGACAGAAACTCAGTCCTGTGTTCTTGGCGAGTGGAAGAGAGGCTGAAAAGCTGCAGGCCACAGTGCACTCCTCCTAATAAATGACTGAACTCCCCCGGCCATTGCAGCTGAGTTTCTGTTCAAGGCCAGAGCACTGGCTGGGCTGTGGGTTTGGAAGATTCGCTGGCACAGTCTTGGGGCCTAGCTGGCAACTGTGCGGGCACTCCCAGCACCAGCTGGGTAATTACAGTCAAGTCTGGGTAAGTGCCAAGCTGTCACAGAGTTGGCAGTGATAATAAAAGGGCCCCAAACAGTGCGAGGCGGTGCCTGAGACACTTCTGCCTACCACCCCCAGAGAAGAGGGGTCCTGGCACCCAGAAGAGCTGACGCACAGCACAGACCCTGCCCTACCAAGTCACCCAGCCCAGGGTCTGGGTGCTGAGGGCAAGACGCATCTTCCTCCACACTTTCTGGGAGCAGTTTTACGGTTCCCAGCCAGACAGGAGGACAGATGAAGACCGCGTGTGCTCTGCCCCTGCACCCACAGCTGCCCACTGCCAGTGTCCCTGCCAGGGAGCGATGGTGGCGAGCAGTGAGTGCACAGCCACACACCACAGTCACAGCGCAGCGCACCAGGCCTGTCCCGGGCTTGCACGTTCCGTGGGTGTGCTCGTGTCCTGTGTGTCCACCTCCCCAGAGCCAGGGTGTCCCTCCCTAGATGCCCGCTCCACCGTGCACCCTGCTCTCCCCTCCGCAGCTGGTCCTTCCCCAGTGTCCGGGGTGCAGAGTCGGACACCCTGCGACCTGCTCAGATGGCCGGCCATTCCCTCAGTCACGATCCTACACCCTGGAAGCACTGGAGTTCATGTGCAGCCATTGGCTGGAGGGCATCAGGGCCCGGTCGCAAGGTCCCCATCTGCAGGAATCCTCGGTCTCCTCGCGTCCCCCTTCCCCCGCACTGGATCTGTGCTTGTCATCCTGCCCGGCTCCCCAGGCCCAGCTCTGGGCAAAACTGGCTGGGGCAGGAGCCCGGGCAGCGGGCAGGACAGCCGACCCCATGGGAGTGCTGCACCCTGCGCTGGAGCCTAGGCCACACATGACACCAGGACACGCGGGTTTCGGAGGGACACCGGGACTCCGCCGTGGAGGGAATGAAAAGCTGGCTCAGGAGCTGGCACTACAACCTTGAAACTCTGTTCCATGCGGACGTTGCCTCAGCCTCCCTTTCAGACCTGACATAGGTTGTTGGAACCCGGATGTACCCCGGCACCTAGTGATGCCTGTGTTAAAATTCCTGTCCACGCTCCCGCGACCCACTCCTGGGGATGGCACCAAAGGGAACCACAGCCCGCACTCCCATTTGCTACGCCCTGTGCACGACAGCGCGGGGTGGGACCAGCCCGGTGCCAGGAAGGCGTGGAGAGCGAAGCACTGTCCCGCGGTGCCTGGAATCCCTGTCGGGCACGGAGAGGTCCTAAACTGGTCGTGGCGATGGCTGCACCACCGGGAACACGCACAGTACACGGGGGAGAGCGCTGAGAATGAGCGAACTGTGCGTGTGCCAGGGGCTTCTCTGAACAGCCGCGCAAGCCTGCGCAGTGCAGCCGCAGGTCGGGCTCCTTGGGGTCCTGCAGCCTGAGGACCGCCCGGAACCCGGAACCCGAGAGGCCAGCCTGGAAAACTGGGAGAGCCTGCTCCAAATCAATCTGCTTTAGAAAAGGACAGGCAAGGCCCGGGGATTTAGCTCAGTGGCACCGCACCTGCCTCGGAAGCACAAGGTTCTGAGTTCGATCCCCCTCACACACACAAAAGGCAGGCAAATACAAAGAAGGATAAGGACATCAAGGACACCAAGAAAATAAGAACCAGAAGTCACCAGAACATTGAAGACAAATTAGCAAATAAATTCAAGAGAGAAAAACATAATATTTTAGCCATAAATTCTGGTTTAATTTTCACCATCCATGTAAAAGTGAGCTCGGTAAATTACTGTCGCAGTGTATTGAAGGGAAGAAACCTAGAAGCCCTTAGCTTTGCCTCTTGGTGCTAACCACCGTTTCGCCCATTCCAAACTCCACCCCCAGAGAGTCCTGAAGGCAGCTGGGACCTGGTGCCAGCACCAAGGCTGGGCTGCTTCCCCTCTGACCTCCCAGGTGTCAGTGGCCTTTGAGTGTGCACACACACGTGCCTAGCGTGGCGTGTCAGCCCCCTGCTCTTGTCTCCAGAACTACGGATCCTGTGCTGCTGCTGGCTGAGACAGGCGTGTGTCCCTTCTGTCCATTAAGCAATTAATAAGTTGCATTCTTTAGGAAAAATGGCAGGCACCCGTTTTTGAAAGGCCTGGTTGATTTAGACAGACAGGGAATCAATTACGAAGGCATTGGCACCTCATGGATCCAGGGCGCCTGGAGAGTCGACCTCCAAGAAAGAGCAGCAGCCAGAGGAGGGGAGGGCAGGGACAGAGCCAGTCCAGGCCGGAGGGCAGCCTGGTGGAAAGGCCCCTGGACACGAGCATGGCCCCGGCAGCTCTGCCTCAGCTTCCCCCAGAGAACCAGGAGTAGATGCCTGGTGGAGCCCAGGACCTGAGCCCACTCCCTGGAAGAGGCCACAGCCGGGGCCCTGGCTCCCACCCAAGGAGCCAAGACCAGGCCTCTGCTGAGAAACGGACTGTGGGGACTTCTCCCCAGACAGGAGGCGGCTCCTGTGTGCACAGCCCCTGCTGCCAACCGAGGTGAGTCCTTAAATAAAACCTCCTGCCCACACTTGTGCCAGGTGCTTGGAGATTTTTTTGTAACTGAAGGAGACAGCCAGGCCTGTGGGTGAGAAGTTGTCACAGGCTGAGCTTTCCTTCAGTATTCCATTATGTAATCTTTTCAGACACGAAGAAGAGTCCGAGAATCCTCACAGGACTTGGAGTGCCTGGATTCCGCCCGACGAGGCCTTACTCTGCTCTGTTATCGCTGTCGCTGCCCCCTCTCCCCATTCACCAGCCCACTCTGAGTGTGTGGGCTGCATTTGCAAGTCTCGGGTGTCAGTGTGCTCTGCCCTGAGTACGTCAGCAATTTTTCCTAGAGTTCTTTTCTTTCTCTTTAGGATCTGCATCTCACGAGATGCACACATCTGATACATAGCATTAGCTGCGCTTGACAATCCTGTACCCAAGCCCCGCCCAGATAAAGATCTCGGGGTATGCCTTCCTCCTTAAATCCTGGCCTTCTCCCCGAGGGACAGCCATTCCTCTTGTTTTTGTCAACTACAGATCGACTTTGATCCCTCTGGCACTTCACACAACAGAACCCTGAACTCTCAGGAGCGTGAGGCCTCCTGTCTGGCTCCTCCTGTCCAGCTCTCTGTGTTCCCGTGCGCGTTGGGGGTGTGGCACGTCTGTCCCTCCTGTCCCATGGCACCTGGGCTGCCTTCTGCCTGGGATTCTGGGGCAACATGGCCGTGCACCCCCTCGTCCCAGACCATGTGTGAATGCTGCCTTTACCCTGGGTCTGCTCCCATGAGGGAATCGCTGGGTCTCAGAGGAGATCTGGTTTTTTTTTTTGTTAGTGTCTGTTTGCACACTGATCACACTCCCTGCGGGGAGTGGCACACAGCCAGGACACATCTCAATTCTTTTCTCATCCCCTCCCCCCTCCCTCTGTCTCTTGGCCCCCTTCCTACTTGAGAAAGGAGTATCTCCCTCTTTCCTACTATCTTTTACTTTTCTTTTTGTTTATATTTTGAGTTTCTCATAGAAGAGAAACCATGCAATGTTCAAGCTTGGATGTCTAATTTATTTCACTTAGCATTATCGTCCCAAGGTGCATCCACTTTCCTACAAATACTCAAGTTTATCTTCCTTTGTGGCAGAATAGTAGTCCAGTTTGTGCAAACACTACATTTTCTTCATCCATGCACCTGTGGATGGGTGTATAGGCTACTTCCAAGACTGAGTTATTGTAATTTATTCAAGTGGCCAATAAATACATGAAGAATTGCTCAACATCTCTGGCCATGAGAGAAACACAGGTTAAACCAACATCAAGCTTCCATCTCACCCCAGACAAACTGGATACCACCAAGAAGTCAAGCAATAGCAAATGCAGGTGAGGCTGTGGAGGAAAAGGAGCCCTTCTACATTGCTCATGGGCATGGACATGGCACAACCACTATGGGTTATTTTTAACAGTCTTCCAGCTCTTCGTGAAGCTGGCAGTTACAGGGTTTGGCTGGGGGGGCTGCACACCCTGTTCTCAAATCGCAGCTCTGCTGACGACTGGCTGTGTGACCTGGGCTCTGTGGCTCAGTGTCTCTGAACCTCAGGCCTAGGATGGCAGGGACAGAGTCTCACTCACAGGGTCGCTGAGGACCCTCCAGCTCTCCAGTGTACAGAGAGCAACTTTGCCCTCTTCTACCTCTGACTCCACAGGAAGCTGTTGGAAGGCTTGTGCTTCCAGTTCTGAAAAACTCTCTGGGAAATCCTTTGTATAAACACATAGAATCAGTTCCACTAGTGAACCCTAACTGTCTTAGTTACTTTTCTCATTGCTGAGACAAAATACCCAACATCCACAAGTTAAAGGAGGAAAGGTTTATTTAGGCTCACAGTTTATAGAGATTTCAGTCCATAGTCAGCTGGCTCCAAGGTGGCATGGGTGGCAGAGGAGAAACAGTCTATGGCAGAGCCGGCAGGAGGCAGTGAAGCAGCAAGCAGCTGCTTTTTATCCCACCCAGGCTATAAGACATTTGGGTGGTGCCACCCATAACCAGAGTGGGGCTTCTGTCTCCAGTAAATCCATACAGCCACATCTAGAGCTCTGCTAATTGAAATCAATGGATTAATTTAATACCATATACACTTAACTCCAGTATCACATACCCTAGATCCATCCAGCTCCAAAAAGCCCCACAGATGAGCATGTGAGGTTTTGGGGACATCCAGACATAAGCCATAACACTAACACTTTGTATCATGCAACAGTGCCCAGACTAAAGAGAAAGAAAATTTGACACATGCTCAACATGAATGAACACTGAGGACATCAGGCAGAGTGAGAAAAGCCAGTCTCAAAAAGACAAATATTGTAGGACTCTGTGTTGATGGGGTCCCTAGAGTACTCAAGCTCATAGAGGCAGAGAGTAAAGTGGTGCATGGGAAGAGCTTGGGACGTAGCTGGGCATGAGGAGCTATGGGATGGATATGGTGATTAAGTTTGGAAAATGAATGAAGTCCTGGAGGTGGACGGTGGTGACGGCTGGACAGCAATGTGAATGGACCTGGCAGCTCTGAGCTGTGTGCTCAGAAGTCTTTAGAATGCTAAGGCCTATTTCAGCCAAGACCTGACTCCAGGGGGCTTGAGGGAACTTTGGGGCTTGGTAGAAAGGGGGAACAAAGGCAAGGACTAGGGGCTGCACAGCTGGAAGCACAGGTTATCATGGCCAAGTTGATCGGTATCTCAGGACAGGTTCTGCTAGGCCCTGGGCCAGCCACCGTCCCCTGAGGGGCAATTCAGTTCCCTGAGAGAGGACGGCTCCTGTTTGGGGGGAAGCCTGGTTCCCATCACGCGGTGTCTGCTCCTGCATGGGGGTGGCTTCATCATGGGGTGGGCTTGAGCCACAGCTCTCCCCAGGGTCTGAGGTGGCTGCAGGTGTAGGACAATCTGGAGACTTCTAGCAGGGCTCCAGGGATCTGGAAGTGGTGTTGTAAATGCTGGCGATCGCCTGACCCTGCAAATCCTGAAGATCACCTCAGTTGCTCTTCTCTGGGAAGGGAGATGAGCCCATTTAGAGACATTTTGGGCTAATGCATCTTGCATTACTGGTTTTTAGAGGGGACTTGTAAAGTGATTAACGTGCATGCATGCAGAGCCGAGTGGGGACCTGACCCCAGATATTAGGGTACAAAGGGGACAGGTACAGAATGAGGGCAGAGATGCCAACTTTAGCCCCACTGGGCATCGACAGGCCCCGCTCAGGCCTGCTGCAGAAGCGCCACCACCCACCCGTGCTGGTGACCGGTGTTGATGCATCATCCATGCATGGCCCTGTGTGAGGCAGACAGGAACCGACACCTCTGCAGGTGAATGACCCCACATCGCGTGTCACCAAGCTGGCGAGAGGCAGAGTGAGAGCTGAGCCCAGGCTGTCTGTCTGGCAGGCACTGTACCTCTCCTTGCATAGTTCACTCCCCAGGGGATGCAAGAGGCTCCTGCTCAGGGCTCGGGCCACCCTCACTCCACTGGCCAGCTCTGCCTGTGCCGGTTCTCTCTGAGCAGGTCTCCTACATGGCACTGCTCTCCTCAGGGAGAAAGCCAGAGCCCCAGCAAGAGTAAGAGGGGAGACAGCCAGGGCCAGAGTGTAACGTCCTGGCCGTGCAGTAAAGCACACCTGTCCCGACTGCTCAGGGCCACTCAGGTCTGCAGGGTCTGCGGCCTCCCCAGTGGGGAGCGGCATTGTGTGCCTGTCATGCTGAGATGGAGTGACTTAGTCTGTTCCACCTGCTGGAGCTACAGCGTCCTCAGCATCGGGCCCATGCGCGTCTCCGCCAAGCTGCATTCACAGCCTCGCCACCGGCAAGCACTGCTTACAGCCCTTCCACGGCGTCTGCTGCCTGCAAACAGCTCCAAGCTCCTCCCTGGGCTGCTGTACTGGCCAGGCTGCACCTCACTCTGGTGCCCTCTGCTCACTCTGGCCTCTGGGCCCCTGCTGCCGCCTCTCCCTCCCACCTCCGGGTTGACCCCAGCCCAGGGCCTCTGACTGGCTGTTCCTCTGCCTGCTGCTGTCGCACCCCACTCTCCACCTTTGGACGCCAGAGTCTGTCACTTCCAGAAGGCCTCTCCCGGCCAGGCCGAATCCAGTGGTCCCCAGTCACATTTCCTCAGAGCCTGGTCCACCGGGGCCCTATCCAGTGTGTGGTCAGAGGGCAGTGCCATGTGTCGGGTCCTCACCCACCAAAGAAAGTCCATCAATCAGTCAATCAATGAAGGGGAAAGCCAGCTGAGTCGTGACAGGTGCACACGCCCCGTGTTATTCCCCCCAAATGCACAGTCTCAGTCCAATCACAAGAAACACCCTGAAAACCGAGGAAGGCTCTGTGAAGCACCTGCCCTGGGCTTCAAATGTGTCAGGGCCACAAAAGACAAGAAAAATAGAGGAAACACCCCAGCCCAGAGGAGACTTAGGAGACATGTCCACTGGGTGCCCACGGGATCCTGGGTCGGAGAAACAGTAGTGGAGAAATCCGAGAATTCACACAGAGTTCACGAAATGTGGGTGTCTTGGTTCCAGCCAATGCCCTGCTTGTGTGAGACGCCAGCCCCTGGAAAGCTGGTGCAGATGGAAACTCTCTTATCATCTTTGCAACTCTTGTGTGATTCTAAAACTACTTCAGAATAAAAAGATCAAAATAAAAAAGCAAAATGTATAAACAGAAACAAGCCCCAGTGACTCCACTTCTGGGCGTGTACCCGAAATAGTGGAAGGCAGGGTCTCAGAGAGGGGTTTGCACACCCACGGCCACAGCAGCGCTGTTCACAAGAGCCAAGTGGTGGAGGCAGATGTCCACTAATGAGCGAGTAAACAAAAGGTGGTCTTCCTATAACGTTATGGTCTCATGGTGCCTCCATTTTCCAACAAATGAGTCAAGTGTTCCTTCTTTATGGCAGAGTAGTACTCCATTGTGTGTGAATACCACATTTTCTATATCCATTCTTCTGTTGATGGACATATAGGCCACTTCCAAGATTTGGCTATTATGAGTTGTGCTGCTATCAACGTGACCATGCCCGGATCACTGGAATATGATGTTTTTAACCCCTTCAGCTAAATCCCTAGAAGAGAAGTAGCTGGGTCCAATGGAATTTCTAGTTTTAGTTTTCTGGAGATTCCTTCTGAACCCCTAAGCAGACGGGAGAGGACTCACTTCTGGGAGGTGACTGGATGGGGTTTAGCTGAGGTCAAGAGGGTGGGGCCTCCGCCATGGCACTGGAGTCACAGGAGAAGTGAGCTCGCCAGAGCCCTGCCACCTGGAAGAGCCCTTGGCATTTTCGGGATCACCTCCAATGCCCACTCTGGCCACCATCCCCAGGAAGCCAGGCAGAGGGGCCGCTGTTCTGGGGTCCCCCGGAGGGTGGGAAACAGGCAGCCTGGGGCCTCTCAGCTCGGGCAGGAGGAAGGAGCCGGGCTCTGAGAGCAGGTGCCTTCGTCTCCCGTCTCCATGTCTGGGCTGGAGCTCTCTGGGGCCGGTGGGGAGGCCTGCTGGGCAGCAGCCCCACGGCCTCCTCGGGGTATCAGCCTGCACCCTGCCTGTGTGCCAACAAAAATGTCCCCGGACACTGAGGAGTGCTCCTCTCCAGAGCCCTCACTGTGCTTCCTTCTTACTGCCCTTACTGCCACTGTGTCAAATCACTTCAAACTTTGTGGCTTCGAGTTATCATGATTTATTATTTTCTTACAGGTTTGGAAGTCAAGGCATGGGCAGGGCTGGTTCCGCCTGGAAGCCCTGTGGTTCTGACCCATTTCCCCGCCCTTTCCAGCTTCGGGGGCCACCTGCGCCCTGGCCTTTGGGCCCCTCCACCACCTTCCAGCTCTCTACCCCCATCTCTGCGCGGCCCACCCCAGCCCTCCTTCCCCTCGGGGGCCCCTGGGGGTGTGTTATGGCTCCTTGTGGTCGCTCCACCTCTGAGACCTACAGGGCCCCACACCTGCAAGGTCCTTCAGAGACAGCCCTGGACATCACGGGGACATCGCTCAGCCTGCGTCTGCCTGGCGACTGCCATCCACACTCGAGATCGGGGGGTGAGCGTCTCGCGGGTCCATGGTGGATCCTGAGCAGCAGGTCTCCTGTGTTCTTTGTGCCTCTGGTCAGGCCTTGGTGGTTCACACCTCAGGGCCTCGCTGTCCACGGAGGGCTTGGCCAGCTCAGGCCTGGTCGGTGGTTAGAGATGGGGCACAACTCAGCGGTGCCCATGGCGCCCCTAACTGAGTGGCACCCCCACCTCCTTCCGAGGGTCACTCCCTGGCTGCTGTCCCCTGCCCCAGCCACCCGGGGCAGATAGCCGGCACCCAGGGGCAGCCAATGCCCAGAGCCACTGAAGTTATTCAAGGTGCTGACCCGTGCCTCACACATTCCCACCTGCAAAGCACAAGAGCCGCCTCCCCGGCTTCCCACAGGGCGGCAGCGGCTGTGCCGACAGAGGAAGCTTCTGGGCGCTGAGGACGGCCCAGAGGGCTGCCTGGGGCCACAGAGGCCCGGGGCTGCATCATAGAACACGGGGGCGGAAGGGGTTGAAGCAGGACAGCAGGAGAGAGAGAGCCACCCGGGACGGGGAACGCCAGGTGGGAGATGACCCGGGGAGCTTTGCGACTCCCAGCAATCCCGAGTCCTCTCTCCCCAGCGTCTGGTCGTGGCCGGTGCTCCTGCCCAGCGGGCATCTCATGGACCTTCCTGACACTCCTGTAGGTGGCAGGATGGAGGGTCACAGGCTGGGCAGTGTCCCTCTTCATCTCTGCAGCCTCCCAGCCCCGGCATCCTCAGGAAGCTTTGAGGAGGAGGTCGAGCAGGACCTGCACATGGCCCCTGGCACCTGGCTTCCCAGTGAGAAAGAAAGCGAGGGCCCATGTCCAGAGCGGCCCCATCCATGCTGTGCCGGGCCCCTGGGACACAGGCATCCCGCAGGACACGGAAGACCGGGAACACAGACTCCCAGTGAGGCCACTGGATGGAAAGAGGCTCAGAAGGGCCAAGCAAGAGACAGGGGGAGAGGACAGAGCTGTTTCCTGATGACTGTGTCTCTCGTCTTCATTTCTGTAAACTCTCCTAATATTTTTTTTTTAATTTGGATTGCTTTTTTAAGGTAAGATTGTAATCTCAGGATAATTTTAAATTGACAGAAAAGTCTCAAGGACAACAGAGCTATCTCCCGTGGCCCTTTGCCCCTGTGGCTCACACCTCGCGCGCGGTCCTATGACGCATCTGTCACAGCTGACGGGCCAGTCCTGTCACGGCGCTGACGGCAGCCCACGTTTACCCAGATTCCCTTCACCTCAACCTGCTGTCCTTTTCTCCCCCAAGATCTGCGGCTCCCCTTGCTGTCACGGCCCCTCAGACTTGCACTGTTTCGTTGACCTTGGCGGAGTGGAGGACGGGCCGGCCGCTCTCTCTGCCAAGTCCTCCTCCACAAGGCTCTGTCTGGTGTGCTCAGGCCCAGCCGGGCTGCAGGACTCAGGGGAAAAGGCCACGGAGGCCCGTGCCCTCCGGGTCACGGCAAGGCACCTGCGTGCTGTCGGGGTGGACCTGGGTCCCAGGCTGAGAAAGCCTTCGGCGGGTTCCCCAAAGCTGCCCCCCTCCTTCCCAGACTTCCCAGGCTGAGGCGCCCTCAGCCACCCCAGAGTGGGAGCCGCGCCCCGCCTCTCCGAGGGCACAGCAGCTGCAGAAATCGTTTGGGATTCTCTGGCAGGAGAGATTGTCTACACCCCCCCACTTATTACTTTTTTATCCATTTATGTATATTATTACAGACTCACTTTGTCTTGGGGGTTACCACTCAATACTACTTTGCTGATTTTGCTGCTCAAATGACAGCCCGCCAGTCTTTTCCTCGGCATTTTATTATGGAAATTTGAAGCACAGCAAAAAAAAGCAGAAAGGACGTCACAGTGGATACCTAGATGCCCACCACCTGGAGTCCACCATTAGCATTTTTCTTGATTTGCCTTATTACATGTGTAGCCCTCCACTGGTCAATCCTATTTTCTTCCTTTCTTTTTTTTAAAAATTCATTTGCAAAGAAATTGCACAAGCTGCTCTACCTCCCCTCAGCACCTAAGCAGACGCATCATTAGCCCTTCCAGGCAAACCGCATGCAGCTCAGTGCTCAGGTCCCCAGTGCAGGCCCCTGGGTACCCCGAGTGCCTCACCTCTTCCAGCAGCTGCCCCATGCCCAGGGCACCACCCAGCCAGACTCACCTCTCCTCCTTTGGCCTCTGTGCTGTCAGGCGCCCTCTTCCTGCCAGCAGCGCCCTCCGCGTGGACGCAGCCCCGGCCTTCCCCACTCTCCCCGCACACAGGGCCCTGCAGCCTGGGACTGAGGTGAACAAAGCCACTGTGATTTGTTCTCGAGCAGACCTCAGCGTGTGTTTTTTCCTCAGGAGTAAACATCTGAGAGAACCACTGGAGCACAGTGCATTTAGACATACAGGAAACTGCCGGGCCCTTCTCTAATGTGTGTGTGCCATTTCACCCTCGCCAACAGTGTGCAAACGCTCGTGTTCATCCTTTTAGTCTTTGCATTCAGGCTTTTTCATGACTGTGTTGGTGTCTCGTAGCAGATGGGCCCAGCTGTTTCTGTCAAGGTCCTCCAAAGACCAGGACAATATGATGGATGGATGGATGGGTGAATGGATGGACAGATGGACAGATGGATGGATGGATGGATGGACGGACAGACAGACAGAAAGACAGACAGACAGAAAGACAAACAGACAAACAGGTAGATAAATCAGGGAAGGATTATTATGAGACTTGGCTCACTCGATTACTGAGGCTGAGATGTTCCACAACATTCTGCCTTCAAGCTGGAGACCCAGGGGAGCTGGTGGTGCCATTCAGTCCAAGCCCCTGGAGGCCTGAGAGCCAGAAGCTGCCACTTCTGTGGCAGAAGGCAGATGTCCAAGGTCGGCAGAGTGCCCCGCCCTCCCTCTGCCGTTTTGCTCTATCTGGGCCCTCAGTAGAGGGCACGAAGCCCACTGACACTGGAGAGTGCTCTTCTTCACTCGGCCTACTGACCCTAATGCAGTCTCTCCTGGAAACGTCCTTGCAGACACAGCCAGCAACAGTTTACCAGCTACCTGGGCATCCCTTAGGCCAGAAGGCGATGTAAAATTAGCTGTGACAACAGCCCTGTTAGCAAGCTGCTTATGGCTACATGTCTGCTCCCTACTGGTCCCCCTCTGCCACCAAAATAAACTCCTTTAGAGCAGAGCTGGTTTCTTCAGCACTGAGTCTAAAGGCTAAGAATTGTTGCCTAGGATATTGGTGTCCAATAAAGACATGGGATGAATGGGTGGATGGATGGATGGATGGATGGATGAATGAATGAATGGGTTCTTTTTCTTTTTAAATTCATAGATCCTGGGACTTACTTAACACAGAGCTTGATTGCTATCAGACACTCAATGACCATTTACAAGAATAAAGGAAGGAAGGCTGGAAGACAGGAAGGAAGGAAGGCAGGCAGGCAGGAAGGAAAGAAGGGCATATAAAGTTCTTTTTGTTTGTTTCTTTGTTTTAATTCACTGTCTCTTCCTTGCAGTCAGTGAGATCAAGAAACTATTCAGGGATTACTTAACATAGATCCAGACAACTGTTAGGTATTCAACAAAAACTTAATAATAAAAGAGGGTGAAGGGAGAGAAAGAAAGAGGAGGAGAAGGAGAAGAAAAGGAGGGAGGGGGTCCGGGGATTTAGCTGTAGTGGTTCTGCTGCCTGCCTCGAAAGCCCAAGGTCCTGAGTTCAATCCCCGGTACCGCAAAAAAAAAGGAGGGAGAGCAAGAAGGGCTGTAAGGACGGCAGTTGGACACCTGCAACTAGGTAGCTTCATCTACTCAATGCTTCCCGGTCACTTTCTTACTTACACCTGATCCCCAAACGAGGGCCGCTTACGGAGTTTCAGCTTCACGAAGGTGTGAATGCTTTCCCACAGCCATTCTGCTTGTTTTCAGTGCAGTCCTCAATAAACTGCCCACGACGCTGTGGCACAGGCCGCGTGTTGGGGTGGTCTGCCCAGCTGTGGCTGACGTACGAGTTCTGAGCGTATCTGAGGGTGCCAGGCCAGCTGCGACGTCCTGCAGGTCTGGGTGCATTTGTTAAGTGCATTCGCAACTGACAATATTTTCAGCACACAATGAGGTTGTTGGGACTTACCCCAGTCATAAATAGAAGGCATCTGTACTTGTGGATTTGCGCACTTTATTCTCTCCTAGTTGGAGGATGTATCACTACAGTAATAAAGTCGTCATCACCCTCAGGGTCAGTGGTAGGCAGCTAAGCCACATTACGCGCTCACTCTGTGGCCTCTGCCCACACCACACGCTGAGCCTTCACACGCCCAGTGGAAGCCGCTAAGGCCAAGGTGAGGAACCTGAGGCAGGACGAGTTGAAGAAACGGTCTAGGTCTCGGGCTGGTGAACAGGAGGGCCAGGTGAGGCCCGAGCTTGCTTGTGCCCATCCTTCGTTTCAGTCTGCTCCAATGCCCCACGTGGAGGGAGGCTCGTTCCCGAGCATCTTCTATGGGTGGCAGCCACTCCCGCCAGCACACGCGTGGTGCCTGCTATTGTTTCTTCTGCTGAAAGTGGAGGCTGCACTTGACCACTCATTGGCGCGCTCTCTGCCTTCCCCACTCCAGGAACATCTGCTGTACCGATGGGAGACTTTTTCCTCACTCCATGTCTCAGAGCATAACGCAGAGCCTGGGACATGACGGGCACTCAAATGAATGTCTATAAGACACACAGGTCACTAAGGCCTGATTGCCTTTGTTGCTGGTTGACTTCATGGAGGACCGAGCACTGGCGATCGCTCCTGGTGCCCTCACAGCTCCACTGCACAGGCCCCACAGAGTCGAAGCTGTGGGGAGCCCACCCGGGATCCTCCACCCAGGATGCGGCCACCTGTTAGGACAGCCGGTCGGGAGGCTTCCTGCAGGAGGTGGCGCGGGTTCCTCTCCCCAGCTTCACCCCCACACCTCCAGCTGCTGCTTCTCAGCTTTGCCGTGGGCCCTCTTCCTCCTCCCGCCTCTCCGCACTTGGCTGAACCAAGGCTCACAGACCAGCCAGCTCTAGCCCACCCACGGGCAGATTTTATTTGGCCCACACAGTGCTTTTTTGTGTTTGAATTAGTTTTAACATTTAAAAGCTGAGGGATTTTGTGTTTAAAAATACCCAGATTTATGTCTTCTCTTGGAAACTTGGAACATCTGGCAATGCAGGGTCCCTCTTCCCATATGGCAGGCACTGTCTGGAGCTAAGTAGGCACCAGTCACGTGGTCTGAGCCAGCCTCTCCTGGGGGTTCACGGGTGCCCCGGCCCCGCATTAGCACCTGTGGAGCTTCAGGTGGTTTTGGAGCAGTATTCAGCTGCAGAGGGCTGCCGTGGAGTAAGCACTTGTCTTTCCCAGGAGGCACAGACGGGGCAGTGGCAGGGAAAGGTCGAGCCAGCAATCTGCACATGGGTCCGTGGGTCTGACTGGTGTAGCCTAAAGCCATCCTCCAAAGAGGCTCACCTTCAGGCCCAGCCACACAGGGGAGAGACATCAGACAGAGGCAAGAGAAAGGGCAGAGGGACGAGGGAGCAGAGAGGGAGGCAGGGACTCACGCAATTTCACTGAGGGGAGTGGAGGGAGTGGTGTGCGTGTGGAGCAGGATGTGAAACTGTCTCTCAATGTGGGTTGCGGGCCTGCCAGCTGGAAAGCTACCACCGCGGACCTTTATGCCTCCAGGGTGGTGGGCACAGGGCAGATGGTGCACAAGCTTGGGCCAGGAGGCCGACTGGTCCCACCGGTAGCGGGGAGCCACTGAGGGTGCTCCAGCTGCAGACTCCACGAGCCCCTCAGATGGCTTCCTACTCACAGGCGCTTGGGCCTTACCCTCACTTCGGGGGTCTGGAAGCCTGTGGGCATGATGCCAGCCACTGTCCAAGCCAGAGCCTGGCTTCCCCTCACCCATTTCAGAGGGACACTTAGCACTGACAAATGTTTATCCCCTCATTTGACAGATAGGGAAACAAAGACTCCGAGTTTGGGCAGCACTGGCCCGGGGGCACGGAGGACAGCTCCAGCTGCGCATCGCAGGCTGTTCTCCACTTCCAAGCCCCATGCAGGCCGCCTGGTTGGGGCTGGTGAAGGACACGACTGCAGCCAGCACCGAAGAGGCTGGCCAAGATCTGAGGGATGGTGAATGTGAGAGGGTGTGTCATGGGGAAGCCCCTTCCCTCTGCCCAGTCTCCACCGTCATCACCACCACCGTCGCTGTCACCATCACCATCCCTAGCCCTCTTCTACCCTCTGGAACCAAACATCACTCACGGCCTTCTCTCCCTCCCTCCAATCCCAACCCCCCGGGGGGCTCCACAGCAGGGAGGACCCCGGGGCAGGACTCTCGGGAACCCTGGTTTTAGCTCCAAGAGTCACGGCCTGGTGACGGCGTCCAGCCCCCGCCGAGGCTCCTCTTCCTTGCCTATCTGTGAGGCATTAGTTGTTCAGGGAGACTCAGCGCAGGTAGTGGCTGAAAATACCCTGCAAAGTGTACCGTGAGGGGCAAGGCCCGGGGTCCTGATGCGGAGGGAAGCACTCCCTCGTTGGGAGAGATCTTGAACACTGGACGCATCCTTTCGAGAGACGGAGGGGCCCTGTACAGAGCACCGCCAGCGTCCTCATGGAGAGGCGGGGCCCCTGCACTGGCTCCGGATTTCAAGTGCGTGTGCAGTAGCCTGTGCACACAGGAAGCTATGTGGGTAGAAGCTATGTCCTCATGCAGGTCAGAGGGAGCGGGCGTTTTCACTGATGCGTTGGCCATGACTTGTAAACTGCTACGCAAATACTAGCTATTCATGAGGCCCTGAAGATGCTTCGTAAAGACAGGGGTCGTCCTGGCCCAAGGTGGCGCCACAGAGCCCGGCCCTTCTGCGGTCGAGGAAGGCTGCCACCCTCCTGACGCCAGCCCGGTACCTGCCAGGCCAGGTGGAGGGCGAGTCGTGGCGCCTCCCCGCGCCGCAGTTCCCCGCGCGGCCGCCGGGGGCAGCACCGAGCCCCATCCCCGCCCCGCGCCTCTCGCTCGCTCCCCGAGCCCGCAGACCCCGCTCCGCCCGCGCCCCGCTCGGCTGCGGCTCCCTCTGGCCCTCTGCCCCTCCCGGGGCCATGGGGGCGCCCCCGGGCTACCGGCCGTCGGCCTGGGTGCACCTCCTGCACCAGCTGCCCCGCGCCGACTTCCAGCTGCGTCCGGTGCCCAGCGGCTTCGCGCCTCAGGAGCAGGGGTACCAGCAGGTGGGGCGCGCCGGGAGGGGCCGGCGGCGGTCTCGGGGTGTCTCAGGGAGAGGAGCGCAGGTCGCCGCGCCTGGAGCTCCCCTGGGCCGGGCGTAGGGTCGGACCCCTGTCGGGGGGCTGGGGCCGGGACCCCGAGTCCTGGGGCCGGGGGAGGGGGCAGGCCAGCGGGGCGCGGGGTCTCGAGACCTGCCCAGAGCCGTGCCGGGGGCGTCCAGGGAGGACCCTTCCCCCACAGGACGGAGCAGGCGAGTGTGCCCCAGATACGGCGCGCCCGGAGAGTGGACCTGGTGCCGTGGGGAGGAGGAAGGGGCGCCGATCCGCCGAGGAGCAGGACCCGGAATGGGGAGGGGCTGGGGCGTCCGGGACGAAGGGGCGGGCGTCGGGGAGACCTGGGAAGCGGGGCCCGGGAATGGGGCCCGGCGGCAGCTCCAGCGGGGAGCGCTGTCCCCTGACCCAGTTTAACGCAAGTCTTTGACTTTGAGATTAGTGAGCGGCCGGACGGGCCGCCGGGCGCGGCTGGGGTGCGGGGCGCAGTTCAGCGGCCGGGTCGTCCAGGACAGGGCCTCCGCGAGGCAGCGCCACGGCCGGCCGCGCTATGTGGGTCAGGGCCGCGCAGTCGCGCTCCCGCCTCTGCCTCCGCGCGCCCGGTCACGCTCACGGCGCTTACACAGCGCCGCCTCCGCCGCTTGCAAGCTCAGCCCGGCGCCCCCCGCATCCAGGGGCCCGGCCAGGCGAGGTGTGCTCAGCTCGGTGCACGCAGGGCCCCGGCCGGGACACGGGACACCGCCGTGTGCGCAGGGTCAGGGCCACAGGGGCACACAGTCGCATAACGCACTCACACACACGCAGTCACCTGTGCTTACACATCCACTTGTGAGTATACACGTACGCACGCACTCGTGTGCACGCACACCGCTCACTCACGTGTGCACATCACATGCATGCATATATACACACCTGCATGCATACACACACAGGAATGTACACACAAATACGTGAACGTACACAGTACACACACACCTGACACATGTCTGCTACACTCCCACATACACCTACATGCTTACACACGTGCTAATGCACACCTAACATGCACGCACTTGCACACATTCACATTCATTTACATCCACAGTCCCACATTCACACATGTACACGCTCACACAGGACACAAATATTGACTCTTATTTGCACATGCTCCCATACAGGCACACAACATACACACTCATACACTTGTGCTCATTCTCAGCCTCCCAAACACACACATGCCACCAGGCCCCACCCACAGACTCGGGAGCTGTGCCGGGAACACACACATGCCCTCCAGAGTGCTCCCCTGCAGCCTCCGCGCCATGACACACACACTCACGCTCACACGTGGGTCTCCCCATCGCATGGCAGCAAGCTCAACGACAACACATAATCCCCCAGGCAGAAGCACACCTCACACACTGGGACACACGGCAGACTGGGGGCGGTTAGGGGAGGGAGCCCCCTCCCTCTGTTCATGCCCAGGTCACCAGGCAGACCCCGCCCCACTCCGGGCCTCTGGTGGACAGGAACACAGGAACTGTCATCTGCCGGGCGGGCTCCGGGCTCCTGTGGATTGTGACTCTGCCTGTCTCGGTGCTGCTGTTGCCCTCTCCACTCCATCTCTGTCTCTTCTTCCCCTCCCTGTGCTCACTCTTCACCTTCCGCCCCCATCTCTGAGTGCACACACACGCGTGCTCACACACACAGGCACACTGGCTGTCACAGAGCACGCTGTCCCCACGCCCCCCGGTCCCTGGGGGAGACTCACAGTGGTGGGCGTGTGAGCTCAGCATCAGGGGAGCAGGGAGGAGGGAAGAGGGAGCCTCCGCCCACCCCGCAGGGTTGGGTGTGCCCACTCCAGACCCCACACCTTCGGGAGCCTCGGCAGGCCTGTGGGAGACCTCCTCTCCCAGGGCCTAGCTGCAGGGGAGGAAGGGGAGGCCCAGAGAGGGGAAGGTGCACAGCTGCGGGGTGGGGGGACAGCGCAGAGCTGGAGCCTGGGCTCCCCAGTGGGAAGCCCCCCCAGCAGTCTAAGCCTAAATCCTGGAGCCCCAGATGCCCCTCAGGAGGGCGGGACCCTATCTGTCCCCACACACCTGAAAGTCCTCAGCGTGGGCCGCCCCTGCCAGGGACACTCGGGGCCCTCTGAGGCTGTGTCTCCCTCCCCAGGCCCTGATGCTGGTGGCGGCCTTGGCGGGCCTGGGCCTGGCCCTCAGCCTCATCTTCATCGCTGTCTACCTCATCCGCTTCTGCTGCTGCCGGTCCCCCGAACCCCCCGGGGCCAAGAGCCCCCCGCCCGGGGGAGGCTGTGTCACCTGGAGCTGCATTGCCGCTCTCCTCGTCGGCTGGTAATGGGGCCCCAGGGTGGTGCGCGTGGGCAGGGGCCCCACGCTTGCCCTCTCCCACCCTCCCCGCCCTGGTCCTGGGGTGTGGGGGGCCCCAGACAGGAAGGAGAATCCCACCCGACCTGTGCGGGTGGAGCAGGGGGAACTGAGATCTGCGGGATAAGTGGCCTTCCCGAGGGCGGTTAGGGTGGGCAGTGTGGCCTGGGCAGCGATGTGCCTCTCCGGCCGAGGTGCCCCATCTTACAGTGGGCTTCGCAGTACCAGCCAGCAGCTGGAACAGCAAGGCGAGGTGAGCGCACAGGGCCTGGCTCTGGGCCGTCCTCAGTGAGTGATCATTAGCGATCGCCCATTCAGGCAGTGACTGTGAGTGCCCCTCAGCCGACACCAGCACTGGACTCGGTGGCCCAGGAGCCCTGTGCTCGAAGCCTGTGTTCCAGTCAGGGAGGCAGACCGTGCCAGGTGTTCACGAAGGGCCCTTCCCACTGGACCTGCCGGGCCTCCCCGTTGTGCCCGCTTTGAAAGACAAAGGCTCAGAGAGGTAGGGGAGGCAGTGTTCAAGGTCACAGGGCTGCGCTGTGGAGGCGGAGCAAGCGGAGGTTCAGGCTGAGCTGGGCTGACTCCCAGCCAGGGTCTCCCCTGAACTTTCGGGTACCGAGGCCCAAGCCCAGCCCCCCTCCCCGCCCCGGGGGCTGCTCCCATGGGGCCAGGACAGTTATCAGGTGCACAGATAGAGGATTAGGGGCTTGGGGGCCCGGGCGCGCAGGCCCACGGCCAGCAGTGAGGAACCCGAACCCCAGGCTCCCGCAGCAGGTTGCCTGGGCTCTGAGTCACACTCCCTGGCGGTGGGGGCAGAGGGCGTGTGTTGGGGCTGCCTGGAGGCTGGGCACCCTCTACCCAAGGTGCCTCCTCGCCCGGCTCTCCAGAGTCGGGGTGGGTGGTGAGGTGGACAAAGGCCCAGTGGGCGACAGACCCAGCCCACCCCACTGTTCCAGCCTGGGAACAAGGGGAACTTTGTCCGTTCGAACAATGCGGCTGGGGGCACTGGGCACCCATCCCAGGGCGGGGGTGGGGCCCGTATGGCCAGGCTGGGAACTCTGAGGGCTGCCGGCTCGCGCCCCTGGCTGCTGTGGGAGGGCGGGGGAGGGCTGCAGGCCCCCACCTTCAGGCTCCACAATGGAGCTCTGTGTGTCCGCGGGTTGGGGCCCCCCACTGCTGGCCCAACCCCTGTCCTCCCTCCCGCCTTCCCATACTCCTCTCCCAGTCTGCCTGATGCTGGGGCTGCTGGGTGGGGCTCGGAGGCTCAGAGCTGTGTCCCCCAGGAGATGCTGGTGCCTGGGTCCCTGCCCTGGGAGGAGCCCCGGGACGACGAAGGTCAGGGCTGCCTAAACCTTGGAGGGGCAGGGGCTGAGGCCTCTGCGCTCCCGGGTCGGTGCGGAGATTGCTGGACACCGGCAAAGGCCGTGGGGCAGGTCGTCATGGGGAGGGGTGACTTCTCGTCCAGGTTCCTCTCCGCTCTGGGGAGGTTCGAGTTCCCCTCATCCAGGGCCCCTTCCCCTCCACCCCTCCACCCACCATTAGCATCACAATGACGTCTCTCAGGCTGGGGGAGTGAGGCCTTCCCGTTACCTTGGTGACTGGGACTGGGTGGGTAAGCTGGAGCCGTTCTTTTCCCACGGGGCTGGACCAATGGGATGGGCCGAAGGGGAGGCCGGGAAGAGGAGGCCGATGAGGGGTGCCTGTGGGGGTCGGTGGCCCCCAGGGCCCCTGGACCGGTTGAGATCGCCTCTCTGTCCTTCTCTTCTCAGTGCTGGCATTGGCATTGGTTTCTATGGCAACAGCGAGACCAGTGATGGAGTGTCCCAGCTCAGCGCGGCGTTGCTGCATGCCAACCACACACTCAGCACCATTGACCACCTGGTGAGGGGCCTGGCAGCCGCTGGCCAGACCCTGCCCCACACCTGAGCTGGCACCTATGTGTGGGGCCCTACACTCCAGGACAAAGGGGTCCAAACTCAGAGCCAAGACACAGACTCAGAAGTGACGATCAGATGTGCAGCCTTCGGGCTGTGTCCAGCCCTCAGAAGCCTGCACCGGCCCCCACATCGGCTCAGACCCAGACCTGGACTCACATTCGGGCCCAGGCCTGGACTTCAACTCGTAGCCCCAACCAGACAGAGACAACACAGGGATCTGCAGGTCCTGTCCTTGGGCTGGATCCAGGGCTCCTGACCTGATCGATCCTTGGCCCAAATGCAAGCTTGGGGACCCCAGTCCTGAGACCCCCAGGCCAGATTCCAGGCCAAGGCTGAGAAGCAGCCCTGTCACCAACCTTAGATTTCCTGTCTGGTTGCATTGCACCCCTGGGTGCTGGACCCAGGACCCAGACTTGAGACCCAGACACCAGAAGGCAGAGGCAGACTTCAGACCTAAGACCCCAAACCTAGTCCCTCATGAGGCTGGGGTCTTCATCCGAGACCTGACAGAGGCACAGGCCTCCTAGGATAGGACCTGAGTCCCGGGGAACTTCCTCAGGGCTCAGACCCCTGCTGCTGCTCATCCTGCTTCACCCCAAACCTGTCCCTGGGACGCCCTCCCTAGACCTGAGGCCCTGCCCTCCCCAGGTGCTGGAGACCGTGGAGGGGCTGGACAAGGCGGTGCGCTCAGAACTGACCACCCTGGAGGAGGTGCTGACGCCACGCACAGAGCTGGTGGCTGCTGCCCGGGGGGCTCGGCGGCAGGCAGAGGCGGTGGCCCAGCAGCTGCAGGGGCTGGCCTTCTGGCAGGGAGTGCCCCTGAGCCCTCTGCAGGTGGCCGAAGACGTGTCCTTTGTGGAGGAGTACAGGTGAGCGCACCCTCGCCCTCCCGCTGCACAGCGGCTCAGACTGGTCAGCCCCAGTCTGGGCAGTCACAACTGGTGTCTGGTAGGTATAGGCCAGGGACGCTGTGCCCCATGCCACAGGGCCAGGACGGCCCTCCACGACAGAGTACTGCAGCGCCCGAGGTCAGTGCCACGGGTTGATAGAGCCTGCTGTCTCGTCTCGGTGGGGCCTGTGACCTGGCTGTCTCACACGCGCACAGTCACCCTTTCCCTCTCTCACCAGTTACAGCCCCGCCGGCCGCTCTCTATTCACTCATTCCTGGCTAACTGCGCAAATTGCGCGTGCTGTCAGTCCTGGACTGATGTGGCAAGTAACCCACTCACTCACTTAGCACTCTGGGGAGAGAGGGAGGGAGTAGCAGCGTGATTAGGAACCTGAGCTCCAGGCGGCCACTCCCTAACCACGTGGCCTCAAATAAACTACTTTCCAGCCCAGTGCCCCAGTTTCCCCACCAGGGAAGTAAGCCTTGTGGGAGCGCTGCCCTTGGGATGGTGGAGGGTGAGTCTGTACCTGCTGAGTGTTTGGAAGGCAGTGCTCATGGTGCGCGCGGAAAGGTGTCCCTAACACGCAGACGTGCCAGGCGTGGGCCGGGGGAGGAGGTGCACGGCAGGAAGTCCTGCCCAGCCACAGGCCGGCACCAAGAAAAAGCAAACACAAGAGAGCAAAACATGCTGCTGCTAGGTGGTGGGTGGTGAGAGCTCCGGAGAAAATTAAACACGGGCCGGGCTGGCAGTTCTGTCTGGAGGTCGGGAGGGCCACACCCAGGAGGTGGTGACTGAAGGAGCCCTCTGGAGTGGCCGCCCTTTCCAGCAGCCAGCAGGGTGGGGTCCTCACGGCTTCGTAGGTTAGGGATTATTTTTCACTTGCCCTGGGCTGGGGGCTGAGCTGCTGAAGACCCTAACCTGGATCCTCCTGCGGCCTGGCTGAAACAGCATGTCCTGTGGGGCATCAGACAACAGGAGGCAGGCAGGCCTGGGCTTGAGGGAGGTGCTGTGCCATGGCCAAGCCTAGGGCCGCGGGAGCAGGGCATAGGAGGGGGAGAGACAGCTGTGTGGACAGTGCCCGGGCAGGGCAGAGCTATGGTCACCAGGGAGCATCTTCTGGATGCCCCACTCCGGAAGTGCCCACATGGCCGGAGATTTAGCTCAGTGGCACCGCACCTGCCTCGCAGGTGCGAGGTCCTGAGTTCGATCCCCGGTACCAAAAAAAAACCCCAACTCAACAGTGCCCACACCTGGGTGTCCTCCACAAACAGGTGAGAGCCTCCAGGAGAGTGTGGGAAGCTGTGCGGGGTGAGGGCCAAGCTGGGACCCTTGCAAAGGGCACTGTTTACTGGGTACTTCCAGTGTGCCGGGAACTTCCGGTGTGCTGGGCACCGAGCTGTGGCAACCGTGCCTCCTCCCCTGTAATCATGGGAAATCACTCTCTTACATCCAGTTAGTTACTGAGGACCATAAAGCCCCCCGCTTCGTGCCCAGGATGACATGTAAGTCGCTGCACAGCATCTCTGCTGAGAACTTTACGTGCACTGACTCATTCATCACGCCACCTTTGAAAGTCAGTTACTGTTGTGCTCCCTGTGTTACAGGTAGGGAAACTGAAGCAGGGAGGTTAAAGCCCTGGGATAGCTATCAGGCTAGTTAAGTGGAGGGCTGGGCTGCTTCTAGATGCTGAGCCCCATGATTGTTCAATGAGATCGTGGTGCCTGCTGAGCTATCTCCACTCTGCAGGGCTGGGCAGGGGATACAGAGAGGAGAGGCCAGGTCAGACATCCAGTCACAGAGCTCGAGGTCCAGTCAGGGCTGGCCGAGCTGCAGGTGACCTGAGGGTGTTGCTGGCCTGTCCTGAGCTCTGCTGCCCCTGCCCTCCCCCAGGTGGCTGGCGTACGTCCTCCTGCTGCTCCTGGAGCTCCTGGTCTGCCTCTTCACCCTCCTGGGCCTGGCGAAGCAGAGCAAGTGGCTGGTGGCTGTGTGAGTGTGGGCAGCCTGCCGCTGGCTTGTTCCCGGGGAGGGACCCTGGCCAGGCTTCCTCAGTGCTTGCCAGACCCAGCGTTCTGCGGGTGGCTCCCTTAGGCAAGGAGCACCATCCCTCTGCAGCTGAGTGCAGAGAGAAGGCTGGACGAGTCCTGGGATGGACTGTGGGCAACCTACCAGCCGCCCCTGCAGTAAAGCTGAGGCTCACCAGCTATCCACTGAGTCAGGCACCCTGGCTCCCCATCAGGCTCCCGAGGAGTGGAAGGGCCTGCAGCAGAGGCTGCCCTGTGGGGTGGTGACGCACAGGACCCTCCCTGGGGTTTAACAGCTCACTCTACTGCCACTCTTCCGGCCCAGCCTGAGGCAGGTGCTCCTGTCCTTGTTTAACAGGACACTGGAGGTCAGAGAGGTTGGGTCACTTGTTCAGGGCCACACAGCTGGGAGGTGCTAGAGCTGGGACTCACAGTGGTCAGCCTAACTTTGGGAGAGCCCTCTATCCTCCCTGTCCTGGTGGGCGGGCCTTTGGTTTGCACCCCAGTTCCCTTCTGGCTTGCTGACCATGCCCCTCAGTGCTCACCCCCAGCCCCACTCAGCCTGGGGAGACATAATTCAGCCCTGGAACCGACCCCGCGCCTCGGAGCCGCAGATGGGGCAGAGGGCGGCTGGCCAGGCACTGTGCGCAGGCTTGGGAAGTCCTGCACCCCACAGAACTGAGAGCAGTGGCCAGCGGCTCCCGGGGCCACTCGAGGGGTGGGCCCCCATCTCTCTCTGCCCCAACTTGGATTCTCCAAGCTCCAGAGGTTGGTCGGGTGGGGTGGGGTGTGACAGGACTGGGTGCAGGAAGCGACGGGGACACGTGAAGGACTAGGACCCAGGCCAACCCCATGCCGCCCTCCAGGATGACGGCCGTGAGTCTCCTGGTGCTTGTCCTCAGCTGGGGATCCATGGGCCTAGAGGCAGCCACGGCTGTGGTGAGTTCTGGGGCCCTGACTCTTGGGTCCTAGGCAGGGTGAGGTCCGATATTCGCTGGAGACTGAGAGGAGAGACTGGGGACACAACTGAAGTTTCCAGGTTGGGGAGAGTTTCCTGTGTCTCAGGAGGGCAGAGGCAGGAGGCCTGGACATTTGGGCTCTAAGGAAGGATGGGCTGGGGCCTGAACCTCTGAGTCTGAGGGAGGAGGCTGGGCCTGGACCCTGGGCCTGAGGAGGAGGCCGGGGACCAGAAGCGGATGTTGAGGATCTGGCGCTGGCGACCCTCCCGCTTTCTCACCCAGGGTCTCAGCGACTTCTGCTCCAATCCAGACACTTACGTCTTGAACCTGACCCAAGAGGAGACAGGGCTCAGCTCAGGTGACTGCCTCGGTCCCGCTTTCCCCAGGCTTCCCAGGGCCGTCCTCCTGGGTGGGTGAGGGCAGTACGGCTCTCCAGAGTGCTCGGCACCTGCTCTGGTTTGCTGAGAAAGTGACCGGGTGACAATGCTGGTGTCAGAGGACAGGTGTTGGGGCGGAGGCCGTGGGAGAAGGGGCAGAGCACATGTGCGCAGCTGATTGTGCCAGGTGCCTTGGCGAGAGCGAGGTCCCCAGAACCCCAAGAGCTGGGCTTGGGAGTGGCCCTGGGCTCTGCCCTCCCACCTCCCCCAGGGAAGGTCCTGGGGTGCAGGCTCACAGCCTCCCCTTCCCCCTCTGATGCAGACATCCTGAACTATTATTTCCTGTGCAGCCAGGCCATCTCCAACCCCTTCCAGCAGGTGAGAGCTGTGGGCAAGGGAAACAGCACGGAGGGGCCTACAAGTGGGGACCCCCATGGGAAGGGGGCAGGGCATTGGCCATGGGTCCTCCCTCCTGTCTTCTCCCAGAGGCTGACACTGTCCCAGCGAGCTCTGGCCAACATCCACGCCCAGCTACAGGGCCTGGAGCGAGAAGCTGCCCCCCAGTTCCCATCTGCACAGGTCAGTGGACTGGACCACAGGGCCCGGGCGGCCCCGTGGGGTACAGGTGGAACCCACCAAAGGGACGGGTTGGCTAGATGGGGTGAAGCCAGGGGAATGGTGGTGGGGCCCCTGGCTGGGCTGGGCCGGGTTGATGGGTAGCCTCGTGAGCTGGTGGGGTAACGGCCCCCTCCCACCACAGAAGCCTCTGCTGTCCTTGGAGGAGACACTGAATGTGACAGAGGGAAACTTCCACCAGTTGGTGGCACTGCTGCACTGCCGTGGCCTGCACAAGGTCTGTGTCCCTCCCCAGGACCTTCTCCCAAGGGAGACAGGCCTCGGCTCACAGAGGGGCCTCCTTCCTCTGTCCGGCGTCTCCCGCTGTCTTTGTCCTCCGTCCGCGTGCATTACTTGCCGCGACCTATTCTCTCCCTGTTAACAGCCTATTCTCGGTCCTTCCATCAGCCGCTACCACCTCTATTCCCTCCTTTCCTCGCCCCGCTCTCCCATCCTTTCCTTCCTTTCTTCTCTTCCCTCCCTCCTCCTCGAGAGTCACAGCTTACTGAGATCTGGAGCAAGAGCCTGGGCCCAAGTCCCGAGCAGGTCCCCCAACCCCTCCGTGCCTCAGCTTCCTTGTTTTCAGAGCCAGGATAGTGGACGAGAACCCGTGCAGGTGTGCCGCAGGGCAGGACAGGCAGAACTTCAGGGAGGGCTCAGTCCAGCATGCTCTGCCGCACTGTGGGGCCGTGGGCACACCAGCAGCAGAGTCTCGGTTTACTCACCTGAAAGGTGGGGATGGACTCGCCCTTCAGGGACACTTGGAAGCCTGGAAGGAAGCACACCCTCGTGTACCAGTGGATTTTGTCTTACTCGCTTCCCCCACCACGAAGACACCATACCCGATACCTACAATGCAGAGGAGGCGTTTACTTTGGCTCCTGGCTACAGAAGTTCCAGCCCACGGTCGGCAGGCTCAAATGCAGAACAGCATGGTGGAAGGGCCTGAGTGGAGGAAGCTGCTCACATCACGGTGGCCAGGAAGCAGAGAGAGGGAGGAGCCAGGCAGGGAGAGGGACCTGTCCACCTCACGCCCCGTGACCTCTCTTCTCTAGGCTCCACCTCCCAACAGCACACTCAGCCACCGAGCTCACCAGTGGATGAATCCTCAGATGAGTACAGCACACCATGACTCAACCACCCCCCCAAAGCCCTAGCTCAGTTCACACAAGACTGTGGGGGGGGAATCTAGATCTAAACCATAATATTCCAACCCAAGCCCCCAAGTCACGTGCCTGTCTTTATGCAAAATGCATTTATTTCATCTCTAAGAGTCGCCAATATCGTAACAGTCCCAGCATTACTGAATAGTCCGAGTCCAAAGTCTTCTCTGAGACTCAAGGCAAACTCTTAGCTGTGAGCCCTTTAAAAATCAAAAAAGAAGGTTAAATGCTGCCAATATGCAATGGCATGGAGTAAACATCCCCAATCCAAAAGGGAGAAATAGGAGGATGTAAAGAATGAGATCAAAGCAAGATTGAAACCCACCAGGGCAAACACGAAATCGTGTACCTCTGTGTCCAGCCCCCAGGGCGTTATAACAAGGTATGAGCTCCACAGGGCTTGGGCAGCCGTGCCTCTGCAGCACTGCCCATCGCAGCCCTCAAGATCTCTATGTTCCTGCCTGGGACTCACCTCAGATGATCCACATTCCTGGCTTCTCCAGCTTCCTGGGGTCTCCACTGAACTTGTGGCTTCACCCACTGCCCTCTCAGGGGCACACTGCCTGGCCTCCCAGGCCTTCTGAAATCAAGGTGGAAGCCATGAGGCTTTGGGAGGACAAACTGGATCTAAACCATAACACATGTATTCTAAAACCCTGACTGGACTGCTCTCCAGCCTCCTGGCCTAACAGCCTGCACATACAGGGTCCCCATGCACCCAATTCTGTGGCATTTCACAGACACTACCTCACTCACTTCTCATAAGAACACAAGGAATGAACTACTGTTTCATCCCA
Source organism: Heterocephalus glaber (assembly GCF_000247695.1). The sequence goes on along the minus strand of NW_004624832.1, from coordinate 2,294,584 downwards.
TGCTGAAGACCTGAAAAGGGGGGAAGAGTTGAGTGACTTGCTCAAGTCACACAGCTAAGGGGGGCCTGGCAGAGGGCTGCTGGGCTCTCCTTCCTGCCCGCTGCCCAGGCTTGCCCCTCCTCTTCAGGAGTATCTTCACCCACCCAGCTCAGACCCAGTCCTCTGCCCAGGAGGAGGAGACATACCTCCCCACCACTCTCCCCACTCTGGCCTGCCCCGGGACAGGGACACCGGATTCAGCAAACAGGGAGCCCGGCTGTGCTGGGGCCCGCCCACACCCTCCGGGTGGTATGTACGCTGCACCATGGCCTGCTGGCTACTGAAATTCGAATCCAGAGGCACGGTCTACACCATAGCACTAACAGGGCACCGAGTCAGCGCTCAGGACTGCAGGGCATCTGGGCTGGGGAAGGCTGCCGAGGTCCTTGCTCTTTTCCACAAGAGCACACTGGGGCCCAGCACTGCTCTACGGCCCAGGCAAAACTGGGCCACCACACCCAACGCAAGACTGCTTTGTGAAGGGAGGGAAGAGGATGGGCAGGGGTCTCTGCCCCTCCCTGATATACCATGTGACACTGGGCTTGGACCACGTGACCTGGACCCCAGGTTCCTACATATGGCAGCAGTGAGGCTGCACGAGCAGTGATCAGAGTCCAGATGGGCTTCAGAAGAATAGCAGACAGAACTTGCTGGTGGGGTATGGTGGGAGGTGAGGGAGCACAAAGGGGATTCGGGGTGGGGAGGCTGTTACTGATGCCAGGGAAGGGCCCTGTCGGGGGCAGGGACATCAGGGACAAGGAGAAAGGTTGGCTCTGGAGCCTGAGAGATGTGGCTCCAACCCCAACTTTTCCCTTCCCAGCCTGTGTGGCTCTGCAAAAGTAGCCTTATCTGTGCTTCACAGCCGCAGCATCCAGGGTCTTGGTCTCTGCCCTGCAGGGCTCCTGTGAGGATGGAAGGGCATCATAAGTGTGCCTGCTGCCCTCTGAGCAGGGCTCCTGTGACTGCCAGGTCCTGGCCATCCTCACCCCTGGCTCATGGCACAGGAGCCTCTTTCCTGTCCCCCCTTACCCCATCTGTCCACCCACAGCCAGCAGCTGGTGATGCTTTCAGACCACGATCCGATCAAGGTCTCGCTCCACTTAAAACCCTGCAGTGGCTTCCCCTGCACGCAGATTAAACTCTAGCTCCCTGGCGTCAAAACTGTCTACCTCCCCACCCCTACCAGCCCAATGGCCTGCCTGACCAGTGGACCATCCGCCTAGTTCCTTGTTGGCCCCATCTCTGCCAGCCTGGTGCCTGATCTCTCGTGGCCTCTGCAGAGCACTGCGGACTGATCTCCCGGTCTCACTGCTCGCTGTCGTCTAGAATGACCTTCTCGGTCTGGGGAGCATGCCCGATGCAGGGCAGGTGCTGGTCAGGCCTTGCTCCTGGCTCAGGGTCACGGTTGTCCTGCTGGGTCTGGGCTGGTGGGTGCGGCAACCAGCACTGGCTGCCTGTACCAAGTGAGAGGTCCCTGGCTGTCACCCTCATGCGAGTCCAAGCCCAGGGACCCAGGGCCCTGGCGACGTGTGTAGACATGGCTGGCACAACTGTAGGAAGAAGGATGTCGCTGGCATCTAGCTGGTAGAGGCCGGGGACACTGCTCAACACCGTATGCTGCACAGGATGGAGTACCCAGGCACACTTGGCTTCGGGCACTGGGTGGAGTCACGGCTGGTTCAGCGTCTGAGGGGGCTGCTGTGAAACAGGGTGGGGAGCAGGGGCTGCAGCCCAGCAGAGACCCAGGCCTGTTCATGCTGATGACTCTCCACTCTCACACAGCCCTTTGCTGGGGAGGACACTGAGGCGCAGACAGGCGGGGTGACTTGTGCAGCACCACACAGCCAGGCAGATCAGGTGTGCCCGTGTGCAAGCACTGACACACTCCCTCCGCCCCAGGACTACAGTGCTGCGCTGCGAGGCCTGTGCGAAGACGCTCTGGAGGGCCTGCTCTTCCTGCTGCTCTTCTCCCTCCTGTCTGCCGGGGCTCTAGTCACCACCCTCTGCAGCCTGCCCCGAGCCTGGGCCCTCTTCACGCCCAGGTCAGCAGGGGAGAGAGGGCAGGGTCCTGGGGGAGGGGACAGGAGGCACCCCCCGGGGCACTACTGGGGAGGGTGTGGCCTCCTGATGGGTCCCCATCCTGCTTCTCTGCCACTCCCATCACACCCCAGTGATGACTACGATGACACCGAGGATGATGACCCTTTCAACCCTCAGGTGTGAACCCCGGGTCTGAGGGAGGAGGCTGGGCCTGGACCCCGGGTCTGAGGGAGGAGGCTGGGCCTGGACCCCTGGGTCCGAGGGAGGAGGCTGGGCCTGGACCCTGGCTCTGAGGGAAGATGGTCACAGGTCCAGAGTACAAGGCAGGTCTCACTTTATCTCCTGTCCCCTGTGTCTCTCTGGCAGGAATCCAAGCGCTTTGTTCAGTGGCAGTCGTCTATCTGAGCCCCTTCTCTCTGCCAGCCTGGAGCCTGTCTCCCCTCCTCGGTGAGCTCCAGGTGACACCCTGGCCCTTTCCTGGCCCGGCCCTCCCCTCTTGCACCCTAAGGGGCTGCCTTTGGGTGGGTGTGTACCTGGTGGCCCTCCAGGCCATCAGCACACTCTCTTTGCCTCTCTCTGCAGTTCCTTTCCTGGCTGCCAGAGGAGACCCCACTAACCTGGCCTGCCTGGGCTCTGACCACTAACACTCCTGGCCATGGACACCCCACACAGGACTGCCTTGTGCCCTGGCCCCATTGCCCTCCATCTCTCCTTAGCCCTGGTGGTTGCTGCAGGGGGAGAACAGGGACCACGGCTGACAGGGGAGGGGCACAGAGCCAGCCCAAGCCCCTCACTGCCAGTCTCATCCCGGTGGAACTGAGCTGAGGCAGGGACATGTTTCTCTCCGCCCCTGCCGCATTCCATTGGGTTCCAGCCCCAGATTTGAACTTGCGGCACAAACTTGGAAAAGAGGTGATGTAAAATAAAAGGGAAGTCTTTATTTTATGAGCGACTGGGTGCTTATTTTTCCCCTCCCTGGATTCTGCTCCTGAGGAGAGGTGGGGTGGCCTCCCCTCTGGGGCCTGTGTGGCAGTGCTGCTCCTGTTCAGGCTCAGCGGCAGTTCCAATCCCAGAAGGCAGACACACGGCCCACACCAGAGCGAGGGATAAGCTGGAAACAGCTGAGTGTGCATGTTGATACACGGGATGGAAGACCAACTGCAGGAGCTCCTGTAAGCGCTGCTGCTTTACGGCGGCGCTGCTGAATCAACTCACTCTCCATCTCCCAGAGACTTCTGTAGAGAGAGGTGAGATCTAAATGTGTACCAGCAAAAGAACACAAGTACTCTGAGGAAATTAGGAGGAGATTTGTATTTTATACATCCAGATGGTGGGTGGGGGGCACTTTAAACAAGGTATCATAAAGCCAGGAAAGACAAATTTACAGTCTGGTGAACAATACGTGTGTCTTTAACACACATGGCAAAGAAATATATTATTCTTAATACATAATCTACAAATGTGTCCAAAAACTAAAAATAAGCAACTACAATGAACATTCAATGCAGTGAAAATCCCAGGGTCTATAAATGGACATTCAAACTCTAATGATTAGGAAACATGATGTGAAACAACCACCAACTGCATTTTTCCACTACTGAGTTAAAATTTTCCACTACTGAGCTAAATTTAAAGAGGGCCATCCGGTGCTGGCCAGGAGTGCAGGAACAGGTATGCAAATGCACTGCCACAGCCTGTGAAAGAAACCACCTACCTGTATTGAGAAAAATCAAAGCTTGACTGCTCTTGGCAATCAATTTCCAGAAAGAGAAGCAGAGGCATCTAAGGGCGTTTGCTAATCCATGCAATCACAGTTCAGTAAGAGAAGTTCAAGGAGTCACGGCACACACAGCAGGGCTCTCTGAGAAAGCAGCTCTGGACTGAGTTTGAGACTTTAGAGGGAGCTGCAGAGGAGAGGACAAATGGAGAGGGGCTACAAGGTGAAAGGCCGGGCTCACCTGGCTGGCAGGGGACACCCCTACACCCTGGTCCTGCTGCTCACCCCTCTTATGGACCCAGGCGAGTCACCTGGCCTATTGGCCTCAGCTGCCTCATCAAGCAAATGAGTATCATTCATTCAAGAAACTTACTCGGATGTAACATGTAAAGGAAGCTAAATGCTGTTTCGGTACTCTTAATTCAACTCTGGCACACAAAGAACATTAGTGGAAAATGTATCGAAAGGACCCAGTTGCGAGCAATATGCAGTGACAGATTCTCAGTTTTGACAAGCCATAGTAATGTGAGTTGATGACACTGAAACAGGTGCAGGGAGTATGCTTAACTCCCTATTGCTTTGCAACGTTTTTGGTAGGTCTAAAATTATCTCCAACAAATAGTCCAATTTTCAAAACTTGTTTAAAAATACTTACATTAGCTGGGCGTGGTGGCGCATGCCTATAATCCCAGCACTCAGGAGGGTGAGGCAGGATGATCATTGTGAGTTCAAGCCCAGCCTGAACTGCAGTGAGATCCTGTCTCAAAAACAACAAAAATCAAAACTTTGCTTACCCTAACAACATGAAAACAGTTATTACAATGCTATTAGTTATCCACAGAGAAGTTCTTAGTAGTAGACAGTGGGAAGGAAAACTGCCTCTTGAATACTGTTCTTACACCTACTATGACTACAGTGACCAGTCCCTGACCTGGGCCATTTGTGGGTCTTGGATGAAGACACACGGGCACACTCGGAAACACTAGCTACGTAGAGTCTTAAAGGCCCATATGCAACGTGGTCCAGGCCCTCAGCCTCGCTCCACGCCAGGACCCCACATACTATCCCCCGTCTCGCACACCGCGGCGCCCTGCCCACAGGCTACGCCTATTTCCAGCCTCCCCGGGTTTGAACTCGCCCTTCCCCAAGCCAGGTGCGCCGTCCTAGGCTTCTTTACTAGGAAAGCTCCCCTTCCGGGTGAGGAGTCTTCACCCTTTGCGCTCGTTATTCTCTTCCCTGGCCTTACATGTCACGATGCTGTGGGTAGTCCCACAGTTCTCACCACTCCAGTTCACATTTTAGGAATAATAATGGCTGCCAAACACTGGATCAGGACAAGAGTTTTTGCTTTTTTTTTTTTTTGGTACCAGGGATCGAACTCAAGTCCTTGCGCTTAGCGAGGCAGGCGACGGAACCACTGAGCTAAATCCCTGGCCCAAAGATAAGCGTTTTTGAAAGGGCGGAAAGCCGGATGATTTGAGTGCGTTTGACCCTTCGGGGCCACCGTCCCCGCCTCCGACTTCTGGCTTGTATTACCACGCCTCCCGCGTGATTGCGTGCGGAAGGGCGGGCTCAAAACAAACGGGCAGTTCCCATTGGCTGTCCAGGGAGGAGGCGGGGAGAAGCCTCTCATGACGTCATGACGCCGCGGTCAGGACGTAGAAGCCAAAGAAGACAAGAGCCTGCCGGGTAGCTGAGCGTTTTCGCGGCCGTAACGCTACCACCTTGGGTCGCTGCTGAGGAGTCCTGGAAACGGACAGACCTGGTTTGTGTGGGGATTGGCGGGCGGGGACGGCCTCTCCATTCGGTCCCGCGCCCAAGAGGCAGAGGCCTGCTCGGCCGTCGTTCCAACAGACTTCGCGCGGCTGTCGGCAGGGTGTGGCGGCCGGGCGGCCTCTGCGCCTGCGCGCTTATGTGGGCTCGCGCCCGACTCCAGCGCGCGCGTGCGCTGTCGTTTCCATCCTGCCTCTCAGAACTCGGTGGCGCGTAGCGCTTGCCTCCCCCAAGCCCCATTGACTTCCGGTTCGGCGGGCGGCCGTGTTGCCCCGGCGACGGCGGCCAGGCAGAGCGTCCTCCTTCCCCTTCCTCGGGCCTGCGGGTCATTAGGTGCTTACCCGATCGTTGCCCTCTTGTCTGGTTCCTGTCCCCGTTCACCCCCAATCTTATTCCTATTTTCCTGCTTTGGGGCTCCCTCTCGGGTTCCCCCACTCCAAGGTCCTTTCCTCCACTCAAATTCTGCGCCCTCTTTAAGGTCTTTGTTTTTCTAGAGGTCTCCCCAGTTAAGGTTCCTGTTCTGTCCCGTCTTTGGCCACCTGTGCATTTCCGGGTTCTCCAGCAGTATTCATTCCTGCTTCTCAGCCCTTCCAGGAGTAGAGGCCCCTCAGCCCTAACCTTCTAAACGGTCTTTTTCTTTCAATACTCTCTATCCTATCCTTAATAATTCCGGAACAAGTCTGTTCTCTGCCTTTAGATTAGTGTTTTAAAATGAATCTCTGCTTTCTGAGAACTTATTTCTTCAAATGGAGACTCTCTCTTAAGCACCTGAACTTACCCCTCTTCTCAGAGGAACTTCCAGAAATCCCCCTATCAAATTTTCCTGCATTCACCAGTGTTCTCCCAGTTCCTCCCTCACAGTGCCCCAGAAGTGGCTTCCATCTTCCCAGGCTCTCAGCCTTAAGGGTTCTTGGAGACCTTGCTCACTGGAGCAGCCTCCTCCTGCTTCCTCTCAAATCCCTGTTGTCTGGAGTTATTTTTAGACCCCGTGTCCTAGAGGCCCCTTCCCCTTGCCTTTCACCCTCCCTTTCCCCTTGTGGATCTCAGACTTTTCTTTCCTTTGGAAAGCCCCTTTAAGCCTCCTGGTTTTCAAACCCTTGATTTTCCCCCTGTAGCATTGCAGGAAGGCCAGTGCTACATATTCATACTCTAGCCCCTTCATTCCACACCCAGAATTCTCTTCAGGTCTTTACCCCATTGGCTCTGATCTCAAAAGTCCCAATACCTCAAATACCACTTTTCGTCTGGCTTCTCATGAGTCCACCACATGTTCCCCTCTCCATGTTCCATGCTCCTTCCAGGGTTTCCCTAACTCATTCTCTTTCTCACAGACAGTGAAAAAGCAGTCTGGCTCCCCAGATCCACCCCAAGGTCCAGATGGCTGCCAATGTGGGTGACCAGCGTAACACAGATTGGTTAGTGGGGCTCGAGGGACAGAGGCTGGTGGGGCGGGAAAAAGAGCAAAATCCAATGACTCAGTGCTGTCCTTTGAGGAGGGCCTCATACAGACTGGAGAAAGAGGTGCAGCAGTCCTTCCCGGGGTGAGGCGCAAAGGGAGGGACATATTTGAGGTGTAGAGAGGGGCAGGTCTTCATCTGTGAGCTTTCCTGTTTTAGGGTTCACCTGTTTAGGGTTCCTGTATAGGGTTCACCTCAGAACTATGGTGATTCTTTCAAGCAACTATAACTAGTAAGCAGCTTCCAGCACTTAGTACCCAGTCATTTGCCTTTCTACTAATTCTTTATTTTCATACAGTGTGATGACTATAGGTGGTGGCAGCCAGTTCACTCATTCTTAAACTACTGAGGTCTGCTAGATGCTAGATCCCATGTTAAATTACATGAGCCACCCTTCGGTTTGTTTACTGCCTGCTGTAGGCCAGGCTCCAGGATAGGTCCTGTAAGTAGGCAGTCTCCTTATCTCTCATGGAGAGCTCTGGGCTTTTCTAAGCACAGTGTAATTAGAAAACTTAGGTTCAGATAGGTCAGGAGCTTAAATCTGAGGTTCGAGGCCTGGTGTCTGTTTCCTGCCACATTTCCACAGACTGACTTGATGTCCTCTCTGCAGGTCTTCGCAGTACAGCATGGTGGCTGGGGCTGGCAGAGAGAATGGCATGGAGACCCCCATGCATGAAAACCCTGAGTGGGAGAAAGCCCGCCAGGCCCTGGCCAGCATCAGCAAAGCAGGAGCTGCTGGCAGCTCAAAGGCCAGCAGCAATGGGCCTGTGGCCAGTGCACAAGTGAGGAGGCCACAAGGCCTGGGAACCCTGAATGGGGAAGGACTCGGCTTGGTTCTTCTCACTGGGATGGGTTGCTCTGAGGGATAGTGTTAAAAAGATGCTTTTCTGATCTGTAAGTTGGATGTAGGGTGGGGTCTTGTTCCTTGAGACACCAAGGGGGTGGTGTGGTCCTGAAGAGGGAGGCTGGGTCCCTTGTCCCTTGGGTGCCTGAGTCTGGTGGTCAGGGCAGTTCCCTCCCTCAGCAGTTATCCCTAGTGAAGCAACCTGCCTTCTGGGGAACGTGGTGCCAACAGCTGGGGGCCTCTGTTTCCACAGTATGTGTCTCAGGCAGAAGCCTCAGCTCTGCAGCAGCAGCAGTACTACCAGTGGTACCAGCAGTACAACTATGCCTATCCCTATAGCTACTACTATCCCATGGTGAGTGTCTGGCTGGAGGGCAGGGGACCTCTGCAGTCAGGGTGGGCTGGGGGAGTCGATGGGATGCACATAGTGGCCAGGCTGTTCAGAAACCCTTAAGTAGCTCGTAGCCCTTGAAGTCAATCCCAGGTTCCAGCAGGGCCCTGAGAGCCTCCAAGTCTGGTTCCGGCCCCTCCCCTCTTCATGCCCGTTCGTCATCGCTATGAGACTGTGACATCAGCATACGCCACGTCCACTCGTGCTTGGCTCTGCTGCAGCCGTCTCCTTCCTGTTGTGCCCACCATGGGGTCTCTGTTCAGATAGCGCGCCTTCAGGGGCTCTCTCCAGACAGAAGCCTCCCTGAGAGCAGTGTCCCCAGCTCTGTTCCTTTCCTTTGCCTTCTTCCTCTCATGTTACTTATTGCAGGGCATGTGTGTTTGTGGCTACAGCTGTGTGTGTATCTTCAGTGCAAGCTTCGTTGAAACTTAGTTTTGCCTTTTATTTCATTACTGTGGGGCTTAGAATTAGCACTTGATGAGTGTTTACTGAATAGAACTCTCTGATAGCTATCTTAGTGGATGAGGGTGGACATAGGTGCTTCCTTTTCATCAACACGAGGATTTGCTGTCTCTGGATACTGGAGAGCAAAGAGCCAGGGATCTGTAGCCTCGGGTTGTATACAGGTCTGAGCAGGCAGAAGAGGGCAAGGATGGCCTGCCACTAACCCCTCCCTGTGACTTTGGCAGAGCATGTACCAGAGCTATGGCTCCCCCTCCCAGTATGGGATGGCTGGCTCCTATGGCTCAGCCACCGCCCAGCAGCCTTCAGCACCCCAGCACCAAGGGACTCTGAACCAGGTAATGCTGTGCCCGGCTAGCTCCCAGTCAAGCTTGAGCAGGGGACATAGGTTTTGGGAGGCTAGCAGTGGGGAGTTGCCTGCATTATTTAAGCTACTTCACCAACCCCCCCTTTTTTTCTTCCTCACAAGCAGCTTCTGATCTGACAGTGAGGAGGACAAAGCATAGTTTTGTGGTTTTTTTGGTACCGGGGATTGAACTAAAGCATAGTTTTTGAAAGCAGGGTGGTGGGCTTGGGCAAGGTCAGGGGCTGCAGCATTTTGTAACATGGCAGTCTGTCTTGTTTTCCTCCAGCACGTGCACATACATGCACGCACGCATGCACACAAGCAGTCTGGCTTTGCATTTAAGTGCACTTGGAGGGATGTGGAGCACGGGGCTCAGAGACAGATAGACCTGGGGCTCAATTCCAGCTCTTTCATTCCCGAGTACTATCCTACAAGCCTTGTGACCTCTGCATTTCAGGCAACTCTCCGTGGGAGGCAGTGACCCAAGTGGGGTTTCTGGGTGCTCCTGGTCATGTGTCTGTGCTCAGGGCACCACTGGAGGGGTGTGCTGTCAGCACTGTCACTGGAGTGGAGTCAGACTGCAGTGTCAGATGCTGGCCATGCCATGTCCAAGCTGAGGCGTGGAAAGTTGCCGCTCTTGCTGAACCTTAGTCCTCTCAGCTGTGGAAAGGGTTGTGAAGTGTGGGAGGATGTGAGTGGTAGACTGGAAGGTTTGCAGAGCTGAGTGCTGAGTAACATAGTGGCGAGGCCAGGACTGGAACCATTTCCTCGCTCAGACCCGCTTCCCCTGCAGCCCCCGGTCCCCGGCATGGATGACAGCATGGCCTACCAGGCCTCTCCACAGCAGCTGCCCGCGGCCCAGCCCCCACAGCCGTCAAACCCCCCCCATGGGGCCCATGCTCTGAGCAGTGGCCCCCAGCCTGGGACAGCGCCCACCACGCAGCACAGCCAGGCGGGCCCCCCTGCAGGCCAGGCTTATGGCCCACATGCCTACCCCGAGCCTGCCAAGCCCAAGAAGGGCCAGCAGCTGTGGAACCGCATGAAGCGTGAGTAGGCAAGGCCTCCTGAGGCCCAGGGGCTGGGGCAGGACCCTCAGAGCTTCTGGGTGGGGATGCACAGGGTGTGTGGGGCCTAGGTGTTTCGGTCCTGACACATGGGGTAGGCTGCTGGGGGCTGCTCTCCCCAGGGCCCAAGTCCCTCACCCCTCTGCCCTTGGTGCTGTCATCCTGCTTGTTATCACCATGGTGCCCGAGATGAGTCTGGGAAGGGCCTGACCTCGGTCTTTGCTGTCCCCACAGCAGCCCCTGGGACCGGGGGTCTCAAGTTCAACATTCAGAAGCGGCCCTTTGCTGTCACCAACCAGAGCTTTGGCTCCAGCGCAGAGGGCCAGCACAGCAGCTTTGGCCCCCAGCCCAGCCTGGAGAAAGCCCAGAACCACAGGTGAGGGTCATCTGCTGTCCCTGCCCTGGCCCTGAACAGTGGTCCTGGGCAGTCTGTGCTGGCTTTGGGATCCTCCAGGCTCAGGCCCTTCTCTGCCCCCATAGTGGGCCTTCCCCCCGGGGGAACCTGTCTGGGAAGCCTGACGATTGGCCACAGGACATGAAGGAGTACGTGGAGCGCTGCTTCACAGCCTGTGAGTCAGAGGAAGATAAGGACCGGACGGAGAAGCTGCTCAAGGAGGTGCTGCAGGCTCGGCTGCAGGATGGCTCGGCCTACACCATCGACTGGAGCCGCGAGCCTCTGCCAGGGTCAGTTGGGGAAGCAGCAGGCGGGTGGTGCTGTGCAGGCCAGGCTGTGGGGTGTAGGGCTCCAGAGAGCAGGAGCCAGAGTGCTGGGGCCTCGGGTGTGGGGTCCTGGCCGGGACGCTTGCTGGGGTGCAGTGGGGCTGCGTGCGGGCTGGGTGGGCACGGGTTGCACGGTGGTTAAGAGCATCCCCGGCCACAGAGAACCTTGGGGTTGCTCCCTCTCCTGCACTGCAGCAGCCGAACCGCTGGGGTAAGTGCCTTTCCTTTCCCAGGTGGCGTGTCCTGGGGTGGCGGGGCCTGCAGTCCCGTGGTTCAGTGGCTGGATTGGTGATGCCCTGCCCTCCTGTATCCCCAGGCTGACCAGGGAGCCTGTGGCTGAGAGCCCCAAGAAGAAGCGGTGGGAGGCCCCTAGCAGCCTTCACCCTCCCAGGGGGGCAGGCTCAGTGACCAGGGGCGGGGGTGCCCAGTCCCAGCGAGGGACACCAGGGGCTGGGGGTGCTGGCCGAGCCCGGGGCAGCAGCTTCGCCAAGTTCGGCAACCGAAATGTCTTCATGAAGGACAACAGCTCTTCCTCCAGCACGGACTCCCGCTCCCGCTCCTCCTCCAGATCCCCCACACGCCACTTCCGGAGAAGGTGTGCCAACTTGGAAGGACTGGAGGGCGGGCAGGATGGGCTGCCTGAGACCTGACGCTCCCGCTTCCTTGTGCAGTGACTCCCACTCGGACTCCGATAGCTCCTACTCGGGGAACGAGTGTCACCCTGTGGCCCGCAGGAACCCGCCCCCCAAGGGCCGGGGTGGTCGAGGGGCCCACATGGACCGGGGCCGAGGCAGGGCACAGCGAGGGAAGAGGTGAGACTGGCTGGGGCTGCATCACGGGCTTGGGCGGGCGGGGTGGAGGCCTGGGCAGGTGGGCAGCTGGGCAGCTGGGCAGCTGGCCGAGGCCAGAGTGTGGCTGGAGACACCTCGGTCCTCATGCCCTCCGTCCTCACAGGCACGATCTGGCTCCTACCAAGCGCAGCCGCAAGAAGATGGCAGCGCTGGAGTGTGAGGACCCGGAGCGTGAGCTGAAGAAGCAGAAGCGAGCGGCCCGCTTCCAGCACGGGCATTCCCGCCGCCTGCGCCTTGAGCCCCTGGTGCTGCAGATGAGCAATCTGGACAGTGGTGGAGCTGACCCTGACTGGCAGGAGCTGCAGATCGTGGGCACCTGTCCAGACATCACCAAGCATTACCTGCGTCTCACCTGTGCCCCTGACCCTTCCACTGTGCGCCCCGTGGCAGTAAGTCCCAAGCAAGGCAGGTCCGCCCCGAGAGCTGCTGGACTAAGGCCTGGGGGGTCGCTGGGGAGGAGCAGCAGGGCCCCAGCACCCCAGTTCCTGGAGCCCTGTGCAGAGGGCGTGCAGCCTTAGCCTTGCCAAGGGACATTAAAGCCTTCCCAGGCACGGGCTCCTGGGCCGGGGCCATAGTGGGGTGATCACTGCTCCACGCCAGGGCAAAGGTGCAGCCTGCGTGTGGCAGGAAATGGTGTAGGGGACGCATGCGCCCTGGTGCCTTTGATTTTTATGGCAGCAGTGAGTCACTAAGCTGCTGTCTTAGTTGCTTTAGTTGTTACTGAGACAAAATACCTGACGCCCAAAATTAAGAGAAGAAAGGTTTATTTGGCTTGCACTTTGTAGAGGTTTCAGTCCATAGTCAGCTGGCTCCAAGGCAGGGTGGCGCGGCAGAGGAGTGCCCCAGAGAGGCAACAGCTCATGGCAGACGGAAGGAAGCAAAGCAAGCAAGGAACTTAGCGCCTTCTTTCTGTTCCTTTGTTACTCTGTCTAGGCTGCCAGGATTAGGGCTGTGCCAAACCAGTCAGTGGCCTGATTTAGTAATCCCTCACACTTAATCCCAGCATCGCACTCTAGATTCAGCCACCTCCGAAAAAGCCCCCCCTGTGACCGCCCAAGGCTTTAGGGTGACATCAGACACAGCCATAACACCTGCCTTCTGCGTTACCTCCCTTTTCAAGGACGCTGAGTGCTGGGAAAGAGAATGCTTCCGCTCGAGGAGCTGCCCTTGCCTGTTTTCCCATGAGTCTTGTTCCAATTCCTGCCAGGTTCTGAAGAAGTCTCTGTGCATGGTCAAATCCCACTGGAAGGAGAAGCAGGACTATGCCTTCGCCTGCGAGCAGATGAAGTCCATCCGGCAGGACCTGACGGTGAGGAGGACCCCGGGAAGGGCCCTGGGGTGGCGTCCTGGCTCCCTACCCCTGTGACTTCTGTGTCCCTGCCGCCCAGGTGCAAGGTGTCCGCACGGAGTTCACCGTGGAGGTGTATGAGACCCACGCCCGCATCGCCTTGGAGAAGGTGAGCGCGCCCGTGCAGGCCTCCCCGCCTCCTGTGGCCTCCGCACCTGTGCACCTGCCTGGGCCTCACCTGCTTTTCCTCCCCTCCCCACCTTCCTGCCCTCAGGGTGACCACGAAGAGTTCAACCAGTGCCAGACACAGCTCAAGTCTCTGTACGCAGAGAACTTGCCAGGCAATGTGGGCGAGTTTACTGCCTACCGGATCCTCTACTACATGTTCACCAAGAACTCAGGAGGTGCGAGGCCTGGGCCCTGGCACCGCCCCAGGGTGCCTAGGGTGGCACCCTGCCTACTGGCCTGTGTGTTTTGGGCGCAGACATCACCACGGAGCTGGCGTACCTCACACGGGAGCTGAAGGCAGACCCTTGTGTGGCCCATGCACTGGCACTGCGGGCAGCCTGGGCCCTGGGCAACTACCACCGCTTCTTCCGCCTCTACTGCCACGCGCCCTGCATGTCTGGCTACCTCGTGGACAAGTTTGCAGACCGGGAGCGCAAGGCTGCCCTCAAGGCAATGATCAAAACGTATGTGGCACTTTGCTGTGGCCCTGCCACGCTTCTCACCCTCTCTGTGCTCCTGGAGGTCTTGGGCCTTCTGCCCGTGCTGGAGTCTCCTTCCACCCTCCATACTCCCTCACTCTCCTCAGTTCCTCCTCCCCTGCTCTGATCTCTCCCCCCTTACTCATTGCTCCTGTCCCTTCCCCTCTGCCTCTCTTCCTCCTGTTCATGTCAGCCTGGATCTGGCGGAGCAGGGCTTGGGGCACCCTGCAGGCCTCTGCCTGCCTGGTGCAGCTCCTCAGTGCTCCCATACTAGAGACAAACTAGGAAGGAGGGGCCCTGCCCTTGTGGCTCTGGTCCCAAGACCAGGCCCAGTTCCCATTCAGCTCCGTTGGGAGTGGCAGAAATGCCGAGGGACTGTGTGACAGGGACCAGCCAGGCCCTCAATGACTGAGTGCATCCTTTACCCACGCCCCCTGGCTGTGGTGGCCCCTCATCATTTGTGGGGTGGAAATGCCTGCGGGGGACCACAGCGTCAGGAGAAGGGTTTGCCTTTTGGGCTGAGGGATGCTGCAGGAACCCAGCCCCCGGGGCAGCCCGCAGCAGCCTTCTGGCCCCAAGCCTTAGTTATTGTGGTGTTGGTCAGGCTGAGAAGTCCTGGCGCAGGGGGTTCCCTGGGCCCCAGGAACCTCTGTCAAAGGGGGTTAGGGAGCCCTGGGGTGGTTGGTGGCTAAGGAGGGGCCACGCGCCCGAAGGTTAAGGAGCTGGGCTGTAGTTCCTGTCAGACAGGGAGAGGCCGGGCCGGGCTGGGCCGGGCTGGGGCCGGGGCAGGGGCAGGGGCAGAAGAGCACGGGGACACAGTGACCCCTGGCTGGGGAGGGAGGAGACAGGCCTCACAGCTGCTGCCTGTGACGTGCAGCCCTCAGGCACCTGGCTGGGCAGCAGTCATTTCTCCGCCCCTTTATGTATGCCTGGCCGTGGGCCGTGGCACAGCTGTGAATGGCCATCGCTGACCTCACTTCCTCAGCTCTCCTCCCTGTGAGGTTGGCATGGCCTGTGACAGACAAGACCCCCTTAGATCCCAGAGCCCTGTGGGTGCAGGCGTGGGAAGCTGCCCCGGTAGCAGAAAAGAGGCACCAGGGTCCTGCGACATGTGGCCACTCAGTGCTGTTCCAAGGAGAGGTGCCCCTTCACAGCCTGTAGCGAGGGTCCCCGGTCAGCAGGACGCTGTTCAGACAGCTGTTGGCTGCGCACTCCCTAACGGCGCTGCTCACACCTGTGCCCTGGGGCACTTTGACCCCAGGCAGGCCGCTGGCCCTGGCCTTCTCTGCCCACGCTGCTCCCTCGGGGTGGTCTGGCTCCAGCCCCTCCACTCCTGTTCCCTCTCCTTTCTGGACAGGTAAGTGTGGGTGAGGGGCGGTACAGCTGGGGACTGGGGCCACCAGCCCTACCCCGGGCCCCCCAAGCCCTGAGGGGTGTGGCCGGGAGGCGGGGCGGCCCGCAGGGCCCATGCTGAGGAAGCGCTGTGGCTGCCCGCGGGGGCGCCTCTCCCTGCTCCTGCTCGGGGCCCTGCCCACACGCCCGCCTCATCGCTCTCTCCTCTTGTCTCCGTAGCTTCCGCCCAGCGCTGCCCGTCTCCTACCTGCAGGCCGAGCTGGCCTTCGAGGGCGAGGCTGCCTGCCGGGCCTTCCTAGAGCCCCTGGGCCTGGCCTACACGGGCCCCGACAGCTCCAGCATCGACTGCCGCCTCAGCCTGGCGCAGCTGCCAGCCTTCTGAGCACCCAGCGAGCCCGGGGGGCCGGGGACTGCAGTCCCCAGCGCCGCCTTGCAGATTTTTTGAGCCATGGACTTGGGTTGTAAATTAAATTTGGGGGAGTGGGCTCCAGGAAGAGCCAGTCCCTGCCCCGTTTCCCACCGGGGAGTCTGTACAGAGATTTTTCTACATTTTTATTTTTTGCCTCAGAGGGGTGCGTGGGTGGAGGCGGGCGGCAGAGGGTGGGGTCTGCAGGCCGTGTCCACCGGTACCTCCACTAATGCTGTCTCAGTGTTTTCTCTCTCTCTCTCTCGAGCTTGTACTGCGGCACCGACCCGGCGCGCTGGCCCGTCCGCTGCGGGGCCGGCGGACAGAAGAGGGGCGTGCAGCCCACGCCCGCCGCCCCGGGTGCCCGCCCGCCGTCCAGCCCGCGCCCGTCGCCCGGCCTCTTCACAGACTCTTGTTGCGCAGCCCTCCGGGGCCTCAGTTTGGGGTGAGGGGAGCTGCGTAGAGACTGTGCCGCGCCCTCGGCCCCCCACCCCGGAAGCGCTAATGCCGCCGCCGCCAGACGAGCGCTGCCATGCCACCCTGAGGATGCCGGAGGCCAGCGCGGGACGCAGCCGGGCCACGCCGCTCAAGTTGTACTAAGTTGTCTCCGTGTCCCCTCCTCCCCGCCCCAATGTTTCTTCCGGTTTCCCCTTCCCTCCCGCCTCCGCTCCCCAGCCCTCCCTGGTTCAGCACAGGTAAAACGGTCACCTTTCCTCCCTCCCCGCCTCATGGATCACCAGCTCACGTCATGTTTCCTTCTCTTTTCTTTGTGTGTGTGTTTATTTAAGTTATTTCTCCTTCCTCCCCCTTTCTTTTCGGTCCTTCCTCCCTCTTCTGCCATGTAACTGGAGGATGTGCTGAGTTCGCCAACCGCTGGACTGTCAGGCTTCCTTTCCAGGCGTCCCTCCTCTGCCTCCCTCCCTCCCCTCCCGCCTTCCTTCATTCTTTCCTTGGAGCTCTGACACCATTTGGAAGCTTGCGAGAAGCCAAAATTAAAGAGAGAGAGAGCGCGCTCGCCTCGTCCTTTCTGCCCCGCCGGTCTGCGGTGCCTGGTGCATCTGGCCTGTCGCCCCAGGGGCCCTTCCCTTCGGCTGGGTCCCCCGGCTCCTCACTGGCAGGACCCAGGCTTGGGGAGGCAGACTGGGGAACCGCAGGGCACCTGGCCAGGGTGGATGGGGGTGCTGCTCCGCGGTCGGCCTCCTGCTCAGCTCTAGAGCCACGCCTTGCAGTGTGGGGGTCGGTGGGGCGCAGAGCACATGGGGACTCAAGGGTACAAGGTCCTGGAGGGCGTGTCTCAGTGCTGCAGCCGCTGCCACCTCCCCAGGCCGGCCAGCCGCAGCAGCGCCAGGAACTCTGAGCAGGCCGGCGGCACTTCCGCCTGTAGGCTGGGCTCAGTCACCATGAGGGCCACTAAGTGCGTGGGGTCCTTCTGGCCTGGGCCTAGGCTCCCGGACCCCACTAGGCTTCCACCTCCCCGCGGGCCTCCGCGCCGCCGCACTCGTTCGAGACTCCCCTTGGGGGCTTCGTCCCAGCATCAGTCCGCGGGGTCGGCTCCCTCGTCCCGCAGCTGCGTTCCGGGGTCGTCGTCCTGCTTCTCTACTCCAGGCTCGGGGTCCTCGGGGTCGGCCGGCTCCGAGCTCCCCGCGGCGTCCTCGCTGTCTAGCAAGTCCAGGATGGTGGGTCCGCGGCCGGCCGCCGAGCCAGAGCCGAAGACCAGGTCTGTTCGCGAGGCGCGGTCCCACACTAGGCGGCCGCGGCAGCGGAAGTAGCGCACGCGGTGCTGCGGCACGGCCAGCACGCCCGGGCCCAGCGCCGCCAGCGGCTGGTCCCAGCAGAAGGCGCTGAACGGCTCCTTGCGCACGCCCAGGAAGCGGTCGGCGTAGCCCACCGAGAAGTCGGCGGGGTCCAGGCGCGGGTCCCAGAGGATGCGCTGGATGACGGCTGCGGCCGTGCGCAGGGGCGGCTTTTTGGCCCCCACCTCTGGCTGCGCCGGGCGGACGGGCGGCACGGGAGCTCCGGAGTGGGGCTGGCGGCAGCGGCCCTCCCGGAAGAGGCAGGCCGGGGGTGCCTCGGGCCGCAGCACTGGCTCCCCTTCCGTCGCTGTGGGTGTCGAGGGCAGTCCTGCCGGGACGGCGCTGGGGCCTGGGGACACCTCGGCCATGGAGGCGGCAGCACCCACACTGGCCGGGACCTCGGGTGGCATCACGGCCGTGCTCTGGCCCCACCCTGCACATTGATTTGCTTACACGGCCTTCCCAGACTCCGCGCCGGCCCCGCCCCGGCTGCTGATTTGAATTCGCCGGCCCTCGAGCCTGCGGCCACACCCACCCCGGCTGATCTACAGGCGCCCGATCCGGGCCGCCGTGGGAAGCGGATCGGGCCCTCCCCAGCCCGCGGTATTTTCCGGTGCGCCGCTGCCTCTTCGGGCCCTAAAGAGCTTGGACGCCCGTGGGTCAGGGGGAACTTTCAGCCCCGAGTAGGGACGCTGCCGGCGCCGCCGACCCACGGTAGGGTCAAGGGGCTCCCCCCGCCGGGGCTGAAGGGCGGCACCACGCTGTGGAGGGCCTCGTGGCTCCCCGCTCTGTCCTCGCAAGGCTGAGCGGGACTCAGCCGCACCTCCCTGGTCTCCCGCCCGCCCCTCGCATCCAGTGAGCAGACGGAGCCTGGCGCAGACCTCGGCCGTTTATGTCACCCAGGCGGGGCGGGCGCTACAGGCCGAGCCCGCGGTCCAGCTCCAGGCGGGCGTCGGGGCGGCTGCGGGGGCCCCGGCGGGGCTGCGTCCCAGGGCGTGCGTCTGCTTCCGGCTGGGCAGCCGCTCCCGCGCGCCCCGCATCCATGACGCCCAGCACGGCGTCCAGCATGGAGGGGCCCAGGTCCAGGTGGAAGGACAGCAGCGGGTCTGGGGGCGCCGCGGGCGGGGGCGGCGGGGTCCCCGCGGGCTTCGAGTGGGGCTCGGCGGCGGGCGGCGCGGCCCCGTGGCGGCTCAGGAAGGAGGTGTCCCCGAAGGTGTCGCCGCCGCGCCCCACGTGCAGCGTGTGCCGGAAGTCACCGAGCGGCGCCGAGATGGACAGCGCACCGCCTCTTGGGCTGCGCTTCTTGGGCTGCGCTGGGCCCGGCTGCTTCAGCACCGGCATCTGCGGGGGGAGGGGGGTCAGTGCAAGCTGCGGAGCTGGGCGGATCATTTCCACTTTGCAGGTGGGAAACTGAGGCTTTGTGAGGTGACGGGGTCACGGCTGCTGGGCTCAAATATCAGATGTCGACCCAGGCCTGCCTGGCTCCCGCATGCCCTCGGCGCCATCCTGAGCACCCTGAGCCTGCAGGCGTGGCAGCAGGAAACACCCTCCACAAACCGCAGGGCGCTTCCCCACCTGTCTGAGAAGACTCCAGCCGGCGACTTCCAGGAACCACAATGAAGACGGCAGTGCAGGGACAGCTCCTCAGTGTCCACAGGTCCTAATCCGGGCCAGCCTGGAGAGCCCAGTGTGGGCGTCTGGGGTGGCCCCAGGGATCCGTATGTTTCCACATCTAGTTACCCGGTTTTGAGAGACCATGACCTAACAGTACAACTTCTCATATTTTGTGAAAACATTAATACCAATTCCCCTACAATAAAAAAAGGGCAAGAATGGTATCCAGGCGAAGCTGGAAGTTGTGAATTGTAAACTAAGTGGCTAGTGCCACGCAGCTGCCCTGGGTTGGATGGTAAATAGAAACGCATCTGCCCATGTCCTGGGACCCCGCGGTTTCTGTGGAACAACTTTTTTTTTTTTTTTCATTATTTTCACTTGGTTATTTATTTATTTTGGTACCGGGGATCAAACTCGGGATCTTGCATTTTCGAGGCAGGCAGCAGAACCACTGAGGTAAATCCCCGGCCCACCACTGTTATGATGAGAACATTCTATGCCAATAGAATAGCTGGCCCTTTGCCAGCTAGATGAGTTGGGGTCAGCCCATTTGTTTTCCTCTGTAAAGTGGATAAAATAACACCACCTCCCTTACAGAACGCACAGAAGAGTTCCACTGAAGCTCCCTGGGAGGTGTAGGAGGTGATGTGGACAGAAAGCCAAATGGTTAGCAGTAGTTTAGGTGGGTGTGTTCTGAGGACTGCCCCACAAGCACCTCTCCCCCGAACCCTGGGAAAACCAGTCTTAATTTGCCACTAATGCATTTTTTTTGGAGACTTCTCTAACCTTAACTTGGACAAGTAAACATAGCTTATTGTACCCTAACACAACCATCACTTCCACCTTCTCCATAACAGAAACAAGCATTTTATGAAACAAGACCCTTCCAAGTCTTGCTTTGTGTCCTGCTCCCCAGGTGGTAGGCTGTCTGATATTTTCTGTTCTACTCTATTTTTAAATGCTGAACTGGATTCATTCATGAATCTTGATTCAGGTTAAGATCAGAAGCCCCACCAGATGCCAGCGGGGCCCTACCCTCAGCGCTTGACCCGAAGTAGACCACAGGAAAAGGGCAGCACGTGGAAAGCCAGGTGTGGGTCTGGCTCTGCCCGTGCTGCATAGATTTAAGCAGTCTCCTCAACCTTTCTGGCCTCATTTCTGACTGCATCTGGAAAACAGCAACACTAATACATTTCTGAGTCTTTGTGGTAAGAATTGGGGCACTGTAGCGCTGTGCCCAGCAAACACAGTATTTAATAAGCAGAGGCTCCCTCTGGATGTTCCTTCTCTGACATGGGGCTGTCACCTCTCCTGGGCCCTGCCCTACCTGGGCTCACTACTTCTGTCCTGGCGTTGCAGACAGGCCCCTGTCACTGCTGGTTCTGACATCATGTCCCTGGGGTCAAATTCTGTCCCTTCCTCCCTGTGGGGCCCTGAACCAGCTTCCTCACCTGATCCCTCGTTTACCTCTGTGAACCAAGAGTCAGAACTCCTGCTCGGAAGGGGAAGGAGGCATAACAGAGAATCTTCAGCACATGCAGACGAACACACTTAACCCCCGGGCGACCCAGAGAGGGGGAAACTACAGCTCTGCTGTCTGATCTAGGGATGTGTTCGGGCTGCAGTGCCAGAGGGGTGCAGTGACTTGCCCTGGGTCACACCGGAGCCAGCGCTGAGGAGCGGTTTGGCACCTGCCCAGGCAGATTAAGTCTGAAGTCTAAGGCTGATACTGTGTTGCTTGTGGCTGCTTCTAGGAGAGGGTGCGCAGCCAAGTTGAAAAAATGACATTTGGATTTGACATAAAGCCCAGCAAGCCAGGCCTGGTGGCACACGCCTGTGATCCCAAAACTCTGGAGGCTGAGGCAGGAGAATCACTGTGAGTTCAAGCCCAGCCTGGACTAGCTAGTGAGACCTTGTCTCCAACAAAACAAAACAAAACAAGTCCAGGGATTTCCTTGCATCCTGAATTGTCATTTCTTTTCCATTGCAGATGAGCAAATATGAGTAAGACAGAGCTTCTGAATGCAGCCTCTCTCCCGGCCAGTTCTGAGGCCCTGGGCAAGTCACTCCCTGCTCCCCAGGGTGTCCCCGGGGAAACAGCTCGAATCTCCCTCCACCAGGGTTGCTGGGCTTCATTCAGTGAGGTCACTCTTGGAAAAAGCTCATCACCAGCGGGCCCTGGACAGAGGGGCTGTTGTTCTGGGCCAACATAAAAGCTGCAGAGACAGCAAACGGGGCCTGCGCCCTGGCTCCAAGCGGAGACCAGCCCCGGCCCTGCCCGGCCCACCCTCCTTTTCCTGCCCGGGCAAGGCCGGCTCCAGCTCCAGCCACAGGGCTAGGGGCACAGCTGGTTTGCCGCTGTGCTGTGGCCCCAGCCTGGGTGGAAATACTGGCCACTGCAGACTGGCCCGGCTGGTTCTGAAACCCTGGAGAGGGGCAAGGCTGCCGGCAAGCACAGGCTGGTGACTCCGGGCCACAGGGCTGGGAGTTCACGGCCGCTGCTGGCCCCTGATGCTCATTCCTCCCCCTGGATCCAGGACCCCTGCCCACCTCCGACCCTCACCTCGAGGTTCTCACAGCCTGAGGGTGCTTGGTCCTCCTTGAGCCGGGGATCAGAGTCCACCTTCGCCTGCCTGCTAACCCGCCCACTTGCCCTTCTTCCTCCTTCCTCCTGGCTGGCAGATCTCACCTGGCAATGAGGTGTCAAGTCGCTCCGGGAGGGGGTGAGGGGCCCAGGCATCCACCCTCAGGGCCACTGCCTCAGACCACCTCCTGCCTCTCAGTTCCCAGGACTCCTAGCTCCCACCCTTCTCCCTCAGGCCCAGGGGTCCGGGCCCAGCCTCCTCCCTCAGGCCCGGGAGTCCTGGTGCCACCCGTGACAGTGACAGAACCTTCCCTACCTGCACCCGGGAGTGTCAGCCCCTCTCAGGGGCCATGGTGGAGCCCAAGCAGGAGTGGAGTCCTGCTGTTTGTTGTCCAGCAGCAGAGAAACTTAAGCCACAGGCCCCACCCAGGCCTCCTTATCCCCAAAACATTGGCCTTTAGGACTTGAAGGACTAGAAAGCAGCGGTGGCAAAGCTGAGGCTCCTCTTGCTGACCAGGGCAGGAGGAGCCGGGACTGGGCGTGAGGAGAGCAGAGGGAGGAGGAGCAATGGGGCAGCCCCTTCCCAGCCCCCCTCCCTGCCCAGCTTGGAATTTCCTGAAACGGGGGAAGTCTGGCTGTGTAGAAGAGTAATTTCTTCCAGATTGCAGCCGCTGCTGGGGGAGTGTGGTGGGAGCGAGCGAGCGAGAGAGAGAGAGAGAGAGAGAGAGAGAGAGACTCCCAGCAGTGATAGGTGAGGAACAGCCCAGGCCTCGTGTGAGGAGGACCCCACTCAGGGTCCCTCCCTGAGCCACCCGTCCGTAGAAGTCATCAGGTCACTGAACACCTGTGCCATGGTGGAAGCGCAGTGAGATTCCGGTGTCAGTAAGGTCCTTCCAGGGCCTGAGAGAGGCTGTGCTGGAACCAGGGCCAGGGCAGGGAGTGGGGCCTGGGGCCTGGGGCCTGGGTCAGGGACAGCTGGGTGGTGGCTGGGGCTTCGGGTTGGAGAGGAGTGGGCCCGAGAGAGCAAGGACGCGCCCTTGGGCCGCGTGGGGAAGGGGGGTGGGTGCTTCCGGGGCCTGGGGGGAGGAGGGGCCTCAGGAGAAGGCAGGAAGCCGGAGGAGTGCAGGGCGGAGCCAGGCTGGAGTTTGCTGGAGGGCAGCTGGGAGCCTAGATGGGACTCGACTAGATGCCCCAAGTCAGGGGCAGGTGTTAGAAGGGTCCCTTTGGGTTCTGCATGGGGGAGGGGCCGGAGCTCAGAATCCCGAGAAAACTCAAGGGGGCGGAGTGCTCACCAGAAAGTCAGAAATAGTGATAAATACTATGCCTGAATTAAAGACTTCTATCAAATATGTTTTATTGATATAAATTCACATAAAATAAAATTCACTATTTTATTTTTGGTTTTCTGAGACAGGGTCTATCAACGCAGTTGAGACTGGCTTTGAAGTCACCATGCAGTCCAGGCTGGCCTCAGACTCTTGGTGATCCTCCTGCCTCAGCCTCCCAAGTGCTGAGATTACAGGCCTGCACCACCATCCCCAGCAAATTCACCTTCTAAAAATCATGCACGGTTGAGTGGCAGGTGGTGGAGTCCTATTGTTATGCAGTCGCTACCTCTCTCTATTCTAAAACTTTTCATTACTGTGGAAAGAAGCGCCCAGCCCAGTCCCTCTCCATTCCAGCCCGTGGGGGAAGCAGTACTCTTGTTCCCCGGTCCTGTGGCTTTGCCTGTTTTGGACGTCAAATATAAATGGACTCATACCCTGTGCAGCCTCGGGCGTCGGGCTTGTTGGCGAGCATGCCTGTGAGGCTCATGCGCTGTGCCGTGCTTGCTGCACACGTTATTAACACAGGACGAATGTGGGGCTGGGGGTGTAGCTCAGTGCTAGAGCACTTGCCTGCCGGGTGTTTGTCTGACTTTGATCCCCAGCACTACCAAAGCCAACAAGAACCAGATGTAGGGAGGATCATTTCAAGGACGAAAACTGCATGACTTTGGCCACACTGGAGCTGAGGGGCTGTGGCTGCAGACAGGAAGCAAGGTTTCTTCTTCTCGGGACACTCTGCGGCTCCAGGGCCTCTCCAGGCTTGGACATGAGCCTCCCACAATATCTTCAAGTAACTCCTTCACTTAGGGCCGAACAACAGAGTGGGACTGGAGATGCTAAGGTGTCTCCAAGGACGCGCCTGCAGCAGCACCCAGACCAGCGTCTGACGGGAGGCCCGGAGAGAAGACGGTAGCCAGGTGGATGGAGAGACCGCCGCGCCAGAATCGCCCCTTCCGTGAGGTCTGCAGCCCGGCTGCCCCCACAGACTGCTCCACTGTGTGACGGAACATGCTCGGCCCAGGGATTAGTGCAGGGATGGGGGCATTCTGCCTACTGCAGTGACCCTCAGGGCTCATCCTGGCGGGGATGTTTGGGGCTGGGCGTGGGCGGTGGGGTCCCCCAGAAAGCTCACCTGTCAAGCACTTGGAGTTCTTCATCGTTTTGAAGAAGGGGCCCGTCGTGCTTTAGATGTAAAATGGCCCCCAAGCCTCCGGTGTTGGAAGGGGGCTGGATTGTAGCCGACTTGTGTTAGGAGGCGGCAGCTGGCCAGGAAGGGTGCATCTCCCTTCCCAGCTCCTCCCCTGACTCTGTGCTTCCAGGCCGCCGCGAGGTGAGCGTCTCCTCTGCCAGGCCTTCCCACTGCGCCCTCCTGCCTTGGAGCCCACCGTGGACGACAGACGTGAGCCAAAATAAACTCTCCTCCTTCAAGTTTCAGGGCCTTCGTGTTTTGTCCCAGTGAGGAGGAAAGTGACTAAGACAAGACCTCATCTTGTCCTCTGCACAGGACCCACAGCTTACCTGGCCAGTTCTGCGCGGAAGCACGGGAAGCCGGAGACTGGGACGAAGCGCCTGAGAAGGCGCCATCTGAGAGATCAGAGGAGGTAACGAGACCCTAGCCAGGTCCTGGCAGCAGCCAGAGAAGGAGGGGGAGAAAGGTGCATCCGAGAGGCCTGGAGAGGAAGCTGGGTCCTCTTCCTTGGGTCTCGGAAGCAGCCCAAGCACAGCGAAGCGGAACACAACAGAAGGCCCCCGGATTTAGTAAACGGCGGAGGCTGCTGAGGCTGGGCAGATGGGAGGTAGGTGGGCTGCAGAGAGGGGAGGAAGTGCAGGGAGCCGCCTAGGAGGGAAAGGAAGGACAGAGTCAGGGTGCCTGCAGGTGACCCCACCGTGGAAAGCTTTTATTCCCATGGTTAGTTTGGATACATTTGCTGCTATTTTTGTTTCTTTCTTTAAAATAATTTTTAATGCCACAGAGGATGCATGAACACCCTGAGAGGGGACAGGAGGAAAGGCCAGAGGGGAGAGAGGCGCTGATGCAAACTCTCCCGCCTGTGGGTGCTGTGGCGCTGCTGCCGAGTGCCGTCCAGTGGAAAGGCAGCTCATGCACACAGTGCGTGTACCCTCACCCACAGTGGCACTGCATCGGCACGGCGTGACTTGTCACAGCTCAGCTAGACACTGATGAAAGAGGACTTGCAGAGCTGCTACAGAAAATGGCAAGAACACTGAGGGGATTCATGGCAATGTGCCTTTTTACTTTTTAAAAAATTGAAACATTCAGTATATTTTTTGATCACATCTTATAAGTAACAATAGCAGCTAACATTTATTGGGGTTTAAAGCCTTCCAGGAATATGAGACCCTTCCATATAACAATGGGAGGGTCGGGAATTGCTACTTCTAGCCTCATTTTGCATATGTGTAAACTGAGGCATAGAAAATTGTTTTCAACTGAGCTAAAGCAACTCATCTGTGCAGGTGGGATTTGCACCTGGCAGCAGAGAGGAAGGGGAGGGTGTGGTCTGTGCAGTGAGTGCAGCGAGAGCCCCCGGAGCAGGGAAGGCGGATCTGTCCGCAGTTTTTGGGAAGGGCAGGATTATTCCGTTACCCACTTGTGCACTCTGACGGGCCTGTGTGACTGCTGAGCGCTCCAAGTGTGGCTAGTGGGTGGGCGTGGTGGCCTATAATCCTAGCACTCAGGTAGCTGAGGCAGGAAGACCTTGAGTTTCAGGCCAGCCTGGGCAACATAGAAAGGCCCTGTCCAAAGGGGGAAGGCAGTCGGGCTGAGGAACTGAAATTTTAAAACAATTTTATTTTATTGGTACATTTTAGGTGTACAATATAATGACATTCATCATTGGAAATTTGCACCTTTACATAGTTTCTCTTGGTTCTTAT